>CM042326.1:10315000-10400000 GCA_023566125.1 Zingel zingel | reverse complement strand
CTGAGACAACCCTGCATGCACCCACACACGCTCATACACACACAAAGTGGGTTACAAGTAGTTAATGATTGCAGGAGTAATGTGATAGGCTTTGCTATTGCTCCTGTTATATCAAGGATAGGTTGGCTCCCGTCTGTTTCTCACAAACCGTCACTGTTTTTACTGGCATGCAACACTGGCCACAATCAAAGCCAGTGTGTGTGTGTGTGTGTGTGTGTGTGTGTGTGTGTGTGTGTGTGTGTGTGTGTGTGTGTGTGTGTGTGTGTGTGTGTGTGTGTGTGTGTGTGTGTGTGTGTGTGTGTGTGTGTTCATGCCAGTTTGTGAGTGTGATTACGTGCAGAGTTCAGTGCCAGTTTGCCAGTGTGTATAAGGTGTGTGTTTGAGATTAGCTGTGCGATTGAAAGGTGGCAGCGTGTTTATGTGAGTGGCCGAACGGGAGACAGACAGACAGACAGACAGACAGACAGACTTCCACTACCACTTCCACTTCCATATCCACCATAGGAGCATCAGTTCACCAGACCGTTAAAGGTCCAGTGTGTAACGTGTTTAGTTGTTCATTATCAAAATCTGTGTTGCCCGTTCACAAACTTGTCCTTTTTATGAATATTTACCACCACCATCAATTCCAAGTATTCCTATTGGCTTGAAATTTTGCATTGCCCTTGAATGAACTGGGGTAGACGCTCCATATTCATATATCCATATATCACGTGAAGGCTACCCTAGCTGTAATACGTAATTTGAACTGTGTGGCGCGAGAGAGTTGATTGCGATATATGAGCTCAACGCTAGATGGGAGAAATTCCCACACATTGGACCTTTAAGGGGTTCCAGGGGAAAGTTGCTCTTATTTATCAGATTGCGCTCTCTTTCTAGTAAAGTTGCCTTTTACAACTTAGGTACAAAGGATATTTGAGACGCTTTGCATTTTATGCAGTCATCCCACAAGATTTGGGAGTAGACGTTTGAAAAAAACTTGTCAAAGTTCACCCACAAATAAAAGTTTGACATTATATTTTTCTTTTTTCTCAAATACATCTACCCCATGACTCCCATCACTAAACACGTCTGAAGTCTGGATTTGATATTGAACAAAGGATGAGTCATATGAGAGTCTCCCATTCTGTTACAATTTGTTCACTGTGAAGGTAATAAATCACTAGTTCAGAGGGAACAGTGGTGCCTAAAGGAAAACTATGGTTAAGTACAACATTACTTTTATTTTAATAGCTCTGGCCAAAGGTTTTATTGTTCTAGATAACATTAAAGTTATTGCTGAGATCTTAGAACACAGTGACACTAAAGATTGGTCCAATGGGACAAGAAACAAAAGTCGTTCGAGACGATCAAATATGTTGTAAACAAGCCGACAGTTTAGCCAGACTAGCTACAAATGTATTTGGGGAAAAGCTAGTTGTTGCTAATATTTTCTAACAAAAATAGTTGATAAAACTGATTAACAACAGCATTTTGAAATGGCACTTCATATTAAAAAGGTTGCCAACCCCTGATCTATAGTGATACATCATCATTTATTAGGTGATTATATTATTTTGGAATTACAATCTAAATCTGCAAAGTAATTAATTACTATAGCTGTAAAAAAAAACAAAAAAAAAAAAAAAAAAGTAGTGTAGTGAAGTAGAACTTAAGTACAGTACTTGAGAAATTGACTCAGTTAGATTCTACCACTGCCAATGGCAAGCGCTACAAAAATAAAGTTGAATAACTCAGTTTGGTTAAGGTATGATTTGTTCCACATCTCATTATACCCAGTTGAGCCGATGACCCAACATCTTTGACAACATGTGGACGACAAAAACATCCAAACCAAAACAGCAATTTGAAAGCCGAGTGCAGGAAAATAAGATGACTGACTTAAGATAATAGGGTTTCTCTTTCATTCCTGTTATCAGGCCGACTTAATAACCGCAGTGTTCTCCTACGCTGCTGAACCTTATTAGGGACATACCTGAAGCCGCTCATATTTCATCCCTGTGACGATATCCAAGGTCTCTACTTAGCCAAGACCTGGAATCTACAAGATAAAACAAGGAGTAGACAGCAAGGCAAGGTACATGTATCAACTTGCGGTTGGCTGTTTGATTCTTATTATTCAGTTTAGTCACATACAATGCTTGTGTCTGTCACAGGGTAGGTGTCACACAGCCACAAATCAGTACGAACCTGTGATCTGTAGACACATGCCAAGGCTGTCTTTTTTAAGAAAAACAGCCAATGAAACTACATCCCATCGACATTCAACAAGGACTCGTAGACAACAACAAAAGTTGTCTACGATTCCTTAAAGAAACTGCCTGGCCTAAAGGGTTCATTAAAGGGGCAGAGCCTCAGTTTGTTTAATGCCCAAGGGAATGGGTGCAGTGACTCAGTTGACTGACAAGCGTCCATTTCTGTCATTCCAGGCATAGCAGAAACAGCAGAGCTCTGAGCCAGCTGTGTTTTTCCAGGCTGCAGAAATGAAAACTAGATGGCGAGAGGCGTAACTGTGGGGGATGGCGGGAAGACAGGTGTCTCATCATGTAATTAACGGCATTATATTATATATATTAACTATTATAAGCTGAGTAATCATGAAACAGAAGGTGAAGTTGCTGAGGCCAATGATAACCTGTCAGTGTGATGACATTACAAACAATCCATGGTCTGGGAACAAAGGCATTTTGTGTATCATAGCAGAAAAACACTAGCCTGACAAGTCAGACCCACGTCAAGATGTTGGGTCTGGGAACCCACCATTGACAGGGCTCAATCCGAGGGGCGGGATAAATGGTTGTCAAATTCTCTCTGCATGCAATAGGATAGCGCTACAACCAAGCAGAGCAACGAAGAAGGTAGCAGAGCTAGTTGATAGATTAGCCCACCGACTCTATACACAATGTGATTGGCCCGGCCAGAGTTTGGTTTTTCCAGCTCGCGAGCCAACGGAGAGTTGCTAGACTGACCCTGGCTGCAAATTACATTTGCTGCCGCTACGGTGCGTCTAGATTTCTAGGCTAGAAAAACACAGTTGTCATTAACATTAACGATGGCTAGCTGGCAATTTCCAGGTGTATATTGTTTTGTGTTTTTAAAAGCAGACCTTATAGTCTCTGTAATGTCATAAATAATGTATGGGCTGTGTCTAACCAATTGTTATACAATCTCTATTTAATATAAGGTGTAGTCAGCGATAGCGTTACAGATGTCTGTACTGCACTAAAAAGACTTTAGATAACTTTAGTTTGTAATACATCTGTATAATAAAATATTTAGATTATCATTATTTTTAACAATGTAAATTCAGTCATTTTTCATGAGCTAGGCTCTGACCAGCCACATAATATCAGCTGTTGTGCTAGTTTAGATATATTAGAAGAAAGTTGTAAAAATGATTTTCTTCTGAGTGATAACTGTGCTCTGTAGAAACATTTTCACCTAAAACCAGTCTTATAAAACACCTGAAACACATTTACACCTGCTACAGAGTAATACCACAGGGTGTATGCATGTTATTTGTTTGCTAGTCTCGCATTGCCAGACCTTCCTCCACAGCGCTGCGGAGGAAGGTCTGGCTAGTCCGCACAGCATTCTAGGTCAGGAGAAAAACGAGAAAAAAGCCTCGGGAAGGAACTTGTTTTGATGGAAAACATGCTTGTATGGAAGTGAGCTCTGGAATTAAAATGACTGTCGAGTGTGTGATGAGAATTTTATTAAAAAAAAAAAGAGTTTAGAATTCCAATGTAAAGAAAAGCAGAAGGTGAGGGACATCAGGCCGAAAATGAGGGACATCCGGCAGAACCTCCGGAGGCACCGGAACAATGCTAACCTAGCTAAAGTCTGCTATGCTTTGCGTCTGAAACAACATTTTTGAGTGTAACTAATAAAATGTATAACTAAAATCACATCAACTACACATAGCTACTGCCATAACAGCGTTTATGGTCCAAAAGACAGACCTCTCTCAGACAATTGTTATGCTAATCTTTATCCTAAGGGTTCCACTAGCATTTTGCTAACAAGTGGAACATGCAGTAGATGTCCAACCAGCATATTAGCAAACCAAATTAGAATACAAAAACAAACCGTTTAAATGAAACGGATACATCACAAGGTTAGAGATACAATTAGCTGATCACACAGCATAGAATTCCCGCCTCGAATTCCTTAACACCTGACAGGCCCTCCATATAATCTACAGTACTGTATATCCTTTCAGAGTAGACATATGCACTTGTTTAAAATAACAGTGATATGTTTGTTTCCCAGGCAAGTGCAATGAGTGTGTGAAATGCAGGTGAGGTGAGTCATCTTCTTCTCTGACAGCGCTGTCTGTTTTTTCACACTTGAATGGAAAAATACACTTGTGTGTGTGTATGAGCAAAGACACACACGGGCTGATTCATGCACTTTTATGACTGCCCTGACAGGGCACAATGCTGTGCTGAAAGGCCCAAGGACATACGGGAGTGTACATGCTTACACACACACACACACATATAGACACACACACACACACACACACACACAAAACTACATTTTCCCTCCCAATTCTCTCACTATCACAGAAATGATAGTATCAAAAGTATCTTTCTACGCTTGGTTTCTCACAAACACACAATTTCTTTGTGTGCTCTCTTCACTAAGTTCCTCACTATTAAACACACACACACATACACACACACACACACACACACACACACACACACACACACACACACACACACACACACACACACACACACACACACACACACACACACACACACACACACACACACACACACACACACATACACACACACACACACACACACACACATACACACATACACTGGCCAAATTGCTGGTGCTATAAAAAGACAGCAGTGTTTGACCTGTCCTTGAAACTGAACAGACAGCCAAAGACAAACACACACACACACACACACACACAAACACACACGCACACAGTGTCACAACTCCATTCCTTAACACAGTCTATATTACATACTGCAATGCTTATGTTCGGAAATGATAGCTCTTACTGGCCAAGCCTCCTATATGGATGCGGTGGGGATGTGTGCCAGTGTGTCTACTAAAATGACCACTCCACATAACCATACCCACAAATACAGACACAAATGGTTTCGCTCGTTTCCTAAAATCCTCCTCTTTTCAGTACAGTTGCCCAGGCACTTACCTACGTTATGTTCAAATTCAAGTTTTCACTTCTGTGTGTATTTGTGTACAGCAGTATCTGGTTTAGGGGTGATGGTCCTCAAAAGGCCATCATCAGTTCATCCATCAAACCACAACGTGCACACATACCACACACACACACACACACACACACACACACACACACAGATACACACACCAGTCTATGTTTGGCATGCTGTGTGTGTGTGTGTGTGTGTGTGTGTGTGTGTGTGTGTGTGTGTGTGTGTGTGTGTGTGTGTGTGTGTGTGTGTGGGTGGGGCTTGTTTAACTATATTTGTGGGGTCTAAAAACTGGGAGTTCAGTATATTTGTGGGGTCCCAACAGCTTTGTGGGGCCAAAATGCTGGACCCCACACGTTTAAAGGGCTGTTTGAGGGTTAAGACTTGGTTTTAGGATTAGGGTTAGAATTAGGTTATGGTTAGGGTGAGGGTAAGGGTTAAGGTTAGGCATTTAGTTGTGATGGTTAAGGTTAGGGTAAGGGTCTAGGGAATGCATTATGTCAATGACAGGTTCCCACAAAGATAGTTCCACAAACCTGTGTGTGTGTGTGTGTGTGTGTGTGTGTGTGTGTGTGTGTGTGTGTGTGTGTGTGTGTGTGTGTGTGTGTGTGGGTGTGTTGTGCCACCCATCTGGTTTCTCTGTGGAGCCTTTTGCTATTTCTAGAGCAGAGCTGCACTTTTATTCAGATTTGTCTTTTTGTTGTTGTTTAGTTAGCTGCTTTGTGTCTGTTTCTCTCTCTCTCACTCACTGTCTCACAACACACACACACACACACACACACACACACACACACACACACACACACACACACACGCACACACTCCCACACACAACTCTGTGAATAATCTGTACTATGCAGACACACACGTTGACCTAAACACACTTACAGGTACATTTATACACAAATGTAATATCCAGGTATATACAGCTCAGTAGAGCACTAACTGCACTAAGTGCAAATGTTGATTGTCAGAGGTTGCTAGTCATTTATAGGCACAGAATGGACTGTATGGATACTGTTGTAAAGCTATCTAAATAGCTATCAGATACTGTATGACCATTATGTATGTTGTATGTATGTTTTATTATGTACAGTGGAGGACACAGGTGATGAAGAGAGGTGGTGCATTATGGTCCAAAGATGTGTGAGGCATTGTGAGAACATGGCATTATAAGGATTTCATTAGATTTCCCTTCTAAGTGTGTAAAGTGAAGGAAGTGAGGCCAGTGATTCCTAGCACTAAGCTTTGGAGGGAAACATTTCAGCTGTATACAACAGTGGAGGGAGAGGGGCTTTGTCACACATCCAATCTTTTCCTCATTTTCATAGAGTCTAGAGAAAGTGTAGAAAAAGAAGCCCCTGTTTCCGTTCTTTATGCTAAGCTAAGCTAACTGGCTGCTGGCTTTAACTTCATATTTAACAGACAGATATAAGGGTGGTATCAGTCTTCTCATCTTTTTTTGCAAGAAAGCAAGTAAGCATATTTCCCCAAACTATTCATTAAAAGTCTTATTTGAATGAAAGGATAGTGTTTGGCACAGAACGTAACAAAATTAGGTTAGGTCAATTTAACTTAAAGGAACAATGTGTATGATTTAGTGGCATCTAGCTGTGAGGTTGCGGATTGCAACCAAGATAATGTTAAAAAGTGAAAGGCCCTCTCTAGAGCCAGTTTGGTTTGTCTATTCTGGGCTACTGTAGAAAACATGGCGGTGCAACACGTCGGACTCCGTGGAAGAGGACCCGCTCTCTATGTAGATATGAAGGGCTCATTCTAAAGTAGCTATCGAAAATTCAACCATTCGTAGTTTCAGGTGATACGCTAATAAAAAGATAATTAGGAATATTATATTCCATTTCTGCCAATATATCCCTAAACCCTACACACTGCTCCTTTAAGATATGCCACTTGAGTTCTGCAACACCCCACTAACAAAAACTAAGTAAGTAATAAGTTAATAAATGAATAAATAACATTGTTAATCATAAAAGCTGCCTGTGTTTAAATCCAGACATCAGACAGCAGCCAATGACTGGAATGCCACCAGTGAAACCAGAAAGGGTCAACGGCAGGTCAAGGGTCAAAACATCAGTGGGAGAGTGAGAGGAGGCGCAGGGATAAGATGAGAAGATCAGAATGGAGTGAGGCATGTAAGGGGGAGGACGACACACTTCATGAACACAGCTGAGCAGCACTCCTACTTCAATGTGTGTGTGTGTGTGTGTGTGTGTGTGTGTGTGTGTGTGTGTGTGTGTGTGTGTGTGTGTGTGTGTGTGTGTGTGTGTGTGTGTTCTTGTTTAACTATATTCGTGGGGTCCAAAAACTGGGAATACAGTATACTTGTGGGGTCCGGACAGCGATGTGGGGCCAAAATGCTGGACCCCACAACTTTAAAGGGCTGTTTGAGGGTTAAGACTAGGTTTTAGGATTAGGGTTAGAATTAGGTTATGGTTAGGGTGAGGGTAAGGGTTAAGGTTAGGCATTTAGTTGTGATGGTTAAGGTTAGGGTAAGGGGCTAGGGAATGCATTATGTCAATGACGGGTCTCCACAAAGATAGTGAGACGCACTATGTGTGTGTGTGTGTGTGTGTGTGTGTGTGTGTGTGTGTGTGTGTGTGTGTGTGTGTGTGTGTGTGTGTGTGTGTGTGTGTGTGTGTGTTTGTAGGGTTACGACACTGCGTTTCTGGCTGCTTGTTTTTGTTTGTAGTGTTGTTGCTTTGTCCCTAATGTGATTGATGTACTGTATAAGTGTGTGTGTGTGTGTGTGTGTGTGTGTGTGTGTGTGTGTGTGTGTGTGTGTGTGTGTGTGTGTGTGTGTGTTAGATTCCAGCAGGCTGTAAATCATTCACAGGTATGACCATTTTCAATCCAGATGGCCTTCCAGACTCCTGGGCTGCATTCCAAACAGAAACAGACTAGTCGATTAAACGTTGCTACCCTTGCTAGTTGGCACCAGAAATACTAATCAATTAAAGTTATTATTAAAATGATTAGCCAAAAGTCAATTTTTTTTTTTTTTATCCCAAACTTATTAATTAACACTTACAGATTAATCCCAAGTGTGTAGTGAACAAGAAAAAAGTTGTCAGGCCACAAAACGCGAGGTACACTGTTGAAGACGTGTTGAAGAAGCACCGATCCGACCAGTTGCGTCTTCTTGTTATTCTTGTACCCCGTTTACACGTACATGGTTATTTTGAAAAACAGAGACATTTCCCTTCGTTTGTGCCTTTCATTTACACGCAAACGGAGAATCCAGCTCTGAAAAACTCCGGCCAGAGTGGAGATTTTGGAAAACTTCGTTTGCACGTTTGCATGTAAACTGAGACAAACAGAGGTTTAGGCAGCCGAGGAAGTGAGGAAGAGAAGAGGGAGGAAGTGATACGTTGCTGTTGTTGCTATTTTCGGGATTCTGATTGGCTAACGTGGGCTTGAGCTTCTCGTTACACTGTCACCTACAGGTTTGGCATGCTCTTGACAGCATATATACACGGGTACGTGTAAACGAACACTTTCCTGAAAACTGACAGCTGTGCACGATGTTATTTTTGAAAACGGAGAAGTTGAAATGTCCGTTTATGAAAATAGCCGGCCACGTGTAAACATAGCATTGCTATGCAACCATCGAATCACCCATTCTCAGCCAACCCCTATTTTGCTGTGAAGTTAAATGATGGCAGGTGGTCTGTCCGCTCTGAGTGGAAGTTTTTTTCAACACGAGGCGTTCAGGGCGCTCCTGCAAAATAACACGAATCGTTGAGCAACGCAAAAGCAGCATGCAAAATGCTTCACTCACATTGAAAACAATTACAAAAAAACTGCCAAAACGCGCTCTGTCTGATTAAAGGCTTAGGGTGCAAGATTTTGAAATGGAATGGTGCCTTACTCAGTGACACACTTCACCACCATTATTAGCTATCAATATGGATTTTATCACTTGTATGCACACACACACACACACACACACACACACACACACACACACACACACACACACGTGCACGCACACACACTTACATGCAGAATGGATGACAGGCTGAGTTTAGCTCCTCTAAGAGCCACTATCTCCTCTTTCAAACATCGCCAAGTACTGTATCTCTGCTGCGATAGCCTCAACAGGCTAGCACAATACGTGTGTATGAGTTTGTATCGGTGCCTATGCTGCACTGCTAAGTGTTTATTATGGCAGACATCCTTGGCCACAATGGCTTACTTTGCTATAATTAGCTTATTTCTTATCATACAGTGTGCTCTCCAAGGGCGAAGGGGAAGAAGTGAGTGATAGACATGTGAGATAAAACTCTGAAAGTTAGATAGTAAAGCAACCTTCAGTAAAACAATGGGCTTGCTCTTTCTCACCAAAAACACTGGAGTATTGTGAATGGAAATGGAGGGAATGGAAATATGGAAATTTGACAAACAGAATAAAGCGGAGCGCTGAGGATGATTTCAACTGGACCCAGGATCTAAATCGGAGACAAATGTCAGTTTTGGGCTCGTTCATCTCCTCTTATGAGTCAGAGTTGATGTACTCAGCATCTGTCATCGTCCTCATCTTCATTTCTCTTTCCTGTCTTTCTTTTTCCATCCTTTCGCTCCATCACTGACTGCACGACAGTTGTGGATGACAGCATGCAATGACTTAAAGCTGTACATGATTTATGACTATAAGTCCACAAGCAGGGATACGTCTTTGCGTGCAGTTTAAGTTTGCTAAGTTTTCTATGAACAAGCACCAAAAAAATGCTAGAAAAGACAAATCAATTGAACGTTTACCATAAAGTGCGACCAAACACAAATTAGAAATCTTGTCATGCTAAGAGTGTCACGAATGTGTGCATGTGTTCCTTTGTACTGTTCTTCCTCATAACAGGATGTGACAGATATGGAAAGACTGTTGGCCGTCTCACTGGTCAGGTTGCCCCTACACACACACACACACACACACACACACACACACACACACACACACACACACACACACACACACACAGGGGTCAGTCAGGCTACCACTGAGATCAGATGTCCACCTTTTCCATGTAAATGTCGCTTCACATCTGGTTATTCATTTTCCATGGAATAAACCCTGATCTTCTCACACAACACATCTGTAAATCTGTTAATAAGGTTTGAGTTCCTTTTTATCATCAGCTTTCACAGTAAATGTGAAAATGACTTTGACTTTGACTTTTACAACATCTAACAACCTTCAGTGAAACATAAACATGACAGGCAGGACAATGGGTAATATACATTCACAGGTTCACAGGGCATGATACCTTGGATAACAATAGCCCAAATGGGGATGGTACACAAACAACAGATGTATTGGTTTGCAGATACGAACATTTTTATTTAAGGTAGCAACAGCCGTCATTCACGTCTAATATGATGGAGGTTCCTCCCTCGTGCCGCTGAATTTTGATTAAATACCACACAAGGATGCAAGTATATTTCTGATGTCTGACAAGAAACCTAATTTCAGGGTATTGTGGCAGGATTTTACCGAATAATCTGCAGGTAACCTGTGTAATGAACTGCTCCCAGCTGGGAATATGTGTCACTGGATCGGAGACCAAGTCCTGAGGGAAATATCTGGCTCTTCAGCTGTTAAAGGTGCCCTGCTACACGTATTTCATTACTTTGTGGTAATGTCTGAAGTTCTACCATGGACTCTGTAACATTTCTTTTGTGGAAAAAATGCCTTGGTTACCTTGTTTCACGTCATTCTAGCGTGGTATAGAAAGCCTGCAGGAAGACTCAGCTCAATTTGTGCCAGTTCTCATTAATATTCAACGAGCTAAGCTGGTTGACTCTGATTGGCTAACAGCTAGCCGATGAGAGCCTGGCTATCAGCATCCTTTACCCAGCGCAACTGGGCGAGCTCATGAATAGTAATGAGCTCAGGCAACACCACGTCAGACTGACCAGCTTTTGTAATTGGCTTGATTTCTCCGCTTATTTCTTTTCAGTGGCTAGAGCTGACAGAGGAGGTAGCAGTTCATTTTCACATTCACCACATAACACAAACACATATGGACCTAACATGTAAAAACGTTTTGTGTGGCAGGGCACCTTTAAATGTTCCACAATGTTCACCAGCTAGTCGCTAACTTTCTCCATGAGCCGTGTGACGCTGAGCAGGTAGTGTCCAGTGGGTTTATCATACCTTTTCCAATGAAAACTATTGCCTATGAAAAACAAAAGTGTTGATTGAGAATGAGACTGTAACGAAAACAGTAAAGTAGCGAGGTAGGGCTGTCAATCGATTCAAATATTTAATCGCATAATTGTCCATAGTTTACACGCGAATAATCACAAATGAATTGCTCATTTCTTATCTGTAATACATATACAAATTTAACACTTAAATAAATAGAGTTTACTATTACTCTCTATCCACATCACTTAAAGACAACTCTGTTTTAAAGCAACACTAGAGCACTTTTCCCGCTTCAGTCCCCCTACAGGTTGGAATCGGAATTGTCCATTTATGTCTCATTCGAACTACAGATCCGCTACCCAATCTGGCAAACTTGCATAATGTAATGTAATGGACAATTCCGCTTACAACCTGTAGGGGGACCGAAGCGGGAAAAGCGCTCTAGTGTTGCTTTAAAGCTAGTTCACCTGTTACTGTCATTATTTCCTACTTCCAAAACATGTCTCAAAATAAATCAGGTGCGTTAAAAGGAACTTGCGTTAACTCGTTATTATCACGTTCATTTTGACTGCCCTAGTTGTGACCCATCAAGCCAAAACAATGAGACGAAAGATGCTAAAACGCTACAAGTAGCTGGTGGGAACTGCAGAACAGGGTGATAATTCTCTGTAGGTTTGTCACTATGAGTGACATCATTCACATTACACAAAGATATTTAATCTTTTAAGATAAGAATATTGGTCGGAGATATTCAACACCAGTGCAAAAGGCTGTATATTTAACCCACAGGGCCCCGGCCACGATGAAGACAGAAGAGGAGCAGTTTGTGGCCCCGACAGCCCCCAGCAGTTCATTGAAACAACACAAGCCTGTCAGCGCCTTCAACCGTCCACACCACTGCCAGGACACTGCTGTCAGCAGGGCGCTTTACACACTGACACACACACACACACACACACACACACACACACACACACACACACACAAACACACATACACACACACACACATACACACACACACCAGAAACAGAGTGTTTGGTTATAATGTTTGTGTCTGTCAGTCACCTTTTCACTACCCCACACAGCACTACACACACATACATGTTTGGAGTCTGTCAAGTCTGGGTAACAAACAGGCGTGAATGTACTTGTCCAGTGATGTCACTGCAGCTCTTTTCGTCTCGTCTTTATCTCTTTGTAAATTAACAGCCTTCTTCTGTCCTTTTTCTAACAAAATAATTGCAATGTTGAGCCATTACGAGATCAGATGCTTCAGTCTAGACCAGGGGTCATCAGCCGTTACTATCAAAAGAGCCATTTTCAGCAAAAACATAAAAAAAATTCTGGAGTTTTAAATGAGCATTCAAACATATGGTGATGTTTATTGCCATTTTTATGGCCCTGTCTCTCTTTGCAGAAAGGGGCCAAATTTAGAAGATGCTGTGCTGTGGAGGTAGGCTATGATGCACATTTTAGTTACAGTGCTAAGCATAAGAGAATACACCGAAGCTAAAGTTGACTAAAAAGAGGAATAAAAAAATCATCTTTTGGAAATTGATCTTAATGCCTTAATTAATAATGCCTTATTCCTCTTTTTAGTCAACTTTAGCATGGGTGTATTAACTTATGCTTAGCACTGTAAATAAAATGTTATGTATATTGATTATGTAAGGGTCACTTTAGGCCTACAACAATGATAAATGAAAATTAAAATGTAAAACAAATAACCATTTCCATACATTTTTATGTCAAAGCTATAGGGAGCCATTGAGGGGGGGGGGGGGCTAAGGAACTGCATGCAGCTCCAGAACCGCAGGTTGCAGACCCCTGGTCTAGACCAAATCTACACTATGCACCTTTTTTAATAAACAACGACTTACTCACTCTTTCCAACCCAATGTATTCCACCCGTGTCCTTCCTGCCCCCACGCTTTATCGTCACCCATTCCTCATACATGCATCTCTCCAGCACTTCCATATTAACTACTGTGTGCTCTGCCTGCAGCCATGTCCTGCAGTGGCAGCAGACCACAGATGCTGCTGAATACTGCATGCAGCGGCAGTACTGCGTCATGGAGGCCAGCAGGACGAGGTCAGATCAGGTGAGGTTTGCTCTTTGTGACCCCATTCGGAAGGCTTTTCATGTTTCTGCTTGCTAAAGATGTAGGTTATAAAGGTTATTAGTGGTTTATTACAGCTTGGGTTTTATTATGGTAGTTTTGGCCTTCATGTCTATCAGTTATGATGACTTTATACTTGGCAAAGTAATTGCTGAAATCAGGGAACACAATGACATTGCTCAAACAAAGCCAGACGGATTGTAAAAACAAGGTTGTAAACAAACAACTGTTTAGCCATATTATCTACCACTTTATTTAGAGGTTAAATCATGATTGAGCACTGCCAACATGTTAAGTATAATCCCTCGTTGCAAAGCAACTGTGTCCACACAACTATGGCAAGTACAGTAGGCCAAAGTTGAATCAGGAAGTCAAGATTCAGTCACACCTTCCTGACATACTGACATTCCTGACATTTGTTTTTCTTTTCATTTTCTTATTTGAGATGAGTTTTGTGTTGCCCTTAGCCAATACAAAACTACTTTTGGAAGAATATTTGAGCATTCTTCCTTGTTTGCATGGGGAGTCATGTCATTGTCTCTTTTTTGGGGGGGGGGGGGGGGCAAACGATGCAATACTTGGTGTGGTGTTGCACTAAATTAACTATAAAATATATGAAAATATATTACAGTTTTTTATCATGCTTGTTAAAGTGGCAACATTCTTAATCTATTCTTATAGTTATAATAGTACATATGGCTTTATTTAGAATACTTTCCTATAAAAGGAAACATTCTTTGTTTTAGCAAAAATGTATTCATTGTTTAATCTTATGAGGTTTGTGTGTGTGTGTGTGTGTGTATGTGTGTATGTGTGTGTGTGTGTGTGTGTGTGTGTGTGTGTGTGTGTGTGTGTGTGTGTGTGTGTGTGTGTGTGTGTGTGTGTGTGACTTATCCCAGTGACGTTGAAGACGTTGGTGTCTTCAACATTGGTGTCTTCAACATCACTTGCTGAAAGGAAAATGTAGCCTTGTCTGCTACGCAGCACAGCTCAAAGTTAGACCCATAACTTCAATATGCTGTTTCTCTTCATTAAGCCCAACGTGTCTTTCGTTAGAGTTTACTGTAATGAGGCAGATGGAAGCTGACATTGCAAAGGTTGCCGATTACATTTTAACCAAAATTGCAACACGCACGTGTACGTGTGTGTGTGTGTGTGTGTGTGTGTGTGTGTGTGTGTGTGTGTGTGTGTGTGTGTGTGTGTGTGTGTGTGTGTTTGAAGTGCTGAGCTAGGGGTTATATTACTGTATAATCTAGCTTTTCTTCTAGGTTAAAAAGCTAAACTAGGCCCTCATTTCCTCTCATATCAGACGTGGACTCCGGACTGAAATTGACCCGCCTTTCCCAGCTAACTTAAGCTCTACTGTACTGACTCGGATCACCTAATCACAATGTAGGTTGAGAAACGAGCTGCCAGGTCATAACAACTCTGCTCTCTTTCTGGTCGTGTAACAGGGTGAATACCTCTTGTATAAGTCAGAATGTCTGTTTTTATTAAGCAGGACTACGCTGATTGATGAGTGAAAATGTGTCTCCTCGACACCACCATATATTTGTCTGATAACTTCTTATCTACTGCCACTGCCCTTATCAGCTGACCTACATACTGGACTGAGAGACATCTGGGTAAGTGAGAGACATCTGGATAAGTGTGCATCCATGTGCTCCGAGCAAATAGAACTAAAAACTGAGCTGATATGTTACACTGATGAATCTCCAGTGTCCTGAAACAACACAAAAACGCTTTTCCAAAGCTTTTTTTTTTTCTTTTTTTTTTTTGCCAAATCGCAAGACGTGCCCGGGTGCACATTCACAAACAATTAAAAATGAGTAAAACTTTCCCAATACACACACACACACACACACACACACACACACACACACACACACACACACACACACACACACACACACACACACACACACACACACACACACACACACACACACACACACACACACACACACACACAAAGCGTTACGTGAAGCATGAAGGCCTGTTTGTCCGCAGGGACGGCTCATAAAATGAGTCAGGCATGACTGGGAGGCTTGAGACGAGGAAGCAATCACATCAGGGAGGATAGAGTTTCCATAAACAGGCCGCGGATCAGGTATGCAGGACCAGATTTAAAAAAAGATGTAATATTAGACAGGCAGGCAGGTAGACGCCCAGATAGACAGCTGCCCGCCATATTAAATAGCATTAGCCAGAGTATTGTCTCATAACCTTTTTCGCCCCAGGCCAGAGATGTTCCTCACGCTGCATTATGGGTTATGACTGGTCTGACCACGAACAGATACAGTTATCCACTCCTCCAGGGCTTTCTGTCCCAAATGGGCGTCTGTAGCCAGAGACACAGTATAAAGAAAATACAGGAAATATGTATCCAAAATTGTATAAAATCTGCCTCACTGGCGCACTCGCATGCACAAAAACCACAAGGTGATGGCTAACATTTGCACACATTGCTGTGCCTTGTCACAAACAGAAATCTGTTACTTTGTAACGTGTTGTCATGTAGTTTGTCAAGTCGTAGCTTTTTATTGAGTAGAACAGTCAGCTCAACGTGTCGTACTTCATCATCAATCTGGAGGCTGCATTATGTGAAGAGCTGGTGACACCACATGCAGTCATCTTGTAAATGTGTCCGTCTTACCTTCACTGTGTGAGTAAGAAAGAGTTTACTCAGCTTTGGTCCTCTTTATTTGTCTACAGAGACAGTTTCTCCATTAACATCAGTAGTCTTCATTCAAGTTTACGAGTTCAAGACATTACTGAGTCAGTGTCAGTGGCTGTTCTTGATTTGTGCTACTTCTAATACTACATTTTAGCATTTAAGATCATGCTATGCTAAGAAGTGTCTTTTGTGGCCACTGTTCAGCAAATGTTACATAGGGTCGCTTTAATAATGCATCAAAATGCCAGCCCTGTCTTCTATTCCAGCCCAGTCTCATGGCAGTTCGTGAAATGGTTACGTTATTGAATCTATTGATTTGTGTACTGAACACGTTGATGTCGTTATTTTCGTGTGGTGAGCACGAATTTTAAAGTAATGTATTTCAATGGGAAGCATATTTCGTGATCACAGAACGATTACGGTAGCAAGTAGTATTGATAAGGCGAAAATCGGTGCAGGGAGGTTGGTCGGGGTGGTGGATGGGTCAAACAACACAGGACTTTCACTCCGGACATCGGGGATCGCGTGTTGCAGTTCCTTTCCGCGTTATTCTCTTCCTAACCACAACCGTCCCATTGTTGTCGGCGTCTCCTGCATGTGACGGTTCCTTTCCCCATTCTACTTTTCCTAACCACAACCTTTCCTCGTTCTTCTTTTCCTAACCACAACCATCCCGTTGTTGTGGCCGGCGTGTTGTTTATGTCCCCGTTGTTGCGTGCCACAGAGACCGCAGATCGTGTCCCTGCGACCGGGGATCGCGTCCCGCGTGTGGCGGTCCATTCTGTTGTTGTCGCCGGCGTGTGGCGTTTCATTTCCCCATTGTTACATCCCAGAGAGCAGCCCAGTGTCATGGCAATTCATGAAATGGAAAATCGTGACCTGTACACAAAATAAACGAGATAATCGTGACCTGTGAGACTGGGTTGTGTTCCCAGGCAACTAAAACGGCATTGTTAATCATGTTTTGAGGGGAAAAGGTATTTTCTCCCTGATTACGTTTTGTTTCAATTAGGGCTGTCAGCATTAACGCGTTAATCGCGACGCGATTAAGGGCCGAGCATAACACGTACATTTTTTTTAATCGCATTAATCGCATACCGGAATTTATTAATTTATTTTACACTTCACTCAGCTTTGCGTCGTGCCTAACAGGCTACTATTTTGACCCTTTGCAGCACTGTTACTTATCATCAAGCTGCCACTTCCTTGTAACACATCCTGCTGCTGCAGGCTGCAGGCATGATGGAGAGAGACAGCAGCAATAACTCTGAATAGAGCTTTTTATTTTCCAAAACTCCCGGACAGCTCGTAGACAAATCAAAAGCCATATGCACATTGTGTAAAGCCGAATTAAAATATCACCGAAGCACGTCAAGCTTGAGCTACCACCTACGGAGCTAAGCATATAGTTCCGTTAACGTGATGCTACCCGCTAGCATGCTACCCACTCAGGCAAAGCACTATTTTGGAGAGTGCTACTGACCTGTTGATGAAACCAAATCCCAAAAAATGACTACAGCTCTTGCGAAATTGGTGGCAACTAACTGCAGACCTGTCAGCATCGTAGAGGACTCGGGTCTTAAAGACGTACTACGGTTGGCATGTTCTGATCCGTCTCATTGATGTCGAGGGGGACAGCAGCCAGACACACAGCCTGTACGACACGGAGAAAGCAGCCACACTGGAACTGCTGCAAAGTGCAAACGCTGTCTCATTAACCGGTGATCACTGGACGTCAGTGAGTAATCAACATTATTTAGGAGTTACTAAACACTATATTGACTCTGGTAAGGATAGGGATTTTTAGTTTTTTAGTTAGGTACTTGGAGGAATTGTGCAATAATGACAGATTCACACAGTTTTCTTTTGTTTACACAGTAAATAAATAATTACAAATCTTAAAATCAAGTTCATAAAGTAACTTTCTTTGCATTCATTTGATTCTCAATCAAGATACACTGGTAAGAATTGCTTTCGATTGTTAATATGTACTTAAAAACTGTTCTGAAATGCAAAATAATAGAATTTTAATCATGTGATAAAATATGCGATTAATCGCGATTAACTATAGAAATTCAGCGATTAATCGCAATTAAAAAAATGAATCGTTTGACAGCCCTAGTTTCAACACATCCTAGTACCAGCGACAGGCACACTTTTTGAAATGGTTGCAGTTTTAAACACGTGGTTATTGTTGCAAATTAAAACAAATCTACTTTGTTAGGTTTAGGAAAAGATCAAAGTTTGGGTTAAAATAAGTATGTGACGTAAATTAAGTATGTTACATACGTTAATTCACGTAAGTTAACTTATGTACCTAAGTTCAAATAAGTCAACGTTGACTTTTTGTTTCGTACTACATACATAAACAGGGGTCTCCTGGGTGAAAGTCCCTTGTTTTTTTGACTCATCCATCATCCACCCCGACCTCCTTCCTATGCGGACTTCGAACGCAGACTTTGATTAGAATCGTATTTGTGATATGTCAAAATCAAACGTAATCCCAGAACAAAATATGATTCCCTCGAAACATAACTGAGAATGAAGGATGTTGTAATTTTTAGGAGACAGGGCTGAGAATGCATATACTGATCATATCTTTTGTATGTACAATCTTAACCTTTTATAGTACCTATGTAGAAGTTAGCTGTAATAAAAATGTAGTAGAGTAAAAAGTACAATATTTTCTACTAAAATATATTGGGGTAGAAGTATGAAGCAACATAAAATGGAAATACTCAAGTAGCCTAAACTACAGGTACCACAAAAAAAATGTAAATCCAGTACTTGAGTAATATACTTAGTTTTCACCACTAGTGAATACTTGCATACTTTACGTACAAACATGTCACCCATATACAGGAATGCGCATGGCTGGCCCCAAGCTTATTTTTAATATCCTGTTTGATTATTAATCATCGGTATTATCACTAATTCCCTTCAAGCAGAAACCCAGAAAGCTTTGGTATTATCTTTCTAGTTTTGTCTCCTTTGTCTGTGTAGGATGTTTTCAGTTACCCAAAAAACATAGAGGAGCCATCTGCTTAAACTCAGATAATCACCATCCATTGTTGCGTGCGGGCATGAATGAGTGAGAAACCATAGTATGAGTCAGAGAGCATGTTCATCAGGGTGCAGAAAAGAGACGAACGGCTCACATCCCAAGAGCCCTTTTCAGTTTCACTCTAATCTAAATACGCTTTCAAATAAATCCATCCAGATTCTAGAAGAAGAGAAGGGTGTTTCTCAGCAAAGCTGCAAAAACCATGACAAAGCTAGCTCCCTGGTGGGCTAATATGAGTCAGTGCTTTGAGGGTTAAACCATACTGTCAGTCCCTACATGGTTTCAGATGCAAATTTACGATATGCTGATGTCACAGATGCATATGTATTAAAGCCACATGGCAATACTGGTCAACAGGCCCATTTACATATGAGTCAGTTACAAAACAGACATAAAGGCCTGGATAAGCAAAGTATGAAGGGTTAAGGAAACAGTTTGCAGTGATGAACACATAAACAAAGGCATGAACACACAGGTACACACTCATAGATTAACATGGCACCACAATGCTTTAAAACATGGCTGTAACAAGTTTATTGTTGTCTGTGTATTTTGTTAAACATTTGTAGACATATTGCCAACGTGCTTATGTAGCACTGAGATGTATTCAGTGTCTGACTAATGAAATCATATCACACTATTACCCATAGGCCATGAAAAAAAAAAAAAAGGTGCACGACACGTCTCCATTTCCTCCCACTGTACAGAAGTGAAGCCAAAATATCCCAAATACTGGCACCACCATCTTGTTATACTGGAGCCAGAGTCTGCGCAGCAGTGATTGGGCGGTGGCGCCGCAGTATCCAAATTCTGCCCATACACCCTCCCGACCAATCACAGGTCAGTCACAGCTGTCAATCATGACGTTTCACCCCATTTTTATAGCATCAAATAACTAATAAAAACCAAACGGATCAGAAAAATGAACACTTGAACAAACAGCGTGATTAAAAACTACCTAAAATGACAGAAACCATCTGTGGGGAAAAAATGTATTTGACGTGTACTTTTACTTTATTGTCCCATGTCCCATCCACTAACATGGAGAGGGCAGGGCTTATGACCTATACTGCAGCCAGCCACCAGGGCACGGTCCAGATGTTTTGGCTTCACTTATACGTACTATGCATCAACCCCTGCTACTACTATTATTACACACACAACACACACACACAGCCAATCTACTGACATTGAATAATTCCCTTCACATCGTACACACACAAACACACACACACGCACAGTTCCTTTTGTTCCATTTCCTTTGGTGTCTACAGGCCATCTGGGGGCCACACTGAAGGCCACGCTGTGTGTTAGAGTTCTCCATGTCAACAATCTGGTCTGACAATCACATACACATCAGATGAGCAGTACAGCAGTACGTGATTCTATCAGGCAGGCCATGTTAACTAAGTTTGTAGGTTAACAAGGGTAAAGGTCAGCATGCTGAACTTAGAGTCCAGCATACTATAATGAGTGTAATGTGAATGTCCTGACTGCTAGATGCTGTAATGAGCTTAAAGGACAAATCTGGTGCAAAATGAACCTAGGGGTTAATAACATGTACCGAGTTCACCGTTCCCTGGGATCTGTTTTCATGCTAATCGGATGTGACCAGTTTTATCGCAAACCGCTAATTAGCTTATAAAGCTAGTCGTCGGGGCACGTCGCTACCATTAACAAGGCTCAAAGTAGCAGCACACTTCCACTGTAGCATAATGAGGGTCCCTACATGTAAACCGAAGCATTGAGAACTTTGTAGGTGTACAGGCAGTTTATTAAAAAGATAGTTTAGAAAGACAGAACCGTTCACATATACAGTCGGACGCCATCTTGGGAAAACAGTCACGACCAGTCGAACAACAACGAATGCTGTGCAACGTGAGCTGAACTGAATGCACATTGCACGGCCCCAACGACTAGTGTTATAAGGTAATTAGCGGTTTGCTAAAACTGGTCACATTCAATTAGCATGAAAACAAATCCCAGAGAACGGTGAACTCGGTACACATGTGTTATACCTAGGGGTTAGGTTCATTTTGTGCTGGATTTGTCCTTTAATGTCTGTCTGTCTGTCTGTGTGGGGTTGGGTGTGTTTGTGTGCTGGTGAGATAATACTGTTGCCAAGCGTGGAAACTCGTATCTTAGGAGGCCCGTCCTATTTACTGGAGCAGTGAACAACAATTGCATTGCATAAGAACCTTATGGGATGGGAATCATTGTTCCAGGTATTAGTCAAACCCTCAGGTGCTACCAGGAAAACAGGGTTATTGTTTGAAAAAACTTTATATTTTGATTGTAAAAAATCTGCGGAGGCGACCTGGTTCTGGCTTCACCGTCGTCCATTAATTCCCGATAATGGACACCTAGCCGGGAAACCCTGACTTAAACCAACATTTAAGTGAGCATTATTGTACGTTGTTAGCAATAATGCTAGAATTAAAACTTAATATTGAAAAACAGTCATTTGGTGATCACGTTGGTTGTTTAATCTTTTCTTTAAACTACACTAGAATCAAAATCTTTATCTTGTTGGTGTTGGGTAAATGGACATTTAAAGGTTATTTAGTTTAGGTTTTAATTTGTCCAGGTTTTGAGAGATATCTGGAAATATATCTTGCCCCATGGACGGAAGCAACGTTTTATCCAAAGCGAGATGCATCATAATGTGGTTCTTCACAGAATACTGCAGGCAGAGGCCTCTGCACTGCTCTGTAGAAGTGGGATTGAATAGTAACTTTCATATGAGCAGCATGGACTGTCGGCTGACCGCAGGCAATGTATTGGAAACGTAAGCAGGGACATGGAGCAGCGTATATACTGCAGGTCACAAGGAAATCCCGAGAAGGAACTGATGATGTTTTTCTCCCATGTTTTGGAGCCATGAAAACCTCTTGTGTTGTAAATCAGCCACAGGTGTCAAATGACTTTGATTACATTTAATTAAAAATTAAAGACATTCGGAAACTTTCCTTAGAAATCTTCATTCATGCACATAAGAAATACACCCACACACACACACACACACACACACACACACATACACACATAATTAAGAAACATTTCCCACAAGGCTTGGACCTTAGTTTCCTGGAGTTTTAACAGTAATTGAAAAATTGATGTCAAGAGTTATTCAATAAACGTAAATTCACTCAATCCCTAAGTGGTGGACTTTCCTGTGTCTCTCTCCATCTTTTTATTCTACCTCCGCTTACATGTTTCTTACCCCCCGCCCCCCATCTCTTACCCTCTCTCCCTGGCTCTCTAGCCCTCCCGCTTGTGTGTTTCCATAGTCGCATGATCACTTAGCCCACACCATGAGGAGAGGAGGGTGCAGTCAATGTGGCCATGACGTCCAACTCGTCAAGGGTTTCGACAATGGGTGTGGCCTGAAAAGTCAAGAGAGAAAGAGGTGGTGTGATGTTTCCAATTAAACCAGTGTGTGTGTGTGTGTGTGTGTGTGTGTGTGTGTGTGTGTGTGTGTGTGTGTGTGTGTGTGTGTGTGTGTGCATAAATCATGAGGCTGTGTTTTTTTAGTGCAGTGATCCGGTCATATGATGGTGAACACCTCAACATTACACATCACATGTCACACAGAGAGGTGCATATAAACTGGTTTCAGCACATACTGTACATTTACATAGCAAACTATACAGTATGTGCAGTACATGTATGCAGAGTGACAAATGTTGCATGACATATTCCAATTAATTGTTTAAGGCATGTAGTCAAGCAAAAAAATCCAAATATTTGCTGGTTCCAGATTCTCAAAAGTGAAGATTTGCTGTTTCCCCCCCCCCCCCCCTGTTTTTCATGTTTAATTTCATATTGTCTACAAAACCAGACATTTGAAGACGTCACTTTGGACTGTCAGAACATGTAATGGGCATTTTTCACAAGTTCTTGAAATTCCCTACACTCAACAATGAATCGATTTATCATAAAAACAGATGACAGATAAATCAATAATGAAAATAAACATTAGTTGCGACCCTAATCCGATCATTAATCTTCTAATATTATACTATTGAGTTGATGGAATAGGAACTGTAATTTAAACTACAATGAAAATGCAATAAAATATTGAAATACAAAAATTATATTATTGTATTAGACATGCTTATTGTATTACATGCTTTGTAGAAAATAATTTTTTACCACAGCCAGAATGGGATTTTTTTCAACAACAAATATGTGCTTGTTGATGAGCAGAGCATCATATCTAACCTCTAACTTAAGATCTTTTTATGTCACTGTAAAGCGTGATTAACGCTTCTGCGTTACATCTATGCCGTGGCTACGTACATATAGGTACGTGGAGGCACGGACCCTACGCCGTAGCCTGACGCGCAACTCTCGAAAATTGTAACAACACATGTGGCTGGCTTGGTAGTGTTGCACATACCCAGGGTTTCTGCAGGTTTCACCAAGTCAGATTTAAGACTTTGTAAAGACTTTTTCCAAGACCATTAGGAATGAAATTTAAGACCTTTATCACAACATTAACTAAGCCCTAAATTCAGTTTTAATCAAGCCAAGTATCGCTAAACTTGTATTTGTACTATGTCTGTGGTACAATCTGAAAGAGATTCGCACCAATAACACGAAAGGTGATCGGCTGCAACATAAATTGCATGTTGGGCTCATTTGTAGTTGAAATACAGCGAAATTATATTTGGACTAGCGAAAGAAAGAACTACAACACCACGGAATACATTTTTTTTAAAAAGCATTAGAGCTAGCGTTAAATGGACGTAGGAAAATTAAGATCTGTTTAAAATTATTTAAGACCTAGAACACAATACTTGAGCGAATTTAAGACTTTTTAAGAAATATAAAGACCCCGCGGAAACCCTGATACCCCTTCTTATTTTCTGGTTTCTGGTTCCTTCTCCATCAACAACATGAAATCAAGGAGAGGGTTAACTTTTCCCGCTACAGATTTCCCACCGTGGTCAGAAAGCACGGAGGAGACACTTTGTTTCTCCATCTATGCCTCTAGAGTCGCTACTCGCTCCGAGGTTAATCGCCTTCACTCTCTCACACGCTCTACCACACACTCCCCACGCACACACACATGCCGGCCCTGCTTAGAGATGGACGCAGACATCAACGCACAGGTATGTAAACTTCAGGCCACTTAGGTAGGCTACGACGAAAGCTCTGCGTGGAGCATCCGCACAACCATAAATCACGCTTTAACCTGTTTAACTGTTCTCTGGAAAACTGTTGTCCTGTGATAGTCAAAATGTCCATACTGTTTCCTCCTGACAAGGATACAACTTTGGAGATGGTAGATGGTAAAACTGTCCTTGACTTTATGTATTTTTCTAACATTGACAACATTGACAGACTGCACCAACTGTCCTGAACTGCCCTGCTTTAGGTGACTCCACCCATATGGTTTCCAAACATGTTAAAACAAACACTGGGTGCTTTGCAAATACTGCCTAACCAGTCTTGTATAAAGTACTTGAAAGCAATACTTGAGTAAAAGTACAAGTATCTTACCAGAAAATGACTGATAGAAGTTAAAGTCTCCTTTTAGAATATTACTTGAGTAAACGTCTTAAAAGTATCTGATATTTACTGTACTTAGGTATCAAAAGTAATTTTCTGATATTAAATGTACTTAAGTTTGATTATGAACTTTATGTTCAAAGGTGTTTAACGTTATCTTCATCACCACTGTCGTCAGGGTGGTCATCGTCTGTTACCATGGCGGCAGAGCCTGCAACAGGTGCTTCCATGACACTATCAGTCTTTATGCTTCCTCCTCTTCTTCTTCAGTTTTGGCCTATGGTTTTTTTCCTTTTGCCGCTTGGCAACAAACAGGCATTAAGTCACCAACTGGAATGGAGCGTGCATTATCTTGGTAATTTAGGAGCAAATGATTTGCCAAACCTGCTTTTTTTCCAGTGTAACAAATTTCTTCTGATTTCATTTTATAGTAACGAGTAACTAAGATGCTTCGGGGAAATGTAGTGGAGTAAAAGAATACATTTTATTTAGGAAATGTAGTGGAGTAAAAGTCAAAGTTTCCGGAAATATAAATAATGAAGTACAGATACGTGAAAATTCTACTAAAGTACAGTAGTGAAGTATTTGTACCTCGTTACATTACAACTCTGTGCCTGACCCACTTCCACATTGCAATGTCACATGTGTGACAAAGTCCCGTCATTTGACTGCACCGCCATGAAGTATACAGTAGAGATAGACTGACAGTGTGTGTGTGTGTGTGTGTGTGTGTGTGTGTGTGTGTGTGTGTGTGTGTGTGTGTGTGTGTGTGTGTGTGTGTGCAACTCAACAAGATGTGTATGAGAAAGACCAGTCACGTACACCTTCTGATGGATTTCAGGAAAATCTATAAATGTGTAAAATGTGTAAAATGTGTTTTTGCTGTGGTAGTGTGTGTGCGTGTGTGTGTGTGTGTGTGTGTGTGTGTGTGTGTGTGTGTGCGTGTGTGTGCGTGTGTGTGCGTGTGTGTGTCTGTGTGTCCTGAGGTAAACTAATAACCATGTGCTGCGATCAGCTGTGGGCCCTGATGCCTGCAGGGAGAATTCCTCTGTGGTCAGTTGACCCCGGTTATTCTGTCTATCTCCTCCACCTCCCTTCCTCCCTGTCTTTCTCATTCTCACACACACACACACACACACACACACACACACACACACACACACACACACACACACACACACACAGACACGCGTGCACTGTGAACTCAGTCGCCCCACTCGTACTACTCACTCATGCACGTCATGTATAGGCCCAGTAACAGAGACTGAGAGAGAGGAAAATACATATACACTTAGGCTGTCATTAAGTTCTGTGCTGAACAAGCACACAAAGACATCAAAAACAGTATTGTGGGCAAAGAGCAGGAATTAAAGTCCTATGACTGTGTAGTACAAGATTAATGGCCTACATAGTGGCAGTTAAGTAAGGAGTTAAGTAACTGTGTGTCATTGAGTTTTAATTTAGATTTAGCTTGCCATGGAATTTAGATGCTGTCTAAGACATGAATGATGTATTACCATAAGGGATAAGTCTTGTGTCTCTCAGCTAAGCTACATACTCTAAGTCATGTTTATCTTGAAAACTCACATAAACAAAGCACCAACACAAAAAGACCTAAACCGATTTGAAATCAGAAACTTACAAAGTAATTTAAATCTGAGGAAAGTCCAATAATCAGCTGAAGAAGGCCCCAGTGCCACCCCTTAATAATGTCTTGACCAACTAACTGAAAACACTTGTGTTTCTTCTGAGGCATAAATCTCACCATTGCGTGGCTTATTGTCCACAGACATTTTTATCACTTTACCGATACAGTGCAGCTCACAGTCGCTTCCCTGAGCTTTTCAGTGAGAAGCACATGCAGCGACACCAGAGCTACAGTTTAGAGGAAATAAGCCACACTGCAGTCCAAACTTCTTACAAGTCAAAAAAACTGGAGATGCATATGCAATTATTATCACATGAGTGGTGGGGACAATTTTAGGTAAATCAGAAAAAAATTCTCATAAATATTACAACTTCTTTCTTAACATATTACGTCATTCTTGACTTCTCAGAGAACACAGATTTGTGAGATATATTTTAAATGTGCAGAAGGTTTTGAATATGAGCATCTTGCATGAGCTAGGGAAGGGAAGCGTAAATCATGTAGGGATAACATCAGGGATAACATCAAATGAGAAAAGTTGATCTACAGGAGGGTATATATATACATTACAAATATTTGAAAGTAATATGCCTTAGGAATTGCATTATATTTTAATATTTTGAACTGTCACATGCCTGAATTTTGTTTTCCTTTACACAAATACAGACATTTCCACATACACTAGTGCATATAAATTCACCATAATGCAGGGTATGAAGTGCTTGACTCTGAAAATGAATCCTGTTGTTGACATTAGTTCACATAGATCATGTGTCTTATGAGCTATTCTGAGGGAAAAGCAAACATATCCCCACGCAATTTCAGAAAATGTTGCTTTGTCAGCTTACTTAGTTCATGTTCAAGCAAATGAAGGACAACATTTCACTTGCACACACAAGCATGTTCAAATACACTTCTATTTCCAGTCAGTCGGGTTGTCAGCGGGCTGTCGGGACAAGAGATTAGCAGCTGTCATGGTTAAAAACACAGGGTATGCAGCAGCGTAGCTAAATGCTAGCATGAAGGAATCCAGGCAGCCACCCACTGCCCTCCCCGACCCCTCACACTCACACACATGCACAAACAAACCAGGCCTCTTTCCCACCTGCTGGGAGTGACTGTGTGTCACCTCAGTAACCCTAAACCTATCTGAGGCTTGCCTAGCTCTCCCTTTCTCTCCCTCTCTCTCTCTTATATCTGTCTTTTACCTTATTGCCAGTGCCACCCTACAAACATTTATGCTGAAACGCAATTTAAAAACAACCAAAACAATTCAAAACAGCCACTAAATTTCACTTGAATTTCAAAAACTACTTGAAATGTCAATGACACTGTAACTTGCAGTTTGCATTGTGTGTCAGCCGTAGAAGTCTGCAGAAGGGTCAAGCTCTAGATTTCCATGTGTTTTATTGTTAGGTATTAAATGTATTATATATAGTACAATAACAACAAAGTAGCAACTCATATGCCATCACATATTGTCAATCGGTGGTAGTACAGAGGATTTTTCAGGTGTCTTTAGTCATTTAATCTCATCTGTGCTCCAGAAATCAGTAGCATGAACCTAGTTAATTTAGACAACAACTGACTTGTGACTTTGTTAGCTAACTAGCTGGTAACAAGCTAGCTGATAATGTTAACATTAGTGTGACTGCTAGCTTGCTGTAAACATGGCTAGGAGTAATGTGAAGGGCTAGCGATGCATAAGGCTAGCATCTACGAGACATGTTAGCTAGCAATGAAAAGCAAAAGCATAGTACCATACCATATCTAGCAAACAATTTGACATTAATAATGTTTAGGTGTATCAGTGAAAGAAAGAATTAGGTCTCAGTCACAAACAACACTTACATTGACAAGCCTGTTCATGTTGAGACAAACTAGTTAGCTCTTATGCTAATATGGCTCCTAAAGTATAATTTCATTAGATAGACTTCTCCATACATTAAATATAAAATCACAATTTGTCTCTGTCTCCTCTCCCGTTCTGCTGGCTGTAATGATGGTGAAGGAAGCGGAGGCAAGCCCTCAACAGCCGGGGGAAAGCCACACAAGGCAAACACACATTGCTCAACCAAAACCAACAAAAATGTGTTCAAAAGTTATGCGCCCTGAAAAGCACACACACTTACACTTAAAAAAAAAATAGGTAGTAGGAGTGGCAAATAACAACCTACAAAACTCCTGAGGAGGTCTTTTTTAGGACCTATACGCTACTGAAAGTCAAACCAGAGGAAAGGAAGAGCTCTTCAGTCATTCCTTGGTTTTGTGAGTGGTTTTATATGGAGATATGGCAACCCTTATCTGTTTAAAAAAGGCAATTAGATAACTTGTGTAACCTGCCATTTCTAAAATAGTTCTTTATAATATCAAAAGCTGTTCTGCTTGAGGCCTAAAACAACTATTTTCTAGCACTACATATAAAACCTTTCTTGTTCTTGGTGTAGGGGAAGAATAGGAAAAAGAGATACAGAGAGGGAAATATGATGAGTGTGAACACAGCACTGGGAAGAGCCATGTGTTCCCCTGACTGTTGATGCACTGATAAAGACTGAATGGACGCGGTGTTGTTTTCCCAGAGAGCAGTTGAATGCACGGTGACGTGATTGAGCCATAAGAGAGCTCAACTGTGTGAACCAGCATGTGATACATGGAGACAGACTTATTTTCCCATAATACCTCTGCAAAAACAGCAGCCGGGTTGGATAATAAATTGACTCACAAGTGAGACACAGTTGACTTAGTGACATCCGGGTTCAAGCCAGGATTGGGATCTGTTGCACATCATCCACATTACCTTGGATTGACATTAAAAAAAGGCACAAGACAAAATAAAATAAGTAGTAAAAAAGAAATTGCTCTAAAGTATCCCTCTTCTCAGCAGAAACAAAACACCCCTGCTGATAATCTTATTGTTGGCTGAGGGCAGATATGATTTTAACCCCAAGACCTCTGGAGGTCTTGCACTTGTGAGGCTTGGGTGGGGTGAGGGGCTGTAGGGTTCATACCGATGGCTGTGCAGTCACACAACCCCTCTCTACACAGACAAACACTCAGAAACACACACACACACACACACACAGATGGGAAAAGAGACAGTAGGTGTGTGTTTGACGCGACTGACAGATGTTGCTGCCTGGTTCCAGCTGTTCCCGACCTGGCTTCTATGGTGAGGTGGGCGGTGTTTTTGCGCTAATGACACACAAACACATGCTCGCACACACTCATTTGCACACTCGCTACCACAGTTATCACATCAGCTATCTCTGACTCACCAGATTTATGTGCTGTGCGCCAACACACAAACAGCAGTATTTCAGCTTGTGTATGTGTTTGTGTGTGTGCGGGACGGGGATGTGTTTACCATTTGGAGGAATGTACAGTATTTGGTAATGTGAAAAGCAGCCCTCAGTGGTCAGGAGTCATACAAACACACTCTGTTTTATTGGATGGGCTTGAGATTCCTCTGTGTCCACCCAGGGGTTACAGCAAGGAATTTAAACGCTTTAACATGCTGTATCACTGTTGGGGATCTTGTACTACTGTGTGTGTGTGTGTGTGTGTGTGTGTGTGTGTGTGTGTGTGTGTGTGTGTGTGTGTGTGTGTGTGTGTGTGTGTGTGTATGTGTGTGTGCGTGCGTGCATGTGTGTTTGGAAAGTGCATGTCAAGAAGTATTTGCCTGCGTTTGTCTATTAGTCCTTATTCTCACTGAATCTATTCATAAGCCGTAAACTTCCTTGAATATGAATTATACGTAATATAATTTGAAATCTGATCATTCGCTATAACAAATTCCATCTTCATTCAACTCTTACATAATTTCCTTCTGTTTCCATGTCACATGAGTTCTTTGTGTGCATTTTATTATGTGTACAGTTTCTGTTTGCAGAGTAAAGGCTTATGGCATTAGTGAGTCTATAATTGCAGTACAGCATGTGTGTGTTTAACCCTTGTGTTGTCCTCCCGGGGTTTTTTTTCTTGCTTTATTCAATGTTTTCTACACTTTCCCCCAGCTACCGCCAGTATTCACCCCTTAAACCAACTTATTACCACAAATTTTACAATTATTTTTTTCAAAATTCATGGTCAATAAACCTCATTTATATGATTTCATACCTAATTTTTGAATTAAAAAGCAGAAATTATGAAATATTTTGACAATTAAGTTAAAATCCGAGTTAAAGTTAAACCATTTAAATAGTTATTTTTTTCTTCCAAATGCTGTAAAATATAAGATCCGGAATTCAATGATATTGCGAAGAATGTTGTATTGAACCAACCGTGTTGGGTTTTTTTGGGGGGCAATTTGGTTATAAGAAACCCATATTTTTTGCGTAGAAACTTTGAAAAACGGGTAAAGTTTGACCCCGAAGACACAAGAAGGGTTAAGTGTGTGAGGCCCAGTTCTATAGTACTGTGCTTGGACAAAGTTGACCGATGATCTTATTTAACCTGATGCAGTGCAGCAACGTGACCACCTGTGTCTCTCATCGTGTTGCATACATGCAAGTGAACACACACGGAGTAATCCTTACGTAAGAATCTAGGTCAGTGTTGCAAGCACGATTAGAGCGGGGCAGGAGGAGTGAAATCCTGACATGAGGTGGAGCAAAACTTACCCAGCTGCAATACTGGGTTACAGTCGCCTGTGGTTACAACTCTTGTTACACTTTTGTAAGTTGTATTTACTTGCCTTTTTGCTCTGTTTTGGTTTTCACCAACTCCTGAGGGAAATATTTGCCTCTGTAGCTGCTAAATGCTCCACAATGTTCACGAGCTAGTCGCTAACTTTGTCCATCTGCTGTTTTGGTGTTATCATTTAGCATAAGCACCCTTTTTCCACACATGCACTGCAAACCTGAAAGCTGTATGTGAGAAGGCAAATGGTTGAAACAATGTTTGTTGGCCCAGGACAGTAAATGGACTTTACCCTGCCAGCTCCGTTGTACAATGTCTGTGTAACGTCGGATTGAGCTAATGTGTGAATAGAGCAGGTCATTGTCCGGAGAATTCGCAGCGAGCGAGTGGGCGTGTTGATGACGTTTCTATGTCTACACGAAGATGGCAACGAAAATGTGATGACGGGATTCGGGAACTTTGGTCGCTAGGGGTCAACGCCACTATCGTCAGACAAATTCAAGGGACGACAAGAGACTCGATAGTTTATGACTAAACTACGAACTGGCTACGTGTCTGTGTCATAATAATTTAAGTTCACACATTTAAAGACAATTCTAGGAAACATTTGTATTCTTTCTTGACAGGCCAGGATTACTGGATCACCTCAGAACGGCACGATTAGAGAAGCGGAGGCTTTACCAGGCGCCCCCTTGCCTAAACCAAACGGAGTATTTCCAGTAAGTGGGAATGCGTCTTTCACTGACACTCTCCTGTCGTGTGCTACATTGTGTGATAACGTCCGCACCTGATTCCTCGGACATTGCCCGGAGTTCATAGAAACATTAGGTTTAGGAAGCTGAAAACAGCTGCCCGTTGCGGCTGCAACGGTAAAGTTGCGGGACGTAAAAAGCTCTGTAGAGCTGAGGTGCACTGCAGTGTGGGTGACACTTCTATGTGGGTTAGTCAATACAAGCAACCCATCCCTTTCATTTTTACACAAAGTCATTTGATCCATTGGTAATAAAAAAATATTGATTAGAAAATCCACACTGTATATTTATTATTTGGCTTATATTATATTGGCTGATAAAAATGATCCTATCTGACTTCGTATATTATACAAAGGGACAATACAACAAGTTTGAGAGAGTTCTGGCAACTGTAAAATAACAAAAAGTTACACATTTTGCCAACCGCACCTCATCTGGAAGGACTTTCACAAGGAAGTAAAATAACCCGTCAGTAAATTTCAACCTCAGTGCTGGAAACTACTTCTATGACTATGAATTCACATGCCAAGACGTTTAGCCCAAAGAGTGGCTAAAACACTCTGACCAGTAATGAATGACTTCATACACTTCTCCGGGAATGAAAAAAAGAAGACCTCTTTTTCACGGTTTATCGAACGCTCCTTCTAATAAGCAGCAGCAGTAGTGGCAAAGGACTTAAATTGGAAGTTCTGGCCCGGTCGACGGCACTAGGAAGCAGCAAGAACGTGCCGCTGTGTAAACACACGGTGACAGGTTTGCTGCTTTATCAGCCGAGAGATCTCAACCCTCTCATTTCCTCTGGAGCGCACGAGTCCTTGGGGATTTCTGTGTGGATATGAGGCGAGGAGGGTATGATCGCCTCCCATTAATATTATTTCAGTGATATATGGTTGAAAATGCCTCCAGCTCGAATTGACCGTCCGTTAAACTCCCCCCATGCAGCGACTGCCCAATCTTGGCTTAGCAACCGTCATGTTAGTCTGGCTATCACCAGACCATCAAACTTTTAAGATTGAACATTAGTCTGGGGAATCTGCTCTGTATTTTTCTACTGCATGACCACTTCAACCAATCAGACCAACGATCCGGGTGACGTACTTACATCAACGGGTTGCTGCGCTTCGGTGGCCGACATGTTGAATGTAAACAAAAAGCTGCTTGCCGTCACTTCTCTATCGTCATCGTGTTAAACCCGCCAATAGCGCGCCAGGTGGATAAGCCAGTTTGTGATTGGTCCCCGCAGATTTGTAACGGAAGCAGGATAGATAAACGTACAGGTTTCCAGCCTGTGCTGCAGGGCGAAATCAAATCGCCGGCAGATCGGGCTGAGTTTACCCAGTCTAGTCACATGTGGCAAATATTTGAGAGGGTTGTGTTTTTAAATCTTTCTAAAAGCAAAAGAGTAAATAATAGATGAAACTGTTGTCTGCTCTAAAAGATGCAATCATAAGCATGTCCAGCTAACTGGTACGTTAGCGGCTCTGTCCTGCTCATTTTTTTTAATATTAATTTAAGTTTTCACTCCAGCAATGCTGCACAGGCGCAGCAGGAACTAATGAGCACTTAGATAACAGTCAATCATATAACAACGTGTGACTGCAGGGTGGTTCAGTGGAATTTTAATTCAAAAATACTGTAAATCATGTTCACATAACTCTGACCCTTGTGACTTGCTTTCAATAAATGGGGTTATGAAGTTTTCAAAATAGACTCTCTTGGAAATTAATGTTGCATAAGGTCTGGGTAAATAACTGATGTATTGTACAATAGTGACAAACAAGCAGGAATGAGAATGTGGTCCAGCAGTCTACACTCTTCAGGCTTAATGACTCACCATCTGTCATTATGTCCTTTATTGCCATCAGAACTTTTTTTTTAGATTACATGCAAGTAAACAACAGCTAGCGGGAGTGAAACTAGTCTTGTTTTCATTGCAATTGAGCATTTTAAATCAAGGTAGAATGAGGCATATCTCTATATATGTGACGCACAATTTATGAATGAGTGAATATGATTACAAAAAAAAATGGGGAAAAAATCCACCTTTTCATTGGACACATTTTTCATCCACTTTCCAGTTTTGTTTGGACTCGGGGTGATTTGAGGCCATTCTGACTGTGTGTTTATAAAGTGACTCAACTTTTTATAGTGGCTATATGTAACTTTTAGTTTGTGTTGATTCTAGCGGCCCCTTTGGACAAAAGCGGTAGTGTTTTTACTAAGCTTGCTGTCGTAAAGCTCTTCTCTTTACGGTGCTGTATTGCCCACTATAGAATACTGCGTTAGCGTTACTGAGAGGTCATATAATATAGTCCCGATGAATATTTTGCTCTGACAGAAAGTCATTCATTTACATTAAGAGAATACGTTACAGATGCATTGTTGCAAGTGTTGCATACTTAGCCTGGATGTCTCGTGAGCTAAACCGGGTATCACTGTGCACAAAGCATTGAGAGATTGTTGTAGCAACCAACGTAGTAATAACTTACATTAATATAGCACACTCATGAAACCCACGGACGCTTTACACAACTACAGGCGGACAGAAAAGAGAAAGAAAATAGTAGGCCAACACAAACATGGACTAAAAGAAATAAAACATCCGCTCTAAATGGAAGGTGGATGTAATTTAATGTTGGCTACTGATGTACAACCACATAAAGTTATTTTATGAATGAAATAGACATATTACATACCTGAGGGTCAATTCTGGGACATTTTTGAATCACTTACAATCCCTTAATTGTCTCCATCTGTTGATAGCCCAACCGAGATTGATTCGGGTTTCGAACGTTGTCTTTCAAATTCAAAATTTCCTTCAGTCATAACTTACTCAGATAACTTCTAAAATACAATTAGAATACAATTAGGCCTATATAAAGACATTTCCTGCTACCTTTTACCTGGCTGGATACTCACTAGCACAGGCTTTTCCGGTGTTACAATGAAATCTGTGACCTGTCAGGTTGTGTGCTCTGTAGCGCCGCTACCTGACGTAAATCATTTTGTGACTTTGCGGGAACAATCGGACCCGGGCAGAGGAATTAATAAAAACTACATAAAAATAGCGTTCTTTTCACTGTTGGTCTCGTTTGTTGTTACAGGTCATTTATGATCATCAGAAGAAAAATAACAGTTTCAGAAACATTTAAAAGTTACATATAATCACTTTAAATAAGAGATTATTAAGGCTAGTGTGTGTGTGTGTGTGTGTGTGTGTGTGTGTGTGTGTGTGTGTGTGTGTGTGTGTGTGTGTGTGTGTGTGTGTGTGTGTGTGTGTGTGTGTCCAACCCAAATAAACAGTGAATTTGGGCACGGGTGGTTATGACTCATCTAACTACTAATTTCTTAATTAATTAGAGTTAAATGCACCGTTAAGAAATCTGACTGTTGCCGGGTAAACTTCATGGGAAACAGTCAACTCTATCTGCTGGTCATTTTAGAGAAGCGGCCGCATGGAGTTTACCAAAAAAAAAAAAAATACTAAATGGCTACACACAAGCACAAGTTTGAGATTGATCATTCAAATAAACATGAATTTGTTTATAAAATGAAATCTATCTTTATTTACAGTAAACAGAGGTGTGTGTATGCATAGCATCAGATGAAAAACACACAGACACAGATGCACATACGGAGTCTGCGAATGAGTGCAGGAAGTGTGTTTTCTCGCTCCCCGATGGTGTTTGAGTAAGCAAGTACACACATATACAGGCTTTGCTCAGAGTGTGTGTGTGTGTGTGTGTGTGTGTGTGTGTGTGTGTGTGTGTGTGTATGTGTGTGTGTGTGTGTGTGTGTGTGTGTGTGTGTGTGTGTGTGTGTGTGTGTGTGTGTGTGTGTTGCTGCAGATAGCTCCCCCTCTCTGGTGTATGAATGAGTGTCCTGAGAGGCCTGGATAAAGGTGGTCTGTGCTGCAGCCCTGCTCCACTGACCCTTAAAGGAGGCATTGATGGGAGGACCGGCCGGCTGCCGCAGCTCCAGGACCTGTGTCCGCCTGCAGCACACCGGCAGAGGACAGATGGAGACGGTGGGCTGTGGTGGGCACAGGAGGGTGGATGAGATCTATACAGTAAGACTCCTAACAGTGAATTTGTGAAAATGGCAGAGGCTGCCAATTATCAGTTCCGTCGGCGTACAAACACAGCCGAGACCTCCGGCATGAGGCCACCGCAGGTTTGCTTTTCCTGCACATGGATGCACAGTTGTTGTAAAGCAACCAAAAAAACAAAAAGTTCAACTGCCCCATATGAAAATTACCCAGATGATTGGCACTATTTCCGTAGAGCAGACGCATTAGAGACGTCCGCCGGCCGAGCCGGCTACTTCAGGTTTTGCGCTAACTTGAATGGTGATTAAATGATGATGTTAGCATTTGAAGTGAGAATACAATAACCATACCACAGTGAAATGTCCGTCCATGTGCTCAGTCTGGGCTGCATGAATCTGGAAACATCCTTATACAGAACTGCATGCCTAAAACCAGCCTGGTCCGGGGACTTAATGGTATTTACACCCTCGGTATTGTTTACATTGGGAAACAATACAGGTGGAGGCGGTGGAGGACAAACAAACACAACTGGTTTCAGGCAGTGAAGACACGAGTATGATGAAACTCTCTTCCCAAAGAAGAGGAGATGTGTGGTTATGTTGAGAAATGAAACGGGGTAATCTAATGAGCTCAGTGGAAAAAACTGGATCGCATTAGAAAGAGAAATAGAAACATCATTAGTGAGCACACAAACACTCATTTCCTCTGGCTGGCCAGCAGATTGTATCAACATACGGCTTTTGTTTGAAAGCCGCAGATATGAAATATGGACATGAGTAAGAGCACTGCAACTAGACCAAGAAGTACTAACCAACACCCCTCCTCCTTTGTTAGCACACACACATACACTCATATAGAGATACACATGGCCTTACCAGCACCACATCCGGAACTAGGCGATCCTTAGCCCCCTTTAACTCTCTGCCAGATGCAGGTCAAACCTCAAAGGCACTCTGAACTCTCTACCTCTGCTAGCCAGAGACACCTTCTTTTTTTTATTTTTTTTCAGATGTACTAATGAGCATTCATAATGTATTTATACTGCCTAATGGATACCAGGTGATGCATAACATCAACATGCAAGAAGATTATAGATACATCTGATAATCATACAAAGGTTCAGAGTGCCTTGACTCTGTATAAATAGTTGACATTGACACTAATAACTTGTTGCCAGGAAACAAAGGGTCTACAGCCAGCCAGATGTTTAGGTAGGTCAACTTAAAATGTTTCAAGTTATTACAGTTTATACTCAGGACACCATCAAATATCTGTGCCATATTTGGTACCTCTGGGTACCAATTACAGCTCAAAATATTGTGCCAGTCCATGGAGATGACCACCAAGGTCATTAGGATTCATCCTCTGGGGTCCATTGTATCTGCAACAAGTGTAATCCATCCAATAATTGCTGAGATATTTTAGTCTGGACCAAAGTGGTGGACCAACATTGCCTTTCCTAGAGCCATGCTGCTTGCGTGCCTAAGAAAAAACATACTCAAAAAAAGAAAGAATTAGAAGTCCAAAACCTTTCCAAGTACAATCCGAGAACAGTATAATGTTCTGTGATTACACAGAAATAATGCAAACCATGTTTCAGACAGGAAATGATTTATCAGGCACTGATTAGCAATGGAATGCTAAATGAGAGCCATACAATGACACTGGCATACTGTACAGTGCAGTATGCATCATAACAAATATGAGATTTAACAAGATTCTTATTTGGCAGGTGTGTATCAGAGCCGGTTTAATAAGGAGCGTGTGTTACACAACCAGATTAGTTTGAAAATGTGACTGGACTAATTGGAAAAAACAGTTCTGGGGTTAAACCTTGACAGGTCACACTTCCCCTGGCCTCTACTGTAAGCATGGCCATACGGACCGATGATGACTACATTATACAGTATGTCTTTATGATGTGGTGTATAGTGCTATATGGATATGGTGGTCATAACGAGTGTAAGCAGGCCCTCTGTCTAGCTGCATGACAATCTGAGGTTGGACCTGAGCCTGGGTAATCACCGAGCGGCCGGGCTCATTCACAACGCCAGCTATACCAGTCCCACACAACCACTCACTCACTCTGCATAGTTAGGCTATTTGTACAGTATAAACATTTTGGATGATTATATGTAATTACCCGGTGTTGCACGGGTACACAGACATTCACATTGACTCATAAACACACACACACACACACGCACACACACACACACACACTCATGGACGGACAGACGGACAGACTCGTGCAAACCTACACACACTGACCTCAGGGATTCTCTTCCATGCTGAAGTGTTTACCGAGTAAAAAGGCAAATGAAAGAAGTCAGGCACATGCTCAATGCCAAGGTGCTCTCCAAATAAACACCCATTAAATATGTTCATGTCAATCTCCCCACTTATTGCCATACTCCATAATTTGACTCCTTTTTCTCTCACTCTCTGCTCTCAAAAAAACCCACAGTGCTGACCATGCAGCTTCATTCATTGCGATTGAGATTTCACGTGTGGCTCTCTCTGCTTTTAACGCCATTGGCCAGAAACTAAAAAGTAGTAGTACGCGGTGTCAACACAGCATTCACTTCTACAGCGGTCCCGCCCTCTCGTCTCACAGATCCTTCCTTATCGCCCTCCGAGCTCGGCTGCCAATCACGTGTTTTGTAGGCCGCGCCTGGTCTAAGTAAAGCTCCTTACTGAACTAGATAGGACATGTTAAATTTTACAGCTGGGTCTCTCAAATACCCAGGCCTGAGACTTTCACGCCTGTCCTCCGTCTCTTCCTCCTCACCTTGTGTGAGTTTTAGACCGTTGTTATGCTGGGCTGCAAAAGCTGAGCAGGTAGAGTGAGTGACACATATAGCACAGAGATAGCGATTGTTATTTCCAGGTTCCTCTTGGGTACTTGGACGGTTTGCAAATCAGATCTGCTTTTAAAGCTGCCAGCTGACAAGATACTGTAGACGTTTGCTGGTTACTGGCCAACATTACACATTCTTTTTATAAAAAGGTGTAATCTCTTTGACTTAAAGGACAAATCCGGCGCAAACTGAACCTAGGGGTTAATAACATGTACCGAGTTGACTGTTCTCTGGGATATGTTTTCATGCTAATCGAATGTAACCAGATTTAGTGCAAACCGCTAATTAGCTTATAACGCTAGTCGTCGAGGCACGCGGAAGTAAAAAGAAATCGCTATTTCTATACCACTAACAAGGCTCAAAATATCACCACACTTCCACGGTAGCATAATGAGGGTCCCTACATGTAAACCGAAGCATTGAGAACTTTTTAAGAGTACAGACAGTTTATTAAAAAGATAGTTTAGAAAGACAGTACCGTTCACGTATACAGGCGGGCGCCATATTGGGAAAATGACGACGAACGCCGTGCTTGAGCTATGTTACTGGTTACTAGTTGCACGGCGTTCGTCGTACCCATGTGTTATTAACCCCTAGGTTCATTTTGTGTTGGATTTGTCCTTTAATGTGAGACTATGTATGTTTTAAAGAGGAAATGACATACTGTTCCTCTTAGAAATGAAAGGTTGAATTTATCAGCAACAATACGCGCCCTGGCTCATTTTAGTACACTCTGGGGTTTGGCTGCTACAGTTGGTCTGGTTTGACCACTAGCTTATGGTGGCTAATGTTAGCTGGTAGTGCTGATTTTAGGACTCTCGCTACTGACACACTATGTGTTAGCATTTGAAGTGACAATACGCAACGTATGAAAGAATAAATAACACACCTGTTCTCTTACACATTAAAAGTTGAATTCATACACAACAGAACACACCATTGCTGGGTTCAGTGCACTCATAGGATTTGCAGCTACAGTCTCACTTGGTCTGGTATGAGCACTTACCCTGTTTTATTAGTTAGCCCTGTATGGAAGCATTTCTTACACTTCTTAACTCATTCATCCAGTGTTTTCCTTTAATTTGTCGCCTTTCTGTAGCATCTTCGATAAAGTAATGGGAGAAAATTGACACATTTATGTTTTAAGAGGATTTGAGAGAACAAGAGCTCATGTAATCTATTTTGAGACGATAAAGCCATTGTTTATTATGTTATTTTTACAACCTTAATTTGTCAAGGGATAATTAGCCTTTTCATGCGTGGATTTGGGAGGTTTTTATAACAGTGCATTATCTTGTATTGTAAGTTTATCGTGGTCTCTGTAGCAGATTAAAAGGGCAGCCAAGAATATTCTGACCTCTGAAATAAAGCAGCCAGAGACAGAATTAGACCCAGTCCAGGTTAGCATGTGTGTGTACCTTAACCATGCCACAGTGAAACTTCCGCCCATGTGCTCAGTCTGGGCTGCACGAATCTGCAAACATCCCTATACAGAGCTGCATGCCTAAAACCAGCCTGGCTTAATGGGGACTTAATGGTATTTACACCCTCTGTATTGTTTACATTGGGAAAGTAGTAAAGAAAACACGTTTTATGAGAATGTTCCACCCGCAAAGACGTGATGTCAGCGCCCTAGCCTCGTATACAGGGTGGGGCGATGCAAACAAACACTTCTCCCATCTTTCTCTCTCAGTCATTTGCAGAGGGGGTCAGGGAAGGTAGAGTGAGGTGCCTTTCTGATCGCCGGCTCTCACTGGTTGATTCATAGATGGAGCTCATAGCCGGTGCTTGAACAAGAGCCCGGGGCCAGTGTTAGTAAACTGTGGAGAGACCAAGGGAAGTACCTCATCTGACACACACACACACACACACACACACACACACCACACACAACACACTGTGTCTCGCAAGATGCTCTGTAAATATTTACAGCTCAGCAGGGAGAGAGGAGCGTGGCAGACCGAGCAGCGGCGGACGAACGTGACACCCCCCACCCCCCCATCGCCTCTGACTTCAAATCCACTGGGCAAACAACATTACCTTATTCAGCATCTGTGCACTGTGGCTTACGTTAGCTTAGCTTGCGGCAGCTTGGGGGGGTGGGGGGGTTATGTTTTCAGCTCCTCACTTTTGAACGATGTGAACTGGTGAGTTTGGGTGAGTAGTGAACTGAAAGCTGAGGTAAACTGTGAGCTCCTGCCAGTGGTTATACTGGCACAACTGGTTATATATTCAGACTTTTAGAAGAGTTTCATACTATATGAAATGAAGTTACATCAGAAATATTTGCGCCGGGCTAAACAGGTGAGTAATTGAGTCTCCAGTACATCACTGCTCATAACTTTGTAAAACAGTTGAGGCTTAGGCAAAGAGACATGGATTTTATTATCGTCGGTAAATGTCAATCACTCCCATCATAGTTTCCACTCATAGGAACTACAAAATGTACCCTTACTGTATTATGCTATTGACCAATTTGATTAGATTTTCTATACCAAGACTGCAGATATTATTTTTTTTTTTATAGTTTTACTTACTGAATGGTGAGAACTGAGGAGAGATAACATCAGCAACAGTAAAACATCATTCTTATACATTCTGGAAGTGGATTCTTTTTTCTTGTGAATTAAACGTAAATCAAGACTCATACAGTAGCTATTGCAGAACAGCAGCCACTGTGGCCACAAGTGGCACATGCAGGATAACAGCACGTTCAATTTCCCTTTATTTCCTAAGATTCTCTTTATTCAGTTGTTTAAAACATACATGACTGGATTTTCTGGCCACTAGGGCGCCGCACAAGTTGTAAACACAACATTGTCATATTATAACCAAATAAATGTCATAGTTATGGTGAACGGTCTAGTAAGCAGTTTCTTATACAGCCACAACAAGAGCGACATTAGCTTTCATTTGCAACATGACATCATGACTTCGCGTAAACATACACGCCCACCTTCTTAAGCCAAGTGTTATCTGTACGCATTTTGAGCTATCAACGTGTATGTCTATGCTGTATACAGCGGACGTAAACATACACGCCACTTGGCGTGTTATCGCGAGAAAGCGACAGTTGAGTTTAGGAGAAGAATAACCGGTTGGGTTTAGGAAAAGAAGAAAGCGACGGTTGAGTTTAGGAAACGTGACACATGGGATACGATCCCCGGTCTCCTGAGTGAAAGTCCTGTGTTGTTTGACCCATCCACCACCCCAACCAACCTCCCTACGCGGATTTTTGCCCTTTCATACTACTCGCTACGGCGTAAATTCACACGCAATCGCAAGGTAATGTAAGTCAATGGAGGCCAAACGGCATTGATAAACACGCTAAAAAGCGAGTATGCGTCTTGATAACGTCCCAAAAATGGCATACAAATTGACATGTCATACATACACCACTTTGTGAGATCAGTCTATCATTTGGAGTTGTGTTCCTGATCTCCTGATGAATATAAGTCCAATATTCCCTCTAACTTTTGCTCTGCTTTGTCTCCACCAACTCCTGAGGGAACTATCTGTCTCTTTAGCTGCTAAATGCTCCACTGTGTTCACCAGCTCGGCGCTAACTGTGCCAGTCTGCCCTTTGGTGCTGGATAACTAGCATACAGTGACTTCATGAGAGTTTTGTCACTGGAAAACAGCTGTCTGCTGCTGTTGAAAACCAGGTTAATGAGAGTGGTGCGACAGAACCAGTAAAGCTGCAGGCCACAAAGCAAAAACTCTGCGCTAAAAGACGTTAAACACCCTCTACAGATGATGATTCTCTGTAGGTTTATCAATACAAGCAAAAGCTTTCACATTGCATGTAGTCAATTGATCTATTGTCAATATAAAAGACATCATCATTATTCATCATCAGGTCTCACAGGACTCCTGCCTCTCAAAGCCAAAGACTCAGATATTACCTGCCTACCTAAAATAATTTTAATTGAATGCTGCCAGAATGTCTAACAACTGTACATGCTTGTTTGAACCTTGAAGTAGTGCCAGTTGGGTGACATAAAAACCACACACACACACACACACACACACACACACACACACACACACACACACACACACACACACACACACACACACACACACACACACACACACACAGTGCGTTTCACTATCTTTGTGGGGACTCATCATTGAAATAATGCATTCCCTAGCCCCTTACCTTAACCTTAACCATCACAACTGAATGCCTAACCTTAACCCTTAACCCTTACCCTCACCCTAACCATAACCTAATTCTAACCCTAATCCTAAAACCAAGTCTTAACCCTCAAACAGCCCTTTAAAGTTGTGGGGTCCAGCATTTTGGCCCCACAAAGCTATTTAATATAGTTAAACAAGAACACACACACACACACACACACACACACACACACACACACACACACACACAGTGTTTTAATGTGAAGCCAGAATAGTGTCACATAAAGTTGTGAATCACAGATAAGCTTACAGACGGGACTTTTCAGTGATTTATGACACCAGTGGCTCAGGGCCCTGGAAACAAGAGGGGTCTTTAGTTCCTTGCTAAAAATGATAAATTGTCTACACTATAATTATAAGTAGCAATTATGCCTAATTAAAAATAAGCAGATTTCCCTTAAATCTCAGTAATCTTCTAATCTACATAATTACTCAATCAATAAAAACAAAGCCTGGGGCCTTATCTTTAATTGGGTGGTTTGTGACACAAAAATGATTAACAACCGCCGCTCTATTTGGCAAAACGCCACCCATCTGTCCCCCATGTAGACTAAAACAAAGTCAAAAAAGTATGTATTATTACGACTTGACCCCGGGTCTGGGCTTAGCGTGCCAAAACAATACCAGGACGAGCCGAGCTTCCCAGTGCAGCAATGGAACACAAATAGTAACTTCTAGAAGCCGCCACTACAGTGGAGAAGGGAAGCTGAAGGAGGAGGAAAAACAGCAGGACGAAGAAGAGGTGGAAATGGGTGGTGGCCAGGAAGTGGGACTCTTCCTGCCCTAATCACAAGTCAGAGAGTGTTTCCTCTCATTGTAGGAGCTCCAGATCCATTAACCAGCGAGATCCCTGCATTCACACAAACACACACACACACACGGACACCACTACATACACATCCTTAGATTGATAACGTTTTATAGACATGTCTTTTATCGACATGTGAACGTTAAACATTTAATACATTATGCTGGTTTGTTGATTCACACCGCGCCACACTCATGTTCCCACACACACACTGAGTCACAGGTACATGGATCCTACTTGGCAGGGCCCGGCGCATTGTGAAGCACTTTGGCTCTGCTCTGATAAACATTTCATTATGAAACCCTGAGGACACAGTAAATATTTGCCGGGCCCTTATCAGCCTGCCTTATCTTGGCGTGAACTCCAGGCACTCCATGACTCCTGGGCCTTGTATTTTCTTAATGCCTTTGCTACCACTGACAACTTTGCAGAATAGCCTGCAAAAAAACAGTTCCTCTTTGAAAGGACCCTGGAAATCACACAACAACACTAACATGTAGGCCAGAGCCTTTATTTGGTCTAGACGTGACTGAATGTGACACACAAGTCAGGGCAGCGGATGGCTGTGTTTAGCCCTGCTACAGGCAGCACCTCTGTCCCTGCTTTACCAGCTCAAGTGTCTGATAGTAGAAACACATTTACAGCTACAGAGTTAATCAGTTATGGGTTAATGTCCCAGACTGATACATCCATCTCTGCCTGTCTGATCTCACAATGCACAGAGATATCACTCTCCACAACAGCTTTCTGATGGATTACTGTGAAAGGTTAATTAGTGAAGCAGCATATAGGATCATTCCGATGGTGTTGAATCTCATTGATTTGTCATGCCGCCGGTGAGCAATTACTCCAGCTGTAAGCCTACAACACAGGCTTTTAGTGTCCCCATACACTCCTTCATCTCAGGCTACATCTGCACTACTACGTTTTGGTTTAAAAACAAATATGCTTTGCTATGTTTACGCCTTGCGTGCGTCGACTTTACTTTACTCAGGCATTTCCGAGCCCCTAAAACATTTGGAAATACTGCTGCCCCCGTTTTTGGTTAGCAAAAACTGTACGTGGGGTTGGAGGGGGGGAAAAGAAAACGAAAAGAAACGACCTCCTACAGTATATGTCCTTTACTACTAACCACTTTTCTCTCGCATTGCCAGACCTACCTCCTAGACGCGTTATGGTTAAGTGGAATGTACGGTAACTAAGGCTACATTTACTCAAGTAGGCTACTCCACTACATTATACCTGACAACTTTACTTACTTTACAAAGTAAGATTTTTGCACACAAAACACATGTAGTAGCCTATATAAAATACGATGTTCTATTATAAATTAAACTACCCAACAATATACAAGTCCAGCTGAAATGCCAATTAAACAGTTGAATGACAGAACTGTTTTTCCCAGTTTCTAAAATGTGAGGATGTTTCTGCATTGAGTACTTTTATACTTTAAGTACATTTTCCTGATAATACTTACATACTTTTACTTTTTGTCTGTTTTATTTTTTTCATAACGCAGGACTTTACAGAGTAGCCTATTGTTACAATGTGGTATTAGTACTTTTACTTAAAGAAAGGATCTGAATACTTCTTCCACCACTGGACTGACATTAGTTTTCAATGATGGAAAGTACATTTACTCAAGTACTGTACTTTAGTAGAATGTTGAAGTACTTGTATTTGTACTTGCATATTTCCATTTTCTTCTGCACTACATGTCGGAGGGAAATATTGTACTTTTTACTCCATTACATATAGAGACAGCAGCAGTCTGACTTTTCAAATTAGGATTTGACGTTAAAAACATACATGATAAACTTACAAACATTGTTTAAAATGTAACCTTAAGGATTCCAAACGCTTTGCCATGAGTTGTATGCAGATCCACCAAAGAGACACCCCCCCTCATCAGATAGTCTCCTTCAAATAACCATTTGATGCCCACAGAGGTCAAAATAGCTAATAGTTCATGCACAAAAACTCCATAAAATACAATACAAGTTTGTGTAAACATGAATTGTTGCTTCTTTTTTCCTCCCTAATACAATGCACACTACACTACAATGGGAGCCACTGGACTAAACTACCTAACTTTATATAAAGAAGATCAAAATAGCTTTAAAATAAAACACCTCTGCATTACCAATCTAACATAACGTATGTCGCTCAAATACTTTTGCTTTTAATACTTTAAGTACATTTAGCTAATGATACTGATGTACTTGTACTTATATAGGCAAAATTTTGAATACATGACTCATATTTACATTCTATATAGTGTAGGTGCTTTTACTATATTAAAGGATCAGACTTCATCTTCCATCACTGGTTAATCTTCACATATACTTCAAGTGGCTGCTCTCTGAGGAATGAGGGATGTTTGGTGAGTGCCAGCGTACGTTATATCAGAAAGAAAGAAAAAAAGGATCATAACACACAATGTATTAAAAGATTAAAATCTTATCCTGATGGCAAGGATCCAGACACACTGAGCCACCGACACATTCGACGGGCTTTCCTGAGGATCTGGGCTCCTAAACATTTTCCATTTTAAAATTCCAGACTTCATTCCCCAGGTGGTGCAGACATATCGCTCATCGACCTCTGTTTATAACAGAACATTACAGATTATGTAATATTACATACAGTTTATTCAGGGCTTTTTTTATGTTTGTGGTGTTGCCTTTTCATGTTCATAATGAGCTTTCAGAATCTGATTGTTTCTGTACCAGAGCCCACCTACACTTCACTTTATCTCCCTTCTTGTTTGACAGGAGATGGGATTCAGGGACATGCCTTTCTCTGGAAACTAACAGGTCAGTGCTTTTACTGTATACTAAGGAGAAGCCCCCCCCCTCCCGAGTGCACAAGGCAGCTGGGGCTCTACTGTGCCCAGGACAGACTCAGTCCCTCCTGCCTCCAGGCTTTTTTCCACTGGCGGAGGAATACAAGAGTTGTGCTGTAACATCTGATGCATTTCTGTGAGCAGCAAAGTGTCCCACTTTCTGCAGCTCTGCTCCTGAACATCATGCAGTTCATGTTTATCCCCATCCCCATGTCCCACCTGTTGCATCGTTACATTCAAATGCAAAGAAATCACAGCTCGACAGTGTGGAGCTTTTTTTCCAAGATGATTTTTATTGGGAGAACTACAAAAGAAATGTACAGTACAAAGTTAACAGTCTCACACTCAATTTGTAGTGAACTGACTCCCTCCCCCCAAAAAATATTACAACTATCGTTGCCTTTTTGTCCGTTTTTTTTTTGTTACATTCAAAAAGCTTTACTTCTGATAAAGTAGTCAAAAGTACATAGTGCGCATCCCCCTGTACCTACTATGTACAAACCAAACGGGTTCATCCACTTCCCTCTCCAGCAAACTCAAGACTCAGACTAGATTTCAATATATATATATATAAAAAAAAAAAAGAAAACAGAGCAAAAGGAAATGAAAATAAGAGGAATGGGGATTTAGAAAGATTATGGTTGTTTTCTTAATCAGAGTGTCTGAGTGGTAACAACCTTTAAAAAAAAAAAAAGTTTCAGAATCCAACACTACATTCAGTTCAACAATGTGTATAAAAGATGCCATGTAGGAAAAATACTTTATTTGGTTAATTTTAAGGCATGTCAAGATATTGAACCCCATAGGCACTACACAATAATACTGGGGCACAAGGGATTGCTACATTCTTTAGCACGTGGCTGGAATCACAGTGTGACCTCGTGCAAACAGAGAGAAAACAAAAATACTTTTTTGGTTAATTTATTGACTTGGGTTCTTTGTCACTGAAGTCTGATCTAGATCAACAAAAGAAGTAAGGTTTGGACGGTCTGTACAACCACATTGTTTATACATTCTACAGAAATATCTAAATAGGGATCCTCCAAAAAAAAAAAAAAAAAAAAAAAAAAAAAAAAAAAAAAAAAAAAAAAAAAAAAGCCTTCTACAGCACTGACAACCTCGGGAGCAAACAGCAATCACGCAAACCTTTTTTTTTTTTAATAAACGTAAACAAGGAAACAAAATTAATGAAATAAATATCACATACGTTCTCTTAAATTAAGTTTTTTTTTTTTTTTTTTTTTAACTCATTTACAATAAAAATAACCAAGTGAAGTTACAAACAAGGAGAAAAAAAAAACAAAATATATATATATTACTGTGAAAAGAACATACACTCCACTTTATGCAGATTAATAATGGCGATCATAATTTAAACATAAAAGAATATAGATCTATTGCTTCATCATACTTGATAAATACAGTATGGACACAAATTACCAATGTAGCCTATACTTTTTTCACAAGATAATAAATAAGTTAAATAGTCCATAGCCAGTTATGCACAGCTATGCAAATCACTCAAAAACAGCTAAAAAAATATATATTCAACCATCAGCAGTGATTTCCCCAAACAAACCCAACTCAAGAGCGCTTTTTATCCAAGCAACAAACTAGACTAACCAAACGAACCACTGGGTGGCGCTGGGAGAAGACAGATCTGGAATGGAAGTTGAAGCTTTCAGAAAAAAAGAAGGAAAAAAAAAAAAAAAAAAAAAAAACACCACACACACACTTTGATAGACAAAATGTTACTTTGAGTCAAGGCATATTCTTGGCAGGATGGGAGGAAATCTGAAAACTGCTTAGAGTCTCTTCTTCTTGTCAAGTCATGTTACCCACACATCTAATCCTAGGAAAAGTGTGGCTTGTCTGATAGAGCAAAAGGGAGAGGGGGCTGCCATGGGCCCTCAGGCAAGGCACTGATGGAATGCCTTCTGTTTGCTATCTTAAGTTTTAATACAGCTATATTACATACAATGAAGGAAAAAAAATACTAAATTAATGCCAGGTCAAGGACACTTTAAACTGTTTGAAGCTTTATTGATCCCTGTGGGTGAAATCTTCTCTTGCCCCCCTCCAGGGAGGTCAGAGCAGAGTCAGCACCACTGCAGCTGGTAGGGATTCAATGTCTTACTCAAAGGCACTTCGGCAGGGTGGTTGTTGCTGAAATGGGGTGGAGGGCTGGGGGTGAGGGGTCTACCTCACTCACTGACACCCCCTGGCCTGGCTCCTTAACCACCTTGCCTTACCCGTCCATAAATCCATATGAAAACAAAACATGATTAGTCATCTGAAATCGACAGCCTGCTGAAGATTGGCAAACGTCTTCCAGCGTCCAGACTCGGGGACTCGGAGCCGCTGAGGCTCCCGGATGAGCTGAGGGACCCGCTCGCATAGCTCTCACGGTCAGAGAGCGAGTCCGGCGGGCTGGGAGGTGGCTCGAACACCGGTGACTCGCTGAGGCGGCGCAGCGCCTGCAAGTGGCTCATATTGTAGGTCGGAGGGGAGGGCGGGCACACGCTGCTCTGCATGTTCCCGTAGTAGGCACCGGTGGAGTGGTTGTTGGTGTAGCCGCTGGAGGTGTGCACAGCCAGGGGAGCCAGTAAGGCTTTTAAGTCCTGTCCGGGAAAACAGAAGGCACTGTTGATGCAGGACACGGAGTTGGGAGAAAGCACATCGTCGTAGAAGCTGGAGGTGGAGGTACAGGACGAAGCGGTGTTGGGTGGTGGTGGGGTCCGGGACATGGGACTGTCGAGCAGGGGAGACTCGAGTCCGTGGTGGCTGGAGAAGCCGGAGAAGCTGAGGCTGTGGTGAAGCTTTGGTCTGTCCCTCTGGTTGTAGCCGAGCTGCTGCTGCGGCAGGACATCCCTCTGGCCGTACCCGCACAGCTCGCGAGCCGACCTGGACTCTCCTGCCTGCATGTTAGCGTTGGCGGCCGGAGCGGGCCGGCGCTCGTCGGCGTTGTGGATAAAGTGACACCGGGGACCGTAGGGGCAGAAACCGATGGTGTGGAAGGTGCGGCACGGCTCAGTTTTGTATTTAGGGTGGCGGGACAAGCTCCTCAACTCGTGGTAGCCGTGAGCGAACTGACATTTCTCCCCATACTTGCACGACCCATTCTCCTCGAAGGGCCGGCACAGCTCGGTCTTGTAACGGGTGGAGTTGATCTGAGAGCCGGGCTTCTGCTGCAGCACGCCCCGGTCCCCGTTGTCGCTGTAAGCGCGGTCGCGGAACTTGTTCTCCTTGTTCATAAGGGCCGTGGCGCTGCTGCTCGGTGTGTTCTCTTTCAGGCTGCTGTAGGAACCCATCGAGTATTTGTTGCCGTTGTTCATTGCCTCCACGTTGCTGGTTGAGTTTCTGCGGAAAAATCCCGGTGTGAAAGGGCCACTGGAGCCCGGAGTCGTGACCGGAGCCCCCACCGCTTTCTTGTCCAGCATGCTGTTGATGTGGAGGGCGTTCATGTTCATGCTTTTATCCTGCTGAAGGAAAGGAAAGAACGATTGTCAATGCACTTCAAGCACCAATTATGTGACTATTTTGACCACATGGCATGTTTAAGACTTTGTTTGCCTGCAACGTGACAACTTGTTGCAGCTGAACACATGCTAACTCCATTGAAGTTGAAGCACGTTAATTCAGCTATCGTTGAATTAGAAGTGCTTCACCCCGATTGCAAACACAACAACTCCACATTTTATCAAACGTTTACCTTGTAAAGCATGTCCATGTCGTAGAACGCAGACAAGACAGTCGCAGACATCTCTTTTCCCCAAGTTTGCTGCCGCAATCCCTCTTTCATGGAGGACCGAGCAGGATCCCAGAACGCGACGTGCGGAAACGTTAGTTTGTGCCACGACTGGTTTTGGTTGTGGAAAAGTTACTTTAAAAGTTTATGTGCAGTTTAAGTCCGTAGAAGAAAGAGGAAAAAAAAAAGAGGGGATAGGTTTGTATTGTTGAGTTGTAGCTTATGTCCTCCCCTCGAGAAGCGCTGAGCCAGAGTGCTTCACTGTGCGCTCTAGCCTTTTTGCATGGGTATAAATGCGTGGCGGTGGCCAGGGAGGGGCGAACTGAAGTCGGTGCAAAGTTTTGCGGGGAGCCGCCTCCTCCTCTCCGAAAAAACTTCCATTCACCGGTTGGCCGCCTATTCTTTAACACCACGCCTTGAAATCCAACCCCAGTAACCCCCCTCCTCCTCACACCCCTCTAAAACTTTTTTTTCCCTTCTTCTTTTAATCACACAACCAATTTTGTGGAAGTTGGTTTTGCTTTTTTGGTTTACTCTCGTTGAGAAAGAATGTAGAACTATCAAGGGACGTCTATGCATGCAAGCTGTTCTCCAGCAAATTAACCATACACACATTCACACCTGAGTCCTCTAATGAAGCAGCATGCTGAGGGCTGTCTTGCTCAAAACCTCCATGACTGAATTTAAATGAAAGGGAAATGGTTCCTCAGACACCCCTAACTCCCCAAGTCCTTGGGGTTTGAACCAACGACCTACCAGTGACAAGGCCACCGCTCTAGCCTCTGGACCACCACACTTGGAAGCTGACACATGTATTTGTAATGGAAGGAAATTCTGCCTCTCCCTCTCTCTCCCTGTGGATGGGGTGAGACCACAAGTATGAGTGGAGAAGAGTCCAGGCAGAGTGCAGTACAATTTTTAGAATCCACTGGTTGCGTAATCAACTTCCACAGTGCAACTGCAGCCTATTCCACTCTACTGCACATGGAAACTTGACAAGTTAATGCCTACTGTAGGCCTACTCACACCAGGTACATATAGTCTCATCACTAAACTTCAACATGTTGACTCTGACTTCAGATTAGAAATGACTCCTAAAGCACAAGATGTTGAGTCATTCTAAACACACAAATGGATTTACTTTGGTTAAATCATTTTAAGCCACTCTTAAATTCCTCCCTAACTTGTTTTTCCCAATCTCAGTCCAGACTGCAGGAATGTGGTTTCATGTGGTTCAGCAGAGCAACACTGCCCCCATGAGAGCAAAATGAGAATTGATTGGGAAAAACTGGGGCGCCACCTGCTGAGCAGAGCTGGAACAAGATTTCAAGGTACAGTCAGGCCCATTTAGCTGTAATAATATCACACTTTTATCACAGACAAAATGGTCTTTTATGTCTCCTCTTTTCAAAGAGAGGATACAGCAGAGCTCCAGACACAGAGGAGCATCCACGTTTAAGCCACCCAGTCGCCACAATCACTCTTTTGTAAAGCCAAAGAGGGCAGTGCGGTTGCAATAAGCTGCCCCTGTCTCAGCGTGATGTAACCTTCTCAGGATGGCAGAATGTTCACTTGAAAATGTCAAACTACTCTACTTTGCACTTGGAGTTATGTCAAGTTTTAAAAACCACAGTGGAAAGATTGCAGTGTTGGCAGCAGAGGACGGGACTCTATATCAGGACTATGTCAGGGCTCCATAACACAGAGATTTTGGTCAGGAGGGTGTAAAAACGTTGTGCAACACATATCACCAGAAATTGCCGGTTTCTGCGACACTGGTAACCATTAAGCCTTTTCCACATGGGATCATAATTGACAAAGTGGTCACAAAATGATTTTTCTTTCTGTGACATGATTCGATATTCTCTTAAGTGCTGAATGGTTTGGTTAAAGAAGCCGGGACGGAGGTTAAAAAAAACGGAAAAAAAAGAAAGGAAAATATCAACAGGCGAAAAACAAGTGACATAAGAGCATGGAATCTACTACTACCAACCCTAAAATTAGGCTGAGGGCTGCCCCAGGACTATTTGCGCTTTGCAAGTTGTGATAAATAGTTAAATGTGAAGGGCAGACGAGGCTCCTGAGAAATCCCTTGAACATGTCTTTCGTCCGCAGAAACCACTGTCCCCATCACACAACTCTGTTTTTATTGGGGGATGTAGAGCTGTTCCAAAACATTACATCAGTTTTACTGTAACAGGGAACATGGCTACCACGGAGGGAGAAGGGTCCAAGCTGTGTGAGAGGCAGGCAGGCAGGCGTGCACGCACACACACACACACGCACGCGCACACACACACACACACACACACGCACACACACACACACACACACACACACACACACACACACACACACACACACACACACACACACACACACACACACACACACACACACACACACACACACACACACACACACACACACACACACACACACAGGACAGTAGTCCATTGTGCCGTCCTCCTAATTACATAACCAGGAAAAGTAGAGGGAAGCATAAAAACACAGTCCAATGGGAAGAATCCTGCAGTAAATTAAATATCACAGGAAAATAACACCTCGTATAAACATACAGTAGAAGTGGAAGCGTATACTGAAATACATCTTTGGTGACGTGTCAGAGAAAACACTCAGTCGTAAAGCTCGTCTCGCTGCACAATCGCACCATTGAAGTTAGTGTTAGTGAAGTAAGTTTTAGGCTCCGAGTTTTTTCTTGTTCCGACCTTAAATCCCTGCTAGACGCGGCAAAGGCACAGCGCTCTGTGTACTCAATAGTACTCAATACTGACACTGTTGAAGTTTGTCTTGTCACACATTCCCGCTGATAGGAGAACAAGTGTTGTTTTGAACAAGCTCGGGCTGAGCTATTGTTATGGCTTCTGCGCACATATTCACACGGTGTTCATATTATTATCATTATTGTCTGTGTTTTCTCTACTATCTCTTTACACACTTATTAACATTAAAGGAGTTAGACAGTCAATGTCTTTCCTTTTTTTTGAATAATAGGTCATTGGACTAAAAAAAAAAAAATGCAGTGATTTCAGACATAATTCTTTTAATTAAAAAGACACCAAGGAACAGTAATCATAAAAATTTAAAAACATCTGGTAATCAATGAGGGCAACATTTGAAAGACAAAATAAGAGACAAGTACAGAGTAAAAAAAACCCAATGTTTCCTTCATTCCCTTGATGTGATATTAAAAAGACTTGACCACAAAGCCAGTCTGTGGTCTCATGCGTTGGTTCATTGAAGCATTTATCTGATAACTTTTCCTTTATTTCAATATTACGAACCCTGACTTTAACAATTTGTTTACTAACTTCTCTACCTCAGCCTCTCCAGCACATCTAGAGCCAGAGTGGCCCTCTGGTGCCGCAGCAGCAGGCGGGTGTGCTCCATGGTGAAGGAGAACTGGGGCAGGGCAGGGAGGAGGTCCAGGGCCTGCTGCGAGCTGAGGGCCTTGGCTTGGGCCCGAGTTGACAAGGTATGGATTTGGTGGACCTGGTCCGGCCCTGCGATTCCTGGGGCCTGGGTCTGCTTAAAGGTCAGGACGAGGGAGCCGACGTGTCTGTGAAGCAGCTTCACCCACTGGACCGGCTCGGCCCACAGGTTCAGATCCCCCTTCTCGAACAGGAAGTCCTCTTCATTCTGGTCAACGAGCAAAATGGGAGTCTGGTTACTGGGATGTTGATGTTAATCAGTATTATTCGTGGATTTGTTTTGGGCCACTTGGGGGAAACACAACAATTAAAAAGTTGGGTTTACACTTTACATGAAGGTATCTACATAAGAGTGACATGACACTGTCATGAACGTGTCATAAACATTATAAACAAGTCATAAACGTTCATGACATAACGCTTCTGTCAGTAAGTGTCATTCGGTTTTTGTCATGACAAGTTATGGTTAGAGTTAAGGTTCATGTGTCATGACTGTCATGTGTTCATGACAGTGTCATGTCACTATTATGTCACTCTTATGTCAGTCCCGCATTAACATGTGTCTTGGGTGATCACAAGTGGACAGATCTAAGTATGTCAGTTACCACCTGGCATTAGAACGCTGCTCGACATGCTCGGATATCACATCCCCGCTCTATATGCAAATAAACACGTGGTAAACACATGGCTAATACAGCAGACGTTGTGATGTAAGATTACAAGAATGTCTGTAGTAATATCCTACATTTTATGAACCAATGAAATATAAGGTTATTGTCTACCTCCGTGCCACCGACGCAGCTGTAAAGTTGCGGCCCTGGAAACCAAAACGATGAGCTCAAAAACACTTAAATTCTCCCTAGACCTGAGGGGAACTGCGGAATGACTTGATAGATTGATCTCTGTGGGGTTGTCACTATGAGACAGCACAATACACATAATCATTTGACCCATAGTGTAAAAATTAAAACTAGTGCAGCTTTAAGAATACAGACCCTTGCCCTTTACAGCTGAACATCTTTAGGCAATCAGCCACAAGACGCTCAAAGTTATGTCTTAGCTGTTTCACAGGGCGTCTTCAAAGTCTTTAATAGAAAGAAACAACCAACTGAACAGGAACCAAAACTAAACAGGCAGCTAAACAAAGTGTGGCTGGAGAGCAGAAACCTTGGTGACTCAAAGCACTCTACAGCTATTTTGACTACTACTGTGAGCAGAATAAAACAAGGGCAAGGGAAATAAAAAGTAGTGCCATCTGTCCCTGTGATTCCGAGCTTTACAGACACCGTGTTAAACCAACCCGAATCACTTAAGTGCTAATTGCCTTAAGTAGTGCTTTTACAGTCTATTCATTCATATATGTTCCACATTGGAAGTTAATGAACGATCTCTGTTGTAGTGATAGAAAACCAAACGGTGATAGTCATCGTGGTCATCTGTCATCAGTTTCACTTCATCATCACCATGTAGTCTACAGTCAAATATCTTTTCTTTTGTAGTTATGTGTCTGCTTCCTCACCAGACTGGAAGCCTCGTCTGAAACCGCCTCATCACAGGCTTCTTCATCTCCCAGCAGCCACTCCGTCAGAGCGAGGACACCCGTCGGTACCTGCCCCCACAGCTCAAAGAGCCGACACAGGAGCTCCACGCCTGAGTCCAGGGCCACCGGAGGACACACAGACACACCGGAGACATCTGAGGACAGAAAGAGGCCACACGTTTAAACAAACGCACCTGGAATACGATAGGAACAATAAACAAGCATGTTCAAAGATCAGAGATCGTCTTCGTCCAAATCACAAACGGCTTTGGGTGCTTGTGTTGTGACTGCGTCAAATCTTCCCACCCTTAACCAGTTTACTCCACGTCTGTTGCAGATGCCGTGTCATTACTGTGACAGCTGAGCAGAGGTTCGACTTCACCTTTAGTCTTAAGTTCAGCTTTGGAATGACCTCAGCCCTGGGATCTGAGGATATGCTCGAGCTCATAATGGGGTAAAAGGTCAGGGATACAACGGAGGAAGGAAAAAATAAATAAAAGCAACATAGAAAGATCTCAAAGGTAGGGACAAAAGTTTTGCTGAGAGGAAGATGCAGAGTGCAGGACTGGGTTGCACCAGCTGTTTGTAACACCATCACTTTGTTGTCAAGTTTGTGCGTAAAGTCTTTCATAAGTTCATAGCAACCACTAGCTAGCTTCAAACTAGAGATTTACGCAATCAGTTCGTTTGGTGAAAAAAGTGCCTCGGAACACAACGAAGCGATGCCGAGTTGAGCGTACGTTCTGCGCGTGCGCAAGACGTAATACGTCTCCATAACAGCAGGCGGCGCTAATCAATATTGTCGGCCAAAAAATGAAAACCGGCAGCTGATTGGACGAACACGTCACGTGGGTCTGGCTTCTCCCGAATTTCAAAGCCAAACCATAACGGCAGCTCGTTCGGAATACGATCTCGTATTTGACCGTATTTACGTATTTATTTTAAGTAGTTCACTGAAACGTGTTTCTGAAAAAATTTAAGCGAGAAATAGGCCATGCAGTTGCTGAATATGTCTTCATTTCAGATCGACAAAGGTCAGTTTAAAAGATTTTCATCAGATTTTGAGAGGCGTTCGTCAGGCTCATCCCGCTCGTCATATCCGGGTTAGCGCTCCACCAATAGGATTGGCCATTGAGTCCGACTGCCCGCCTTCTGATTCAACATGTCAAATTGGCCCAAATTAAAGCATCCTCCTCCGACGGCACGGAACACACCGAACACACTCGAGTCACCGACCTCGCCAGACTGTCCGATGGCCGACAATCGGGTTGGTGTGTCAGCGCCTTTAAACCTGACTGTTCCAGCCTTTGTAAATGTAGATATGATTGTTTTATGTTTTGTCTTGAGAAATGTGTGTTTCAGAGGTAATAGTATTTATGCAGTTTAGAACGGGGGGAAGCTATCCATTGTATGTTAACTAAACCCTCATAATTTGATCATTTAGTCAAAGTTAATAGTGTAATGTTTTGTAATTTGAGGTCTATTGTTTGTTTATGTCTGCTGCCCGTCATATCATATCAGTAAGGACATCATTCAGGCATATTTGGAGAATGCACGTATCGAGTGTATTGAAAGAAGGGATCCCATATTTTATTGAATTTTCTCAGTGAGCTACTTAGTATACATCCAATTTGACAAACCCAAGAACTTCTCTCATCCAACGGGTATGCATAGGTGCTGCCAGAGATTTCTAATTTGAGGTCTATTGTGCATCTTTTTTTCCAAATGTAGTTTGACATCTTCTCACTTGACATCACTATTAAACAGCCTTTTAATTAAGTGTTAGGTCAGATGTGTCCACCACATCTTTTTATTGTCTCTCTTCAATCTAAACAGGTCACATATTAACACGCGAACGCTCATTTCCTCATTGACAGCTGACAGTTAAACCTAACAGTCACTAAGTGTAAATAATTCGTGAAAACTTGTTAACATGTGATGTGTAAGTCTCCACTTAGTAAACACATACTACTGTATAGCAGCACTTTTACCGTGAAAATTCACCAATAAAGGCTTATAAACCAAAATCTACACAATCAAACACGTTCCAGCAAATCGGGGAGAAACATCTGTAACCACGATGGCACGGTTCTCTGGCGTTAACGCTAGTATGTAGCTAAATGTGACAATATAAACACTGATGACCATATATCAGTTCCACGAACCATATGTCAGTTCGAGCCCAGAGTGTTCAGGATGGTCTGAAATCGGAGGATTTCTTCATGGGAATTACTTTTACATATGTTTACCTCATTATTTGAAGCTTTGGCCACGTTTAATATGAACATCTCTACAATTCCGGCGCAAAATGAACCTAGGGGTTAATAACATATGTGTACCGAGTCGAACATTCTCTGGGATGTGTTTTGTCTGTTTCCATGCTAATCAAATGTGTCTCTAGCTTGAAACAAGCTACCGCAAACGGGTGGTTAGCTGCTAACGCTAGCTTTCGGGGCACTTGGTAAATGGCTATTTTATACCACTAACAAGGCTCAAAATAGCACCACACTTCCACGGTAGCATAATGAGGGTCCCTACATGTAAACCGAAGCAATGAGAACTTTGTAAGCGTACAGACAGTTTATTAAAAAGATAGTTTAGAAAGATAGTTTGCGTTCATGTTTACATGCGGGCGCCATCTTGGAAAACAGTCATGTGATTTAGACGAGTGAGTGAAGTCTCTCCTCGAGCTCAGGGTAAAGCTAATCAACAACAAAAGCCATGAAAACATTAACATAGCTCAAACACGGCGTTATTTGACTGCTCATGACTGTTTTCCAAGATGGCACCCTCATGTAAACATGAACGCTACTGTCTTTCTAAACTATCTTTTTAATAAACTGTCTGTACACATACAAAGTTACATGTAGGGACCCTCATTATGCTACCATGGATGTGTGGTGTTATTTTGAGCCTTGTTAGTGGTATAGAAATAGCGATTTACCAAGTGCCCCGAAAGGTAGCATTAGCAGCTAAACACCCGTTTACGGTAGCTTGTTTCAAGCTAGAGACACATTCGATTAGCATGAGAACAGATCCCAGAGAACAGTCGACTCGGTACACATATGTCATTAACCCCTAGGTTCATTTTGCGCCGGAATTGTCCTTTAAGATAAACCTGGTTACCACGGCTACTGGTAACCTGGTGGAGAAAACGGATTGCTCCACGGTATGTGTACAGTATACACAGGTTTCTAATTGGGTTTCTACAAGAGTGGATGTGCATGAGGACGTAGACCCGACCTAACCCATGGAGTATCGTGTGATGCGGTGGCATGAAAGGGGAAAAACCATTACCCAGAGTGGTATCCAAAATAATAAAATCCAAAGTCTGACTAAAACTGAAATAAATAATTCTAAATAAGTCAGTTTCCACAACTCAACAGTACACTTTTGTAAAATTCAGATGCAGGAAAAAATGTGTATGCGTCTGTCACTGCGCCACGAGCCCCAAAGCAAGAGGGGAAAAAAATAAAACTTCTTCAGACTGCAGCATTATCAAATATGAAATCAATAATCCAGGTTTGGTCAAAAATATGGCAGACGGATATCTGATTACTGAGCACTTGTATGTAGAGAGTTTTCCACCTGATTTCCTCCAATACCCATGTTTGGTATAGGTCTGTAACTGTTGACTGTTAACGGCTGACAGTATGATCCAAACTTAGTGCGAGTGTGTGTGCGCCTGTGTGTCTTCTCAGGGCTTGGACTGCCTTCTGGGAAACAAAACTATAACTCAAGTAACTAACCACGATCAGGGTGTGTATGAGTGGATTCAAAACTGTTCTGCACGTTGCACCAGTATGCGCCGTGCACACGCAGTAAGTGCAAATGTTGCCTTTAACTTCCTGTTTACGTGTTAATGAATGGATGTACGAATGGACTGCCTGCATACGTGAATAAGATGTTCATGTTGACAAAATAAATGTTTTTTTTTTAGCATACTTGCTATTTGTAGTCTACAAATAGTCCTTTGTTGCCATAATGCTTCTACACACACACACACACACACACATACACACCCATACACACACACACACACACACACACACACACACACATATATATTCATAGGTAGGCAGGCAGGCGGGCGGGGCGGCCTGTCATGAGCCCATACAGTGCTGTATGCAAGAGTAGAGGAAGTGCGAGTGCAAGGATACACACTTCAAACGGAGGGAAAACATAACGTATGACTTCATTTAACAACTCCAGTTGTCCACGCAGCAACCATCTGACACAGAGGTTGTGTGTATATGTGTGTGTGTGTGAGATTGTTGTTCTCCCACCTTGACCATCCTCACCATAGCTGACACCCAGATAACACCAGAGACTTCAAAAGGCTTTAAGAGACACTAGCCAAAACACTACCACTATGAGAAGAGAGGAGGGAGGATGGAGGTATACAGACCCCCATCAGCACACATACAGTATAAAAACACACACACACACACACACACACACACACACACACACACACACACACACACACACACACACACACACACACACACACACACACACACACACACACACACACACACACACACACACACACACACACACACACACACACACACGGTTGGGAACCCAGATTGTTTTTCCTCTTCAGAGAGGAGGCGTAAAATCGGAGCAGAGCCTGAAGTCTGAGCAGAGAGGGAAACCCGGCCTGTGAACATTAGAGGCTGCTGATTGTACCGTATTAGAGGAGATTTAAGAGTGAAGGAGCTTGAGTGACAAATTCCTTTCTTTATCAATAAGCTGCCGCTTTCTGGGACAGCCCAGCCTCTGATGTCAAGCCTATACAGTCCCTCCCCCCCCCCAAAACATTAAGGGACATAATAGGAAATCTTAGCTGCATTCAATTTATCTACTTTTCTACGGAGGTTTCACACATCGCTTAATGCGATTGCCCTCCACGAGCTTTTGCCGCAAAATACTCCGTTTCTCAAGGGGATTGTCTTTCATGCCGTTACTGCCATTTGTGTTGGGTGGGTAGTGTGTGAGCATGTGTGTGTGTTAGTGTGTGTGTGTGCGGCGTTTAGTCCTAAGAAGATATTGTTTGCGTTGAAAGTCTGTATGAGTTTAATCTTGTCTCTGCAAATGACAATATCAGTGCCAGCTGGTGAATGAATGGGTTGGAGTAAGATTGGGTGAGGCTGTGTGTGTGTGTGTGTGTGTGTGTTGTGCAACTGGCATTCATTGGCACACACTCCATTCACTGGCACTCTTAAAGTACATTTTAAACTGGGCAGGGCAGGAGTGTGAGGGGAAAACTTAACCTTGTGCCACTTGTGGAAACAGTATAACAGTTGTACCATTCTGAGCCCCTAAAGGGTTTTAAAAAAACACAACTAAGATCTTTGGTTGCCTTGTTAGAGACTGGCAACCAAGTTTAAAAAAAAAGAAAAAAAAGTGCTTTACATGTAAATCTGCAGGAACCAGAACAAGCTCTTTATCATGCACACAAACTATTATCTTCACTGCCAAAGATCCACTTGAGCTCATTACGCACATGGACTGTTACTATAAGCTGCCTCCCAGTTCTGGGCCGCATGCTAACGAATAGCTGGTTTTGACTAGTGTGAGCACACAATTGAGCAAACTAGGTGAGGCTGTACTTATAGGTACAGAAGTGCTGTGGGCTAAATGCTAATGCCAGCATGGCAACATGCTACATCACAATGAAAATACTAACATACTTGCGTTTAGCAGGTGAAATGTTTACTATTTACATCATGTTAGTTTAATGTGTTAGGTACAGACAAGGTTGACGGGAATGTCGTTAGTTTTTCCAGGCATTAGGTACAAAGTCTATCTCCTTATGAAGATCATGTGGTAGGGTTAAAAGCTCTGGAAATGGCTAGTAACAGGAGCTTGTGTCGGCCTAGTTCTGTTTTTCGTCTTCCCTGATCTTTTAAGTTTAAATGACGGCGGCATTCCGAACTCATAGTTTGATTCATGTTGATCCCTGCACATATGTTTGCAAACACTGTTTGCAATGTGCCAAACAGTAAAGTATACTAACAGCAACTGCAGAATATTATTACAACTAGTGTATAGTACATACTGTTTACAATTTATACTGTATGTAGTATGATACTGGGATCCAGAAACAGATGTTTCTGCACTGACGTGGATTAAGGCTGAAAAAGTTGATGGCTAATTCCTGACACTTGTGAATTAAGACATGGCATGGAACTAATTTAAAAACAGTAAACGTTTTAATACAGAAGAAGAGGTGGTGCCCTGGTGGTCTAGGGGTTTAAGGCTCAGACCATGAATCACGACATTGCAGAGTGTTCCTGCAAGCCAACATCCTTTGTTCGAGTCAGACAGAAGACCATCGTTGCATTACCCCCTCCTCTCTCGCTCTCCCATTGTTTATTGTCATTCCTCTGCTCCGCCTCCCACATCTGAGGGATTTGGATTAGAAGCCCCCGCCTCAACTAACTGCTTCAACTATCCATCCCACCTAGGGGCTGTAACCTGCCGACGGGCCACCGTACGGTTCCTTCAGCTACACCTGCTCTGCTGCACAGTCAGCTCTTTATTCTATACACCCTGGACAAAGACCGTCTGTCCAAAAGGGGCAGCAAAGATCTATATATATATATATATATATATATATATATATATATATATATATATATATATATATATATATATATATATATATATATATGATCAGATGGGGCTTCTGAAAATCCATTTCATTAAGCTTAAGGACTCCTGCACACTGGCTGTGTGGCGTGAGCGTGTCAGCTGCGTGGCGTGTCCGTTTTTATTTTGGCTCCCATGTTAACAGGTTAGAGCTTGCACACTGCCTGCATGACACGCACGTCGCGTGCCTGCTAGAAAATAGGACCGACGCCTATTTTTCACGTGACACGCAAGTGTGTTGGAAGCGTTTCCAGGCAAAATAGAATACAAAAAGATGTTTATATGTCATTTTGACATGAATACATTTAATAAATGACAATTTGATGTTAGAAAGTCTCTAGGTTTTGACATAAATGCAGATATAAATGTAATAAAAAAAATAAAAAATAAAACTAGTTATTGATTTCCAAATATTGCACCTGTCAATACAGAACGAAATATTCTGTAGCCTAATTTGCCGTCATTACTGCCGACGTTGTCGCTATTATTTCATTTTATCAATGGGAAACATACATGTGTACAAATGTGTGCAGGAGGCCTAAAAGTGCATTATGGTACTGTGAAAACAAGACTTTCAGTTGCAAGATGTCCATACAACAGCAGCAAAACACTCACGTTTACTTTCACAAAAGCTCAAAGAAACACTCGTTCCTCCACACACACACACACACACACACACACACACACACACACACACACACACACACACACACACACACACACACACACACACACACACACACACACACACACACACACACACACACACACACACACACACTTTTCTACAGACGCCTCAGTGGAGCCGAGCCACCAGGATGCATAGGTGTGAGATCGAGAGGTGTGAAATAAAAACACACACTTTACAGCCCCGACTTCCTCTGGTGGTGGGTGGTGAGAAAACGGGGAGTGTGGAGACCAACAACAACAACAGGAAACATTACCATGGAATTAACAGCACAAAACTTAGTGAATGGTGAGAATTACCATTGCAATAATGGTCTGAGACTAAATGCTAGTAGTCTGAGCTCACTGTAGCAACATTTGTCATGAAGCGCTGTCAGTGATCATTCAAAGGATCAAATTCAGGCCAATGGCTGCCTTGACAGGAAGCCAAAGGAGGCTGTCTCTCACCTGTGGTCCTTTCAGTTCCTATGAGACACAAATCAAAGAGGACCAACATGTAAACATAGGTGATAAGCCTTTATATGCAGGAGATATATATATATATATATATATATATATATATATATATATATATATATATATATATATATATATATATATATATATATATATTGCCACATGAGACTATACAAAGATAGCCAGGACATTTCATAACAAAGCATTTTTAAATTGACTTTGTGACTCTGTGACCAACAACTGTACTCTGTCACTTGGAGTCTTGAGTGGGTGGACTTCATAGCGCTTTTGAGACATGGGACATGCAACAGCAGATGAGATATCCTGACTTAAAGCTTCTGGAACCTACAATTCCCATAAGGCAACATAATAGCATTTGTCATTAGGAAACTCCTGATCTCCCAGATCCACCAAAGAAATGACACGACTGCTTTGACAGGCTGAGTAGTATTTCAAAATGCTTCACATACAGCGTCAGTTGACCTTAGCCCACCAAAAACCAAAAAAAAAAAACTTCAAAGACTGATCTGACACGACAAGGCTCGCTCACACGATTTTGTGGTTTACTCAACTAGCCTTTATCTCTTTGTACAAAGGAGGTGATAATTGAGAGATACATTTAAGAGAGTGGTGTTAAAAAGATGACCAACACACACACTTTTATTCATTTCTGTGTTGCTGCAGTCATCAGATACAGAAATGTTATTAGGTCCAGTCCAGGCAAGATTGCATTTTGACGTTTTTACATTAAAGTGATGCAGTGGCTTATTCAGACATAAGAGCAACATGTTAAATTGTCAGCACATTATGTCACGAGATGCATGTCTGATTGTTCTAATTCTGTGATGTTTCTACGTTAGTTCCACAAGCGTTAAAGTGAACATTCAAATGGCCAACTACTATCAGATCTAGGCCGACGCAGTATCACACAGTTAGATTGTGAAAAGCCAAACCAAGATACTCTGTGCTCCTGTTTTATCTTTAAAACACATCCTAATCAAGCGTTACAACCCACAGTTGTTAAGACTGCAATGAATACAGTGTGCACACACTTCAACACAGCCTGCAGACACCAGTCATTACTGCAGACATGTGACACTTTATTTTACACCACCAAATCATTAAAATCTCATTCCATACGCTGCCTCTGCAGTCAAAGATGGTGAAAGAAACACCATTTCTGTTTGCGTTTTCTCTCTGGAGGCTGAAATAACAGCGTACATATCCCAAAAGTAAAGGTTAAAGCTGTGAATCAAACAGCTGAGTAATTCTCTAGTGGTGACAAGTGCCCCAAGTTTCTGTGTATTTCATAGGTTCTTCTTAAATGAGTGACACGCGACACTTTTCTTGGAGTCTTGTTCAGTGATCCATCCAAACACACAAACACCAGGTTTGATGGTTGAGTGAGTGTTGTGCTAAACTAGGACGAGGTCTGTTTAATGAGTGTCCGTCAGCCCTTGTCAGGCCGTTCACTTCCATTCATCTGCATCATCCACTGTCAATTAATGAACTGTTGTCATTTTCAGCCTTAACTGTAACGTTTAAAGATATATAGTTAAAGATATATAGTTAAACATGTCCGGCCTATCCCACATTTAGGCTGCACTTATTTTCTGTACCGTGTTGCTTTTCCAGCGTCTTCCATAAACCAAAGCTAGTGTTCAGACATGTATAAAGTACTAGAGACCCAGACTTGAGTAAAAGTACAAATGCTCTATCAAAAAAGTGACTTAAGTAGAAGTTGAAGTGCTCTTTAAGCACCACACTTAAGTGGAAGTACTAAAGTAGTCAACATGTTTTGTACTTGCAGTATTGCAAGTAGTTTAATTTAAAAAATGTACTACTTAAATACTGAAAGTAAAAGTACAAGTATTGTGTTATGTAGTTATTTAAGAAAGCAGTCAAAAGTTTGAATATCATATTGTTTATATTATTTCAAATGTTTAGCCTAAACGAGTAACGATGCAGCACATACAAAATGTATCGGAGTAAAAGTATTAAACTCATCGAAAATATGTACTGAAGTAGAAGTAGGAGAAAAAAAAATACTCCAGTAGAGTACAGATACAGCCTTTTAGTACTTAAGTACAGTAGTGAAGTAGTTCTACTTCGTTACTATATATCTCTGCTAGTCTTACAAACGATGACATCTCACCGCCGGTTGGACTAAGCGCTAGTTTAGTGCCATTGTCTTTGGTGTGTGGCCCAAAAGGTAAATTAGGTCTCCAACTTAATGTTAGTTTGAAATATGAAAGCATCAAACATGCATTTTAGATGAATGAGATGAGAGTATATGCAGCTGTTTGCTTCATGCCATTAAGTTGTATGTGCGGGCCGCAGGAGTTTTCTAGATATTGTAAACAAACATTGTGATTGGGTCTATATTTAAAGGAGAAGTGGTAACACTTTACTTGAAGGTATCTACATAAGAGTGACATGACACTGTCATGAACACATGACAGTCATGACACATGAACCCTAACTTGTCATGACAAAAACCGAATGACAATGACAGAAGCGTTACGTCATAAACGTTTATGACTGTTTATAATGTTTATGACACGTTCATGACAGTGTCATGTCACTCTTATGTAGAGACCTTCAAGTAAAGTGTAACCGGAAAAGTTTGACATTTTGGGAAATTAATCTTTTTAACCTTCTGGCGGCGAGTTGAAGGGGAAGATTGATAAATAACACTGATAAACAAAAGAAAGAAAAAGATGAATGAATAATGTCCAACATACCTGACTTGATAGGATTAGTATTATATATATATATATATATATATATATATATATATATATATATATATATGCTGTTTTATTTTGAAGTCTCAAAGCTGTACTTGTGTCCTTTCATTTTCCTTTTGTATTGTCATGTCAACTTTATGTTTTGTATGACAAAAGAATTATATAAATTATTTGAAAAACACAAAAGTGGAGGATGACTCCGTCGCTCCGTTCCCAATCAGAATTGTAATAAATGTCCTCTTACACACTGCTGTCCCAACCAAATCCCTCTGGGCTCTATATTTATAAAGTGACCCCTCTGTTCCTGCCCCAAGTCTGTCACAGTGCTGGAGGTCCAGCGGGGGTGAGTGGAGTTTGATTTCAGACTCAATTAGCCTGGAGGTATTTGGGTGATGGTGGTGGTGATGTAGGGGGAGGAGGGGGGGGGGGGGGGGGGGGGGGGGGGGGGGAGCTGGAAGGTGGAAGGTGGGATAGGGTTAAATTAGATTTGCTCTTCCTGTCCAGGACAATGGCTCCACTGTGGTTCTCAGAAGATAAGCTTCCACACACTAAACACGTTTATTTGGATTTTACCTGGTTTAAAATCTAAGGATGCGTAAACGGCTAACGGCGTAAACTATTTTATGTGAAACAGAAAAAGTTGCAAAGCATTCACACATTATATCAAAAGGCAAGGAGAGTCCTACTCTTACTTGATGGTGAAAGAATGTCTAATGTTAATATCTGACACAAAATAGTCCCTCTATTTTGTCTTAATGCTGAGCTAAGCTCATTGCCTGCTAAGAGGCACAATTCCCCAAATATCAAACTATCCTTTCAATGGTTGTACGATGTAGTGGGTTTTAAATCGCACAGTCAACATGTTTTGTTTAAATTGTCTGTTGCACTGAATTCCTTGTTTAGCTTAATATCTGGTTTACATGCAATGTATTCTGTCCAGCAACAATATCATCAGCAACATAACAGCGAGTTTAAACATTTAAACTTTAAATTGCTGTGTGTGTGTGTGTGTGTGGGGGGGGGGGGGGGGGGGGGGGGGGGGGGGGGGGGTAGGTAATTTAGCATCTTGTATGTGTGTTGCAGAACCTGTCTCTGTTCCCACATCTCTGACTGTCCTCCATATCAAAGGGCCAGGAGTCGTCGACTCCATCTGAAGCAGCTAACACCTCAGATACTTGACTCTGCAACGGCAGGTCATAAAAACACACACACACACACACACACACACACACACACACACACACACACACACACACACACACACACACACACACACACACACACACACACACACACACACACACAATGGGTGGACTAGCTGATTGGCTATCCTGCAGAGAATGGGAAAAACGTGCACGCACACACGTGCACATGCACACACACACATGCGCCCAAACACACACACACACACACACACACACACACACACACACACACACACACACACACACACGCACGCGCACACACGCACAGTGACCTGTATACACACTAACACACAGTAATGTTGCTTTTCCATTGGCACAGCATTGCACTATATAGCTATGTTAGCTATGTATAGCATGCCAAGCTATTCCCTTTCTATTTCCTTGGCACTCTGACAGCAGAAAGTTATAGACCTCAGATATTATGCAGTTCACCAAGCCAAAGGTCTCTGCCACGGTGGACAAGAACTTTACCACTTTCACCGTGTGTCACTCGAGCCCTTAAAAAACACTTACCGAAATTAGACATGTACCAGAATTTAATTTTTTGGGCTTACAGGATTAAAAAAATCATTCCGAAGTATACATGATTGTTCAGTCAATGTCAGCATCATCTTATACAGTTACAAATGTTTCACAGACTCTTTATTATTCCATTATAATTATTCCATTATTCCAGGGAACAGTAACACTGCTGTTGTTTTTTTTAAAGGTCCAATGTGCAGGAATTTCTCCCATCTAGCGTTGAGATCATATATCGCAATCAACTCTCTCGCGCCACGCAGTTCAAAGTAGGTATTACAGCTACGGTAGCCTTCTTGCTTCATAAAAGCTGGTCTCTCGCTCTTTTCAATATCCTTTTTCTTTTTCTGGGCGAATAAGAAGACTCCTGTTCTTGAAATTTGGATTTTGAATACCTGTGGCCCTCCTTGTTTCCTTCTTCAAACTTGCCGGGGCCGGGAAGCTACGATACCCATTAGCAGCATTTGCAGCACCTGTGAGTTTATCATGTGACAGCGAAAGGCGGAGCAGTATGTCCTGTATGTCCCTTACTGGCTAACGTATTTCAAGATGGTGCATGAATATGGAGCGTCTACCCCAGTTCATTCATGCGAATGCAAATGTAAAATTTCAAGCCAAAAGGAATACTTGGAATTGATGGTGGTGGTAAATATTCATGAAAAAGGACGAGTTAGTGAACGGGCAACACAGATTTTGATAATGGACAACTAAACACGTTACACACTGGACCTTTAAACTGATGTTTCACCTGTTTGCACTGAATGCATATCTGTAATCAGTATTTTAACACATTCTTTCTGGACATGCAGTAAACTTTTACAAACTTTCACTACACATTTAGGGAAAAGCATTCTTTCTCCGAGGCTTTTGGGAAGCGTTGGGAACCTGATCCGCACACAGCCATCCTGTGAGCCACCAGCCTCTCCTTATGCTCTTGATGCTTTTGCAAATAAGTATAAAAACATGGCTGTTAAATTTGGAATGGTGATTGCAAAGAAGTTAATGTTGCGGGGGGGAAAAAATTGACTTTGTACACGCGTATGATTTGGGGAGACTGGGATTTTATTATGAAGTTAGAGGTGGTGTGTTTGATAAGATCTGGGACTAGGGATGTAACGATTACCGGTGTAACGGTAAACCGCGATCAAAATGTTGACGATAACAATTACTGTTTTAATACCGAAAACCGTGATCATTTACTTTGACTTTAAAGTGTTCATGTGTACAGTTTTACATTTTAATTTTGATGATGAAGAAAACAAGTATATCATTAGTGGTGTTTCTTTGAGTTGTTTACATATTGTTCTTCATGTCTGAGCTTGACTGTTTGGATTTGTAGAACTTAAACCTGCACTACTGGAAATGTTCCTGACAAATAAGCTGTTTACATGCTGAACCCTTGTTCCTTTGATGTTAAAAGTTGCACTTTCGATAAGGTTTAGCCTATATTTTTGTAATATAATAAACACTGTTACACCTTTTGAAACTATTTCAGCTTGTGTAGGCCTAGCAGTGCTTTCTGAACATATTAAACACACTTTTAAAACTACCGCGATAATACAGAAAACCGTGATCATTTTGGTCACTATAACCGCGAGGTTACACTTTCATACCGTTACATCCCTATCTGGGACCCTGTACTGAAATCTTTTCAGGGTGAGGACTAATGTGTTGTTTTAAACTTTGTATACTCTTTTGTACTTTTGACTGTGGTGATTCATTCTCAGAATGTGCTGTGTTTTTCTTTTTTTTCTTCTTTCAAAGATAATAAACACATATTAGAAATGATTTCAAAAGAAAATCTCCTTGAACATTTCCTTTAACACACTGGCATGACGTGTTCTCCGAGAGACGGCAGTATCCATGCAACCATGATGACTTCATTAAATGCCATAAGCTCTCCGAGGACCAAAATGTCCTCTCAGCTCACTGCTGCGTTTTTTTATTTTAGAAACATCACTTAAGTTTGAGCTCTCAAAGTAGAAAGATGACATATTTTCCCAATTGAAGGCTTTGTTCGTTTTTTGCAGTCAGTTGGGATGGGATTTCTTTTGGGTTTTTCTGTTGTTTTTCATTTAAATGAGGAATTCAACTTTTCTGTCCGAGTCACTCATTCATTTGAAACAAGCTTACCAATTTACCGCCTCATTTCTGCTTCCTGTGCTGTTGTGCTACATTCCCGTTGCGCGTACGACACATGAAGACAGGAATGCAGTGCAATTTTCATGACTTTCCATGAAAGTAGTTTTGTGAGGGGCCTGGCTGAAGAGTAAAGTCCCACAAAAGAATGGAGGCCAACACTCAAACTCGTTTCCTGCAGTGGAGACGAGTGTCCAAGAGGAAATCTGTACCAGTTTACGGTAAGTAATGCACTCTCTGCCTCCCACCCACCCACACCCCCAGTAATCTCCAAATGAGTAATGAATATGGATGGACCCCACTCTATTTTCCACACACACACACACACACACACACACACACACACACACACACACACACACACACACACACACACACACACACTAGATTAAAAAAAGAAAACCTGTCCATTTCAGTCATTAGCTAAAATAACTGCGAGTTGAGTCTTCCCCCATGACTCTGCCCTCCCATCCATGGACTGCGTTGCCATGAGGGGCTGCGGAGACTGCTGAGGAGATGTTTTTGCTCTCTCGTGTTATGTTATGAGATACTATCAGTGGCGACAGATACAATAAGGGTGGCTCCTGGAGGAAAAGCTGGGAAAATACGGGAAGTGAGGACAGGAAGTCGCACTATGGCTGTTTGTGAGGGGCACTTGAGAGCCAGCAGCTGTCAGTCCTCTGACAGTGTGTGTGAGAGAGAGAACTGTGAGGGTGCTTCTATGTGGATAAGACATTAGTGTGTGTATACTTGAGTTATTTGTGAGCGAATATGTTTGTCTGCCAAAATACAATTCCTCACAAAACAGACCTCAGACATTTACCAAACATACATAACCACACAAACACACACTTTTCACTCTTGGGTCCCAACTACAATTAGTGCCCTTCATTCCAGGAATGCTCAACCCTTTTTAACATTAACACGCATTTGTGGTGTTTTATGCGCTTGTGTTCATATGTCTGTTTAAATACATTTGAGTGTGTGTGTGTGTGTGTGTGTGTGTGTGTGTATTTCAGTAATTATCACTGTTGTCTTCCAATGCTTTGGTATGCGTTTGTATTTGAGTGGGTGAGCATGTAAATATCACAAGTAAGCAAAAGCATTCATTTTGCGTATAGCCATGGTTGTGTGCATGTGCTGAGCAGGTATGGTATATTAGTTAGTGTGTAATAATTTTAAGTGTGTGTACCTGTACTGAGCAGATGTGCTGGTACGTTAGAGATGAAGTCAGAGGCTGAATCACGGACATCCTCGTCTTCATCCTGCAGCAGCGTAAACAGACACCTCCACAGAGAGACTGTCGTGGACAGACCTGACACACACACACACACACACACACACACACACACACACACACACACACACACACACACACACACACACACACACACACACACACACACTTAAAATACTTTATTCTTTGCAACACATTTCTGTGATCAAAGTATTTTTCTTGACTGCCCGGGAGGTAAACATTTCATTGAGTCGTTCCAGAATTGAGACTCACCCAGGGGCAGACGAGGGCTAGTCAGCACAGTGGCTGTACAGTTGACCAGCACCGTGGCGGCCGTTAGCTTCACCTCTGCTGGCTGCTCCTCGCTGCAGCATGAGCACACCTGCGCCGCCCACTGAGCTAAACAAGCTGCTGCACTCGCACCCTAGATGGCAGATTGATCAGAAAAGTACAGTCATGTAAAGGTTTATGGAGCCATTTTTATTTAAGCCTTTATTTGATAGGACAGTTTTAGGCATGAAAGGAGGGAGGGGGCGGGGGGGGGGGGGGATGACATGCAGCAAAGGGCCCGAAGGTTGGAATTGAACCCGTGGCCAGCCTCTGTACATGGGGCGCACGCTCTACCAGGTGAGCTACCCGGGCGCCCCAAGTAGGCATTTTTGGTTCATCAGTTCCTTCAGCAATGTTACTTCAGTTCCACAGAATGATCCGGACGAGCATCCAGTTACTTTCTATAGGTAATTGGTTTACATCTGGTGATTGAAATCTGCATTTGTTGCGTTTCTCCAATTCATTATATAAGTGCTATATTATATTAGCATATAATGGCTCCATGGCTACAATGGTTGGTTGGTTTTATTCTTCAATAGGTAGCAACTTGCCCTGTAGCGAGGTCCAGAAACAGTTGAAACCAAACAGCATTGGACCATAGACTGTTAATATTAATGGACAAATCATCCGGTTCGGCGAAGTGCTGCAAATAAGGAAGCGCCTTGAACCTGCATTCTATCTGAATTCCAGCAGGGGGCGACACATGCGGTGATCGGTTTCTGTAGAAGTCTATGAGAAAGTGACCCGCTTCTCACTTGATGTATTACCTCAGTAAACATTTTCATAATGAGTTTATGGTCTCAATCGCTAGTTTTAAGTCTTCTGCAACACAGAATGATGTTAATTTTTTTATTTTAAAATCGGCGATGATGCTGGGGGTGTTTTAGGGCGTGGCTATGATATGATTGCCAGTGAAAGTGTGCAACGTAATGTGGCTCCTCCCTCACTCCTCCCTCTCGTCTAAAATCGTCACATCAGTCGCTACACAATCTGTTCTGCCTGCCTGATTTTCGCGCATGCGCTGTTGTACGAGGATTTACGACACTGCACGATCTGTTCCACGCTTCCAGTCGTAGTTGTAGCGGTCTGCCGTTAGCCTCCACAGGCAAGCTAACGTTAGTTTAGCTAACAGCTAATTTGGCTAACCGCTAGCTGATTGTTGCGGTCTGCCGTTAGTCTCCACAGGCAAGCTAACGTTAGTTTAGCTAACAGCTAATTCGGCTAACCACTTGCTGAGACAGCATGTTATAACTTTAAAAGACCCTCAAAATAAAACCTGAAAATATCCGTTAAAATATATAACAGCTGTTACGTCAGTTCTACTTTACTTGTGCTCATTTAAAATACAATCAATCAATACTTATCTTTATTGTTATTACTGTAAAGTCTTAATTTAGCTGTAGCCTGCTTTTCCCAGTGTTTAGTTTGAGTTAACGTTATTCCAGACTGAATCAAGCTGTCAGCTAGTGGTTAGCCGAATTAGCTGTTAGCTAAACTAACGTTAACTTCCTGTACCTTCTTTGGGAATTTTAATCAAAGGCTGCCAACACATTTCTCTTTGCCAGGGGAGAGATTATTAGTACACGGTCGGATTTACCTGAGGGTTGGAGTTCACCAGTTGAACCACCAGTTGAGAGAGCAGGGTCAGGGCAGCACAGTGGAGCGCCACACTGAAACACAAGATCCAACACCTGACACCAGCTTCCAAATGTCTAAGAATAACTTGGTTAGTTTATTTTTAATGTCTGTCCTGGAAGAATCTCTCCTCTGTTGCTCTTTCGGAGGTTTCTCCCCATTCATGTTTTTTGTGGAGGATTTTTCCTCATCCAAAACAAGGGTCTAAGGATTGTAAAGCCATTTGAGGCAAATTAGTGATTTGGAATTATACATTGGCAAACTAAATTGACTTACACTTTAATCCTAATAGATCCACTTCACCTCAATGCAATGGAGATAAACAAATACATCTGGGGTGCTTAGAAGCACAGTGAGTGTATGTTTTTTGTTTGTTTTTTAGCAATTTGGGTGAACCAACCTCTTTAATGTGACATATAGGTGCAGGGAGAGGCTCTGGAAATGATAATGTGCTCCTCAGGTCGTTCTGTGGAAACCGTTCCACACACATAACACCCCAGCACCATCAACTACACGCACATCACTCAACGGTATTGACTTACAATCCACAAAAGAAGTGTGCTGGTACTCACCGCTGCATTATGGATCACAATAGCCCAAGTGCCATTCAATCACACGGCAGACAAGGGCAGCCAGCAACCCAATCTCATCCCTCCCCGGCTCTAATCATAACCCTGGGGCCGCACCAAAGGGAAAGTGGATCCCTGGGTCTAGAGATTGTGGCCAGGAAAAGGCTTTACAAGGCTAAAAGCCTTTGTAATCCAATCCTTATTCAAGCCTGTATTCTCTTGTCGGGGTGAGAAAAGTACAGCAGTGGCTTGTCAAGGAAGGCGGGCGTGTCTGTCAATGCATGTCAGGGCTTACACACACACACACACACACACACACACACACACACACACACACACACACACACACACACAGGAACAGTGTGTGCCAAATCAGTTTGTGGTAAGAGAAGGCCAGAGTCTATCAGAAACGCTCACAAAAATAATGGTTTGCGCCTGACAGGTGCGAATAACCTAATGTAGGAATAATGCTGTAATGAGAGCCTTTGAGAGCGCAAATATCAGCTTTCATCTACGTTTATTTAAAAAAAAAAATGTTTTAAACTATTATTAGTCTCTGATGTTGGTGGTGGGCAATTTGGTTACCTAAATACTGCAGCGACACATGAGCAACCACACAAACACAGGCGCAGAAAGGGGCCAATGAGCTCCAGGTGTGCCCAGGTGCAGGGTTAAGGTGCAGCCAGTGAACCTGTGTGTTCCCTCCTCCATGGACTCTGGCTCTGAATGAAGGCTTGACAGGCAGCCTGCCACAGCTCGTGAGGGCTCTTTCACAAGCCAGAAAAAAAAAACCACAGAGAAATGGAAGAGGAGTGTGAATGCATCTTGCCATGTAGTACATTCAAGTCTCTTCCATCCATCATAGCTGAAAGCGGGTCTGGGATTGTTTAGGGACTGTTTTGACAGCAGGTTTTCAGGAGGGACAAAGCGTTTAAGGGTCACAGTTGCCTCCCTTTTCCTGCATTTACCTTGAAATGAATTCAAGTTACATGTATTGGCCTGTTGTATGCTATGGTGGGTCTATGTACAGGATATACAATTTAAGACCCATGACAACACAATGCGTGAACATAATAAAAACGATCTTAAAAATTAGAAACATTGTAGTTCCAATGCAGTCTCACTTATGTTAGGATTGTTTAGGCATTTTACTGGCAATGTTGCTCTCTCTGTTGGTGCCCTGGCTTTTCCTCTCGTGCCACCATTTTTGTTTTTTAATTTAGAAAGCTGTTTATGGTCCCTAACTTTTAATCTAGCACCATCATCACCACTACTAATTAAAACGTGTCCAATACTTTAATTTATGACCAAATGTATGTAAAACTAACGACATTCCCATCAGCCTCAGCTGTACTTTGTATTTAGTGCTAATTAGACAGATACTTTATTCATCCAGAGTGAAATTTTAGGCATCCAGTAGCTTAGACGAGCCTAACACAACAAACACACATACACACATATATCTCACATACATAAAAATCACTCACAGAAATTTAAAGAGTTAACAATTTCTGAAGTGACTGCAAAGGTCTGGTATGGTAATTAGCAAGTGTTAGCATGCTAACTAAGATTGTGAAAATGGTAAATATTATACCTACTAAACAGCAGCATTGTCACTGTGAGCATGTTAGCATGACGCTCAAAGCACCACAGCGCTGCTAGCATGGCTGTAGACTTCTAGTCTTGTTTATAAATTGGGGCCCCCTGGTGGCCCTAGCGGTTACGGCGTTGATCATCAACCACAATGGCAATACATCTTTTTCTGATTCTGATGTCAATCCCTATTTTTCTCTCCTCCTATTCACTTTCATCTCTCCACAGTAGTCTATCTAATAAAGACATACAACACACACACACACACATCCCCAATCAGAAACTGGTTATCCACCTGGCGCGCTATTACGATAGAGAAGCGACGGCAAGCAGCTTCTTGTTTACGTTCAACATGACGGCCACCGAAGTGCAGCAACCCGTTGATGCCGCTGTCGCTGCTACGTCACACGGATCGTTGGTCTGATTGGTTGAAGGACTATCCAATTGGGTACAGAGTCGTGTGAACTATGCCCGTTGATCACGCCTCTTGTGCAGTAGAAAATACAGAGCAGACTCCCCAGACTAATGTTCAATCTTAAAAGACTGCGCTTGGTCTGGTGATAGCCAGACTAAAATGGGGCCTTTTCACATGGATCAGATATGTTCACATGTCATAGCAGGAAAAGAAAAGGGTGGAATGACATTTCAGGTATCGTACATATTCTTGGAAATAAATCTTGTTTACAATTGTGAGTGCAGGCTCCAATCACTGGTCTGCTGGAATAACGCAATAACTGTCTAATCCTTTGGCCCAAACACGGGAAACAGAGGATCACATCAAGACGACTTTGGGAGGATGTTGAAGTACGTGTCTTCTCTGACCTGTGAGAAGAATTCTGAGCCAGAGCAAGAAGGTGCCGCCGGACCTCCTCCTGGGACAGCATCTTCACACCGTCCCTCCATTCCAGCTCTCCGCCGGAGCTCAACACACACAACACCGTGAGGACCTGAGAGGAGGAAGGACAGGCAGAGACAATGAGATTGTTAAGGAAGCTAAGAAATAATATAAATAATGTAGTCACTCTTTTTCAACTCTATCCCACACACATACACATACAAGGGCTGCTCTATTAGGAAAAAAATAAATAATCATAATCACTATTATTTTCATTATTTTGGTAAATATTGAAATCACAAACATTTAACACGATTACTCATTGTCTTTGGGAAAGATGTTGCAGAAGATGTATTGGACTTAAAAAACAGTGAACAGTTGGGCCGGAATTGTAATTGCACTGAAATTTTGATTAATTGCACGTGCGTACACGCACACACACACAGCTACTGGTGAGGGAAGTTGCTCACGGCCATCCATCAACACAGCTTTGGTGTCCTCTCTGCAGTGCGGCTGGCAAATTGCCCCAAAGAGTATTTTTACCACACCGGTCAGATCCTCCCTACGCACACCCAAACCACGGGTACACAGCTGCCTCGCTCTCTCTTTCTCACACACACACACACACACACACACACACACACGCACACGCACACACACACACACACACACACACACACAAATATATGCATGAATATGGATGCACAAGCACATGCATGCACACAAAGATGTGCAGAATTGCAGGCACGCTCTCATCTCATTTCATATCTCCCTCTTTCATTCTAGGCAGTAATATGTTCCTCGTCTTTTTGTCTACTCTTAGCATCCATTCAGCTTGACCTCCTAAACTTGATTTTCTGCTTCCTTTACCCCTCGCTGCTTCCCCCTCCTCTCCCATCCTTCCCATGCTGTTTTCTTTGCCCGGTCGATCCTCCAGAGAGGGAGGCAGCTGACCGAGTCAGGAGGAGGAAAAGACTTGTTTTTCACCGCTGGAGACGCCGTTAAAGACACACATCCAGCAGAGAACACTTGTTGACATTCCTGCTGCATATCTCAATGATTATTATTTCTTTCAAGGCCCCAACCTGTTATTAGAGCTTTAAAATAAAGCTTGCTTTATAGGATCGGTGTGGGTGGAGAGCAGCGCGAGCGGGCGCATGCAACGTCTGCGTGTAAACATCTGTGTGTGTGTGTGAATGTATATTTGTGCATGCGAGTAGTAAAAAGACAAGGTAGCAAGGTGCATGCCATAGAACATTGGATTTAAACTTAAACATGTATGTATATATGTAAATAATTTAACAGCAATTACAAGCTGATTGTTGTCATTCGACCATGAAAAGAATTTTAAAGCTGCATTAATAAATTAAAAAATATTAATAAACAATGGCTCATACGTTTGTGTATGTGAAAGGGGTCGCTAATAATAACAAACCCAAAGAATTTTCAACCAACTCTGCAGTTTCCCCTCAGCGCTACAAAGCATCTTTAAAGGTCCAGTGTTAAAGGTAACGTGTTTAGTTGTCCATTATCAAAATCGGTGTTGCCTGTTCAAAAACTAATCTTTTTTCATTAATATTTACCACCACCATCAATTCCAAGTATTCCTTTTGGCTTGACATTTTACATTTGCTTTCGCATGAATGAACTGGGGTAGACGCTCCATATTCATGCGCCATCTTGAAATACGTTAGCCAGTAAGGGACATACAGGACATACTGCTCCGCCTTTCGCGTTTTCGCTGTCACATGATAAACTCACAGATGCTGCTAATGCTGCTAATGGGTATCGTAGCTTCCCGGCCCCGGCAAGTTTGAAGAAGGAAACATTGAGGACCACACGCATTAGAAATCCAAATTTCAGGAACAGGAGTCTTCTTCTTCGCCCAGAAAAAGAAAAAGGATATTGAAAAGAGCTGGAGACCGGCTTTTTGAAGCGTGAAGGCTACCGTAGCTGTAATACCTACTTTGAACCGCATGGCGCGAGAGAGTTGATTGTGATATATGATCTCAATGTTAGATGGGAGAAATTCCTGCACATTGGACCTTTAAGCTCTTTGTTTTGGTTCTCGGGCCCAAAAACTCCACTCACAACAATTTCCAGCTGCAGCAGGCACCGGTTTTAGTGAAAAACCTATGATAACTGTACGACTGTATGCTACCTGCTCAGCACCAAACGGGAGACAGATGAAGCTGGTGGAGCATTTACAGCTAAAGAGCCAGACATTTTTCTCAGGAGTTAAACCAGAACAGGACCAAAAGGAGAGAGATTACTGGACTTATTTCAGGTAGCCAGAAACATAAATCTAAACGGATGCCAACTTGCTCCGTGTCTGCTGGACGTATGAATAGGCAATTATTTTCCAAAAGGTTTGCTGTAACAGATTGACAATGTGATATATTATGTCAATGTTCAATGGAAATGTTTAATTTCCATTGATGCAGCTGTAAGCATCCTGTAAATACATTGGCTCAAGAGAAATAACTTATAATTAGAAATTTGGACAACAGCAAGCTACGTGATGTACACACACAGCTAAAGTTGTCCATATTTCATACTGTTGGAGACAAGTCACTCTGAAATAACCACAGCAGCCCATCACACTTGCGGTGGACACAGGGTGTATCTTTCAGACAATGTTTCACAAAGTCCATTGAGAGTGAATCAATCATTGCGCCAGTAATGCCAAGCCAGTGTCATGATTCATTGGGCCAGTGCGTTTCTCTCTCTTTATTGCAGAACTGAAAAAGGTACACGGTTTAAATCCCAGCTGGGTGTTTTTCACTGTTCATCCAGCCGTCTATTTGACTGCTAGCTCCAACACAGCTGGTCTGACCATCTCTGCTGCTTCTGACTTTAACAACCGGCTTTAATGAGCTCCCGACTGCCCACATACTCAAATATACACAGTCACAGGAAAACATGCCAACTCAGGCGTAGACGCGTACCGACTTTCATAGCTGTGACATGCAAATAAACAGCGATGCCCACCCTGCATGAACAGACACACACACAAAAATGTTAACAAATATAAAAGTTACCTAGCTTGCTCAGCAGTGCGGTGTAGCCTAGTCTAGTCTTTTTAGCCTTGACAGGCTCGAGGTATTGCTGTTTTTCACTGGGACTAACTGGCACTAACTGGCACCTTGGGCCGAAGCAGATCCCACACCAAACCATGAAGGAGATTTCGACCAATTACAAAGGCTTCATTTAAATGTCAAAAAATAATAATGAATCCAAACCCCAAATCGTGTGTGTAAAGAAGAAGAAGAAAAAAAAAAAATTCACAGCAGTGTGATGTGAAGCCATCACCTTCTCCTCAAGCCATGGCTCCAGAGGCTAAGTAACAGTTTTTCTCACAATACCGTAACAGAAACAGAAATTAAAAAATTAAAAAAGACTACATGCTGCAAATCAGTATATTTGTGCAAGCCTTTTACAGGGTTCTCGTGTTAAAAAAAAAATCAGATGGAAACATTACAAAGTCAGCCAGATATAGTGTCTTCAACCAGCTTATGGAGCTAACGTTAAGCTAGTTATTTAGTTAGCTAGTTAGCTACAACTGATAAAACCTGCCACAGCTGTAGTTTCGGTCGACAAAATCAACGGCCGTCAGCTAGAAATGAGAAGCTGCTTTTTGTCGGGGTCAGCCCTATGGTCCCACAGCCCAATGGTCCCACAGCCCTATGGTCCCACAGCCCTATGGTCCCACAGCCCTATGGTCCCACAGCCCTATGTTTCAACAGCCCTATGTTCCAACAGCCCTATGGTCCCACAGCTCAATGGTCCCACAGCCCTATGGTCCCACAGCCCTATGGTCCCACAGCCCAATGGTCCCACAGCCCAATGGTCCCACAGCCCAATGGTCCCACAGCCCAATGGTCCCACAGCCCTATGGTCCAACAGCCCTATGGTCCAACAGCCCTATGGTCCCACAGCCCAATGGTCCCACAGCCCTATGGTCCCACAGCCCTATGGTCCAACAGCCCTATGGTCCCACAGCCCTATGTTCCAACAGCCCAATGGTCCCACAGCCCTATGGTCAAACAGCCCAATGGTCCCACAGCTCTATGTTCCAACAGCCCAATGGTCCCACAGCACTACATTCCAACAGCCCAATGGTCCCACAGCCCTATGGTCAAACAGCCCAATGGTCCCACAGCCCTATGGCCAAACAGCCCAATGGTCCCACAGCTCTATGTTCCAACAGCCCAATGGTCCCACAGCCCTATGGTCCAACAGCCCTATGGTCCAACAGCCCTATGGTCCCACAGCCCAATGGTCCCACAGCCCAATGGTCCCACAGCCCAATGGTCCCACAGCCCTATGGTCCCACAGCCCTATGGTCCAACAGCCCTATGGTCCCACAGCCCTATGGTCCCACAGCCCTATGTTCCAACAGCCCAATGGTCCCACAGCCCTATGGTCAAACAGCCCAATGGTCCCACAGCTCTATGTTCCAACAGCCCAATGGTCCCACAGCACTACATTCCAACAGCCCAATGGTCCAACAGCCCTATGGTCCCACAGCCCAATGGTCCCACAGCCCAATGGTCCCACAGCCCAATGGTCCCACAGCCCTATGGTCCCACAGCCCTATGGTCCCACAGCCCTATGGTCCAACAGCCCTATGGTCCAACAGCCCTATGGTCCAACAGCCCTATGGTCCCACAGCCCTATGTTCCAACAGCCCAATGGTCCCACAGCCTTATGGTCAAACAGCCCAATGGTCCCACAGCCCTATGGTCAAACAGCCCAATGGTCCCACAGCCCTATGTTCCCACATTTCTAAGAATTTAGTTTTCACTGAAAATTAGGCCCTATGTTCCCACAGCCCTATGTTACCACATTTAGAAGATTTTCCTAAAATTAGGACCTATGTTAGGGTTGGGGTTACATTCCTTATGTATTCCATTGCTACTAGATAATAGGTTGGGTGTAATTGGCTACCAAATTGGGAGAAAGGCGGCTCAAAAATCTGATACAAATTTATGAAAAAGGAAATGTGGGAACATAGGGCCTAATTTTGGAAAAAATCTTTGTGTAGGAACATAGGGCTGTGGGAACATAGGCACGCTCCCCTTTTAATCTACCTCTGTCTGAAATCAGGAAGTCATTGTTTCAAACATTACTAAGAATTTTGACGGGTAAATCTGGGTAAACGCCAGCACATCATTTTAAAACTGCTGTGATTGGAAAGCTTGACATGCGTAGCAACAGCAATTATGCACATAGACCTTTGTGCTTCTAGATCACCCATCGCCCCTTGAATGTGCATTTGTTTGTTGCATCAGCTGATTGTAATGCTGTATGGTTGATCGTGCGTTCTTTACCATTTTAATACATTAAATACAAACAAATCCTCTCCATGTATTTGTGTTAGGATGTCCTCATTAATCGAGAGTGCGCCTACGGTCTTAAAACAGGCACTGTTAGCAGTTACCTGAAACACGTCACACAGGTAGCCACTTGACTACCGGCTAATACCTGAAGAGTACTGGGTCAGACCCCATGTGTCATTTCCTAATGTGATTTATATACTAATAATTTCATTTTATTGACAGGAATCAAAAAGATTGCTTCTGTGGCCTCTCTAGTTATTAGAAATGGAAATGTTTTACGATTTAGAATGAAGAACACAAACCCTACAAACAGCCTTATATGGTGTTGAATAAGAGTTTTGCAGCAGATTGTACACACATACTGTATGTCTTAAATAAGGACTGAAGATAACAGACTTCTTCAGACGGTGGAAGCATCATTGCTGGGCAGAATAGCAGACCAACACTATATATTAAGCCTACTGCTGCTGCTCCTCTCCCAGAATGCTTCACTGGAGTCCAGGGCGAGCTATGGCAACTGGCCCGTTGGGTTGGTGTGTCCTTGGCGCAAGGGGAGGCTCCACTTAACGGGGCCGACACTTTAAACATTAACGGCCGGCCTGTAAAGCAGCGCCTAGCAAAGAATGCCCAACCAAACGCACACACACAACACATACACACACACACACACACACACACACACACACACACACACACACACACACACACACACACACACACACACACACACACACACACACACACACACACACACAACTCTGCAGCAGGGTGAAAACACACATGTAAACAGCCAGCCAGTCCCAGCAGTGCTGATTCATGTCAGCTCTGGAGGGGTGCTAACGGCGGGAGTAACAGAGCAGATCTGCTGGCTGCCTGTCCTCGCTTTATGAATACACTGAAATACAACCTTATGTCCCCAAACAGGAAACAGGCTGCATTTTCCCCTCCAAAACTTGTTAAGAGTGGAGGCCTTCCAAATGTCTTATGAGTGTATGTGTGAGTGAGTGAGAGAGCGAGCGAGCGAGTCAGCTCGCTGCCAGTGTGCTTGGCGTGTGTCCCCTTGCGGCCGATTAGCCTCTCACGCAAGCCTGTGCAAGATGGATTTGGACATTTAATCAATTTGCAGCAAATGTCCCTGTGGTTTAGTGAAACTGTGACGAATAGGGAAAAAAATCTTTTTGGAAAAGGGTTCTGCATTGTGTGATGAAAGGATTGCTTATTAAAGATTCTCACACACACACACACACACACACACACACACACACACACACACACACACACACACACACACACAGGCTCTCGAACAAACACACAACAAACAAATGCACCGCCTATAATGTTTTTGTGTGTGTGTGTGTGTGTGTGTGTGTGGTCTCACGTTGGCCAGACACTGGGTGTGTGTCTCGTGAAGAGCCAGGCCGGTCAGGTTAGACAGGGTGGTCTGGTCCACCCACTGAGGTCTCCTCTCCGTTCCCTCCTCCTGCAGCCTCCTCAGGACCCCCTCCAGTGCCAGCTCCCTCACCTCGTACATTGGGCACCGCAGCAGACACAGCAGGAGCTGACTGGTGACCAGAGGACCCCCCCAGAGCTCGGGGATCTCCACGCCGGCGCTGAGGGCCACTCGGGCCAGGCTGAGCAGGTACTGGCCGTTGCCGGGCCCCGGGGTGGTAGAGGAAGTGTCGGAGGTGACGAGTTCTGAGGCCATCAGGACGGACAACGCTTCCTGACGGAGATCACTGACCTCTGAATCTGACAAACACACAGAACGTCACTTCAGCTGACAATGTAGCATGAGGCCGCACTTTTAGGATGGTTATTTATATTATATTTTTGTATCACAAAGTCATTTAATATTTGAGGATTTGAGGATGCCTTTAATGTTTTTGCGTATTTTATTTTATTTTTTAAGATTATTTTTTGGGCATTTAGGCCTTTATTTCTATAGGACAGCTGAAGACATGAAAGGGGAGAGAGATGGGAGAATGACATGCAGCAAAGGGCCGCAGGTCAGAGTCGAGGAGTAAACCTCTATATATGGGCGCCCCCTCTACCAGGTGAGCTAACCGGGCGCCCGTGTAGAGTTTTTTTTTTTTTTAAACAAAAGTTTGAAACAAACTCAAAGAAGCTGCATGCGAAACAATCTTTATATAAATCTCCTGTCTACATCAGGAATGAATACAAATGACCTTTAAGAGGCACTGCTATGCATTCATATTGACCATGTTATCTTAGCATTCTTTTGTTGATATGTTAAATCTTTGGTTGATGTTGATGATGAGAGTATATTTTACAGTCCACACTCAAGTTGCCTCTATGCGATGACAATTTAACACATTGGTATCATATTTGGATTAGCCCGAGTCACCACGGCATTCTCACTAGGCTGGTTGGACGCGTAACATTTCCCTAAAAACTTCCAACGTGGCTCATGTCGGAATTGAATGTCGTCACATTAACGTAAGGCTACAGCTAGGGCTGGGCAATATATCGATATTATATCGATATTGTGATATGAGACTGGATATCGTCTTAGATTTTAAATATTGTAATATTGTGATATGACAGTGTTATCTGTGCCTGGGTTTTAATGGCTGGATTACAGTAAAGTGATGTAATATTCTGAACACAACAGACTGTTGTAGCTTTTTCATTATTTGCCTTTACCCACTTAATTATATACACATTAATGATGATTATTTATGAAAAATCTCATTGTGTAAATATTTTTTAGCAAGCACCAATTGTCAACCCTACAATATCGCCGCAATATTTTAAATATTCAAAAAAAAATGTCCATATCGCCCAGCTCTAGCTACAGCACAACAACGTTACACAGAGATAATGTGCATTTTGGCCTACCAGCTAGGAAAACTGTTGAAAAATCATCCCCGTTTCCATTCAGGATTAATAAAGTTTTAGCTCAATTTGACCAATTTGATGATAGATTAGAATTTTAAATTAGTATTTATTATATTTTAGTTTTTACGTGTGGATTTTATTCGAGTTTTAATTAGTGTTCAGACAGGTCCGTTCAATTTCTGTGGTTCAATGTCGCGAGAGTTGACGGAAATTCATGCTTTCTTCTTTTGTTTTTAGTAGTGACATAGCTAAAAAAAACCTGGCAATATAGTTTCAGTTTAGTTTTACTTAAAGTGCCCATATTGTGCTCATTTTCAGGTTCATAATTGTATTTAGAGGTTGTACCAGAATAGGTTTACATGATTTAATTTTCAGAAAACACCATGTTTTTGTTGTACTGCACATTGCTGCAGCTCCTCTTTTCACCCTGTGTGTTGAGCTCTCTGTTTTAGCTACAGAGTGAGGCATCACACTTCTGTTCCATCTTTGTTGGGAGTCGCACATGCTCAGTAGCTAGGTAAGGACTACTAGCTTGTCAGTTGCAGAGCATGAGGGAGTGCCACGCTAGCAGCTAGGCGAGCATTATAACGTGTGTTACAAAGTGACGCACGTTCGTTACGGAAGAGGAGCAGTTTGTGAACAGTGTTTTCTGTTGGAGATGGTAAGTGCCTTTGGGCTTTTTCACTTTGTAAACCTAGAACATGCACAAAAAACATATATGACACAATAAAGGAAAGGGGAAAAGCCAAAAAGCATAATATAAGCACTTTAAAGGTTTTAGTTTGTATTTAGTTTCAGTTTACTAAAAATATTTTTCACTGCTTATTTTAATTTTAGTTTACTAGAATAACCCTGATTTTGACTCTATTATGAGTGGCCATGTACATTGAA
>CM042326.1:10170000-10312500 GCA_023566125.1 Zingel zingel | reverse complement strand
CACAGTAGCTGCTAGATTCCTAAATTTATAAGGTAGTGTTACTACTTTACTGGCCACATTACTGTTAAATAATACTGCAGATTTTCTGCCAATGAATTATGACAAAGGCAGTGCATCAGGAGGGAAAATGTAGTGCAAATGAGAAATGTTTTTGGCAGATAACTACAGACTAAAGCTCTGCATTCTACTGTGCTAGAATATTAAACGGACAATATGTAATTACCTGCCGCCTTGCCGCTGTCTCTCAATCAAAACACGGACCTATTGATGACGTCGTGAAGTGGCGTTTAATCATGGGTTAAGCCCAGTGACGGTATTAAGCATTTATGGAGAAATGTCAGAAAAAAAAAAAAAAAAAAAAAATATATATATATATATATATATATATATATATATATATATATATATAAATATATATATATATATATATTATATATTTTTTTTTCTTTCTCACTAACCACACAGATGTATTTTACAACCCCATTGGGGGGGGGGGGGGGTCCCAACAGAGGGTGCAATGTGCAGACTGGAGTGTCTTGTAGGATTTCAGGAGAAATACAACGTTCTTCTCTTGACATTGAATTGCAGCGGTTGGTGCATAGTTTCCCAAAAAGCGAGCACAAAGTTAAATGTGTGCGAGTATCCAAATATGGAACTACATGGCTTACCAAGCTGCCAAAGATGAACATCAATCTCATGTGCTAAAGTAGCTCAAAGCCTAATTATGGTGACACACTTCTTGTGTAGTAAGACAGATTGAACTTAAAATATAGGTTTGCATATTTTCAAGTCTATCTTAATAAAACACTCACATGCCATACAAGCTTGTATGTGTGCTGAGGGCGTTATGGGATTCTGTTATCTTTTTTCCTGCTCATACAGGCCAACGCAAATATGGTGAAGTGGAATGATTAAAGCAACCAATAACTCAACTTACATATGGCATCTGAGTAAGCATACCTATCCTTTAAAAAAGGACTCCATTGATTTAGCATCACACTAGTCTTGCATTGCCAGTCCTATCTCCACAGCACTGTGTCAGCGCTGGAGTATTCTCTAAGATTTACCAGGAAAATGACTCAGCCAGTGGGCAGAGAAATATATTTTACCATCAGCATCTGCTACCACACTTAACGGAGACACATGAAATTCCAGCAAATTCACTAATACTTTAAACATTGATGTGGGTTTTTTTTCCCTCTCTACTTGTGTCAGTCTCCCTTTTTCATACCTTCCTTTTCTCTTTTCAGCTCTTTTTACTGGCACGGCTGAAAAGCAGAGAAACAGAAGACTGGCGGAGGTAGAGATGAAGCAATGGACGGTGGGGGCTTTTTTTATGACTCGGCATGGATCAAAGGGCTGGGGCAGAGAAATGAAACGCACGCACGCACACACACACACGCACACGCACACACACACACACACACACACACACACACACACACACACACACACACACACAGACCTGTGTTCAGAGCCGACAGGAATTGGCTGGTAAATCTAAAGTTCCTACTTAATGCAGGGTGCCAGTAAAAAAGGGAAAAAAGAGGAGTAATATTGAAAAAGCCGATTGTTCACCTCCTTTACCCCTGGTGCCAGGCACTCTTAAGAGCCTGCTGCTTTCATATAAACTTGCCCAACCTGTGGCTTTTTAACTCAACATCTGATTTGTTTGAAAAGTGCAATTACACAAGAGGAAAAGGGTGAAGGATTGGAAATGAGGAGTAGAAGGAAGGAAAAATTGAAAAACAGACCAACGAAGGACTCAAACACCACTAGAGAGAGGGTGAGAAATGAAGCCAAAGACAGACTTATGGTAATCATAGAGAGGCATTAGAGGTGTGTGAGCTAGAGGGTGCTTATTTAGTTATGTAAGGAGCAGAGCCAAGTCGGGCCAGGCCGGGTCCTCAATCTACAGGCTTGTTTTGAGAAATCCTCGGTATTTCCACTGTCAAGACCAACATGTGTTCAGCACATGGCCGACCGAAAACACAAGTGCTTCCCCCTTCCTCTCTCTCTCTCCCCCCCCCTCCGAGTGCAGCACTCCGACATAAACTGGGTCATAGGCACAATCCCACCATCTGTCAAAGATCGCACGCCTTCGGTTTCACATTCCTCCACTGCGGAGACCCCCGCCGGTCTGAGCACATGTGCACACAACCACACCACCCACGCGCACACACACACACACACACACACACACACACACACACACACACACACACACACACACACACACACACACACACACACACACACACACACACACACACACACACACACACACAGGAGGATGAAGCTGACTTCTGTCAACAATCAGTCTAAATGGAGAGCACAGCGGACAGCCTCGCCAGCAAACGTTGCGGGGTTGTCTGTTCAGACTTGGAAGTGCTCAATGTCCAATTCACAGCAAATGAAGGGAACACAGTTGCTGTTTAGCGAGCTGATAAACTCCCCGGCAACTGGCTGACATCAGCATCTAAATCCCAATCAAGACTGAAACAAGAGTGAGAACAAGCATGTTCAACAATCACGTTCAAGACCAACATCCAAACAGTTTCGGCTCAATGTGAGGCTTTAATATACAAATATATGTAAAACTTCCAAATTGAATAAAGTAAATGAAGGTATTGATAACCATAACATGTATACATTTTTTCTATAAACTTAATTTCCTATTTTATAATCAATTCAATCTTTGTAATATTTGAATTCCATTCTGACCTCTTTGGTCTAAAACTCCACAAAACAAACTCTCTTCTCTATATATAAGAAGTCTTTCACTGCTGTCATAAAGTACACCATACACTGTTTCAGGGGAAGTAACTATTCAGACCAACATCATAGTGAGCTAGGAGAGTGCAATTCTCATGGACCAGTAGACGAGCAACAAGCGCGACAGCGACAACGCGTGCCAAAACGAAGCTGAGCAGGGTTTTCAGACAGAAGGAGAAAATGAGCCATATTTTGGCAATGGTTTTTGGAACTTACTGAGCATATGAATGGAAAGCAGATTAGTATGTAAATTATGCTGTAGGGGTGGTTTCAGAAGTTGGGTATTTTTTGGCAAATCTGTGTCAAATAATTTATAAGTGCTGGGAATCTAAGCAGTACAAAGCCTACATTAATAGGGCCGTTAATAAAGCCAAAGCAAGATATACAGTGCTAAGCATAAGTGAATACACCCATGCTAAAGTTAACTAAAAAGAGGAATAAAAAATCATCGTTTGGAAATTGATCTTAAAGGTGCAGTAGGTAAGACTTATAAAACTAACTTTCTGTCATATTTGCTGAAACTGACCCTATGTTCCAGTAGAACTACATGAAGCTGGTAATTAAAAAATCCGGTTCCTCTGGCACCACCTACAGCCTGTAGTGTGATTTGCAAAAATCCACCGCCCCCTTGTTCAGATGCACCAATCAAGGCCGGGAGGGGGGGGGGGTATGTCTAACTCCATGTCAATCACTGCTCATGCACACGCATTCATTCTCCCTTGTGGGGGGAGGGGCTTAGGAGAACGTTTTGGGCTTTAGCGGAAAGGGGGGAGGGATTGAGAAGTTGTTGATGTTCAAATTTTTGAAATGAGGAAAAATCCAACCTTTAAGGACACCAATTTTCTTTGTGAATGAATAATGTGTCATCAATAAATAAATGTTCTTCCTTAAAGCAACACTAGAGCACTTTTCCCACTTCGGTGCCCCTACAGGTTGGAAGCGGAATTGTCCCATTATGTCTCATTAGAACTACAGATCCGCTACCCGATCTGGGGTACTTGCATAGTGCGGTTATAGCCGGTAGAGAGCTGCAAAGCCAATGCAGAAGTGCCGTTCACCCAGTTACGAGTTTATGAACCACCGAAACAATTTTGGAAACATTATTTTAAGTTACAAAAAGTTCTATAGTGTTGCTTTAAAATACAGGGGGCATAAGTAAGTACAACCATATGTTAAATTCCCATAGAAGCAGGCAGATTTTTATTTTTAAAGGCCAGTTATTTCATGGATCCAGGATACTATGCATCCTGATAAAGTTCCCTTGGCCTTTGGAATGAAAATAGCCCCACATCATCACATACCCTTCACCATACCTAGAGACTGGCATGGTTTTATTTCAGTTAGCCTAATAGCTGGTTTGATTTGCATTGAGAGATGATCTTATGGAAAGTACCCCATGCCAGTCTCTAGTAAAAAATGTTTTTAATTAAGGCCTTAAGATCAATTTCCAAAAGATAATTTTTTATTCCTTATGCTTAGCACTGTATACGCCCAAGTAGATAACATTATGGTGATGTTGCAGTACCTGTCATTTCTAAGTTTGCTTTCACTTTGCCTGTCTGGCGCGGCTCAAATAGACTCTGGTGTGTTTGCCTGTTTGGGCTTGTGTAAAAGCTGTCGCAATCAATTTATTTTCGGCTAGGGTCTGCTCCCAGGTGCACTCTGGTGTAGGGCTTCGACTAACGATTGTTTTCATTGTCGATTCGTTTGTCGATTATTTTCTCGAATAATTGATTAGTTGTTTGGTCTATAAAAAGAATGTCGATCAGTGCTTCCCAAAGCCCAAGATAACGTCCTCAAATGCCTTTTGTCCACAACTCAAAGACATTCAGATTACTGTCATAGAGGAGTGAAGAAACTAGAAAATATTCACATTTAAGAAGCTGGAATTAGGGAATTTTTACTTTTATTTTATAAAAAATTCCTAAACCAATTAATCGATTATCAAAATAGTTGATGATTTAATAGTTGACAACTAATCGATTTAACTTTGCAGCTCTACTCTTGTGCCGTTTGTTTTTGGTGTGAAAGAAAAACGGTCCAATCAAAGGACTTTATGATAGTAGATGAGTGATTTTAGCATAAATATTACTATGTCATCCAACTGCTGATCTTGAATCAAGAATGCGATCTTAAGCCATGTAGGCCATATACAGTATAGTTATGCAAGATCATCTGGCAACCATGTGACACAAACGCACGTCACCACGGGGGTGGGTGCGGGGATTCTCCCAGGTATATCAGATAGTGAAAAAGAGTTCTATTTGTGTTCCACAAACGTCGTTCAACCAGTAACCAGTAACGTAGCTCAAGCACGGCGTTCGGTGTTCGACTGGTCATGACTGTTTTCCCAAGATGGCGCCCGCCTGTATACGTGAATGCTACTGTCTTTCTAAACTATCTTTTTAATAAACTGTCTGTACACTTACAAAGTTCTCAATGCTTCGGTTTACATGTAGGGACCCTCATTATGCTACCGTGGAAGTGTGGTGATATTTTGAGCCTTATTAGTGGTATAGAAATAGCGATTTCTTTTTACTTTCCTCGTGCCCCGACGACTAGCGTTATAAGCTAATTATCGGTCTGTGCTAAAACTGGTCACATTCGATTAGCATGAAAACAGATCCCAGAGAACGGTCGACTCGGTACATGTGTTATTAAGCCCTAGGTTCATTTTGCGCCGGATTTGTCCTTTATTACCCAAGTCAAATGTAGTGACCTCTCAGTAACTACTCACCATCCAGAAGACTGATCTTCAGCCCACACAGGCACACCAACACATCCAGAAAGGCTCCTCTGGTCACCACGCAGCCATTTTGTCTGTAAAGAGAGAAACATAGGGGATTTCTTTGAGCTATTTCATTCACCAAGTACCTCGGATGATTAGTTGTACCGTGATCTAGCAAAAGACAATGAAGAAAGAACCTTTTAATAATGAAAACCCTTTTATGAAAGAAGCTCTTTAAATGCTCCTAAACCTTTTATAGAAAGTTACAGATCCAAGACTGCAGCCTCCAGTCATTGATTATCTAGTTTCCATTAAGATCACAGACAAAGATTTTCTTCAGAAACAGCCTCATGTGTCTCGGTGATTAAGTCATTGGACGTTCGTAACTCAATGGATCTATTGGTTTTGAGGAGCTTCGTGATTGGGCGTGATCCCAAGAGCTGATGTCATTTCCCCATCCTGATCAGACCTCCCGTTGTGGTTTTACAGCTTCCCGTCTGACGGTAAAACAAGTTAACTTATGAGCGTGACAGTTCATTCTTGAAGTAAGATAAAATAGTTTTAACTCAAGCCACATGAATTAGCTTTTTTTTCCCAGAGCTTTTTACCAGTGTGTTTATGTATTGGGTCTTATGTTTGTATCTCTTGTAACAGTAGATCCAGTTTTGTGTGTGTCATTTAGTGAGCTCAACTCAAAACCATTCCTAAGCCTAGATGTAAGTTCAGGATCCAATTTAAAGTTCTTGTTCTGACTTATAAAGCTTTGCATGGTCAGGCACCTGTTTATATATCTTGGACCTGCTCCGTCTGTACGCTACAAACAGGTCCCTCAGGTATTCTAACCAGAGGATTACTGGTGGTCCCACACACTCGCTTAAAAACTAAGGGCCCTATCTTGCACCCGGCACAGCGCAGCTAAAAGCCCGACCCAAGTGTCTTTGCTAGTTTAAGACCGACGCATTTGTCAATTTCCCGTCCAGCGCCCGCGTCGTTTAAATAGCAAATGCACCTGCGCCCATCTTTGTGCCCATGGGCGTGCTGGTCTTACAGGGAGGTGTGTTCAGGTGCATTCTGGGCGTATTGCTAACTTGAGGCAGCGGGAAGTGATTGCGCCATTGACCAACAAAAACCTGGTCTAAAGTGCATTTACTAATGCGTTGTTATTTTAACAGCGCATTAGTAAAATGGGCCTAGGCTCGTGCACAGCGCGTGCACACTATGCTTGTTACACACACACACACACACACACACACAAACACACACAGCTAAGCGCAGCAGCACACACACATGCAAAAGATTACAAATAAAAATATTACGGTGCAAATCCGCCATCATTATAGCAATGCGCCAAGGTCCAAACGCGCCCGGCTTTTAAAGGGAATAAGAGATGATACTCTGATTGGTTTATTATTATTTATGACAGGTTACGCCCGAAACACACCTATGAATTAATGAAGACACTAAGTACAACCCTTTTGAACCATGCGCCCGGTGCATGGACCCTTTTTTCCACCGTCAAACTAGCAAAAGTGGATTTGGACACGCCCTAAACGCACCTGCGCCAGGCGCTTCACGCTTAGATCGTTAAAATAGGGCCCTAAAGGTGACCGTTCCTTTGAAGCGGTGGCTCCAAACCTGTGGAATGCCCTTCCAATACGTTCTGCGGTCTCTGTTGATGCTTTTAAAAAGCAGCTGAAGACGCACATGTTTACATTTGCTTTTGACTCATGTTTGTAACTTTGGGTTTTCGGTTTTAATCTTTTAAATGATTTTTATTGGTCTTTCAATTCTTTTTCCCTTGCTTATTTTCTTTTTTTTTTTTACAAAATGTTAATCATGTGAAGCACTTTGTGACTTTGTCTGTAAAAGGTGCTATATCAAATAAACTTATTATTATTATTATGTATGGAACAACAAGGTGTATTTACATGGATCCCAGTATGTACTGCGACTGTTCAAAACACTGTCAAGAGGCAACACTGTGCCAAAGGTTTACAAGATTGTATATACACTCAGTTGCCAGTTAACAACTTATTTTTGTTTCATTCTGTTTTTGTGGCATATTTTGTGTTACTTGTCTTATTTTAAATTGTCCATTAGTCATTGTCAGGTTATAGGTGTCACTGCCTTGGACAGGACACCCAGGGTCCAAAATCAACACCCGCCCCTTGACAAATCTACATTGGCAATTAAAATATCTAAAGTCAGCCGCCATTGGCGGGTTTATGAGATAGGCCTACTTTTCTACAAACTCCCATCACTACAACCAAGGGGGTAAGCCAGCCTCCACAAAGCGTACCTCCCATGGAGCCACTTTCTTGGTAACAAGTCATCACCCTCCGTTAGCACTCCATTGACTGCCATTCATTTTGGTGCCACTTTGACAGCGAATAACTTTACATCTGAAGCGTTTAAAGACTATTTCTCCATTGTTTATTTCTAAATAAACACGACAATGTATAAAAGGCTCCATTACCTTGTACCTCACGTTATGGCTCCGTAGCATGCGTTTTTGTAAAAATACGGTTGTGTCATAACCACGCGACTTACTGTCGCATAGTAGAGGAATTACCGTACAGTAGAGAAGCTTGCAGGCAGTTTCGACTTACATTAGCTGTTTTAGTTTAATTACTAATGTTAACTAGCATTTTAGTTAGCAATAATTAGCATGTGTCCATGTTATCTCCTTACATATACCTACGCTCTCCGTCGCTGCAAGATTGGGAATGATTGAGATTTCTCTTGGCACAGCTACCACAAGACTTACAACTTTCAGACAGGTTGCTCACGTCACACATCTACGGCTTCGAGCTCAGTTGAAGGCTGCGCAGTCACTGGAAAAGTGCTTCTAATATCCTTCACTGGTCGCAGTGGACGTCTACGGCGTGGCTTTGTCCATTTCTTTAACTGTCTATGACTACAACACACATATCTTTGAACAAGGCGGCATGCAACGTATGACCGCCAATAGTTGTATTGCAATGCTTTGATTGGCCCTCGCTGTCCACCGTCGCTACACTCATGCTTACTTTATCCAGCTAACCACAATGACAGTCTGCAAGTATGTGGCAGCACATTGCCAGAATAGATCAACCTTGAAGGAAAAAATTAAGAGCATGGTTGAAATACGGTTGAACAGAAGTGGCGCTTCACAGATAAGAGGGTGAGGAGAGATTTGCTTTTGATGATGAACGCCAACACAATGAGCTGCAGTGCTTGTACAAATACAAGTACTCAGTTTTATGGCTGTTTGAAAAATACTTGGGCTGGTACATTTATTTGAGTTTACCAATGATTGACAGACCAAAAGGTTTATTTTAGACCCTGTGGGCGTACAAAAGTGAAATAATATGGACATAAAAATGGTTGATGATCAACTAATCAAATAATGGTTTCAGCATGATTTCTGTTAGTGAGTGCATGTGGCCATGATTGGGCAACAGATGGGAGTCATTTATGTGTAGACTACCCAAACAAGAAGTTACTGTTATTACTGGGTCAACAGCTCAGTGATGCGATTTTGTTTGTTTTCATTTGTAGTGAATCCTTAAAGAATTTGGGACCATCACATGAGATGCCCCCAGCTGTACAATCACAGATTTGATTAATTTACTTACAGTTTACGCGCATATAAACAAGCAAAGTCTTGAAAAAGGCAAACCATTGTTGTAACCATTTCCTCCCTATTCGTAAACATACAATCATTTTAGACTACTATGTAGCCCACGACTCTTTGGTGTCACTATAGTAAGATGTAGAATTATGACCATTAAATTATTTGTGAAATGTTGAAATAATATCAGAATATCTAAAATATATATCTGCCAATATCTGCCTATGGCTAGTGTATAAGTGGGGCAGCATGTGTGGGCAGCGCAAAGTGTGAGAGTGTGTGTGTGTGTGTGTGTGTTTAGTTCAGTGTGCGTTCAATCGAGGTTATGACCACAGTGCTGTGAAAGCCCACAAGTGTGTAAAAACAAGGGAGACAGTGTGTGAGCTTGACGTCACATTTTCATCACCCAGATATTAATAAGACACACGCTCACACTCATATTCTCTGCACACTTTACAAACACACAACACATGTGATGGAGCATGGGAAGAGGGCTGAGGGAGTGTGAGAGTGTGTGTGTGTGTGTGTGTCTCAAGTAAGAACATATTTGGTCAGAGACGAGTCCTGTGAAGTGGGTTGAGTGTGCTCATGTGTGTATGAATGTGAGGTAACATTATCACATCGGCTGGATCAGTGGATCACAATCCAAACAATACAGTGGGGATGTTCTGAGAGGTTGGTACTGGGCCTTAAGTGCGACCACAAAGCCAAAGTCAACTGCAGTGAGCTACACGAGTGTCTGCACTCATGGTTACAGCGTTGACACCCTCTTGGAGCCAGAAAAAGTCCCAAATGACATAACACAGAGATGGTGTGAGGCCAAAACCCAACACTGACTCAGACCAGACGAACAATGCATTCCGTCCTTTTTGGAAGGTGGCCGTTTCAAATTAGTGGTGTTCTGGAAGAGAGAGGTGGTTTTCTTATTCCAAAAACAGAGATCTTCAGACCTGTGTTGTCCTTAGATCTGGGCGCCGGTCTGTGATGCTGCATGATCAAACGGACAGACGGTGGGCGCGCTCTGGTGAACAAGAATTCACCTCGTCATCTTAATAAAGGCTCATCAGTGTAACCAAGCGCAGCTAGCAGGGCTAGTGTTGCTAACCCAGTGACCCTGTGTTATCTGCTGGGGGCCGCGGAACAGAGGAAACTGGAGACCCAGGCCTGACCTCAGCCGGGCAGGAGGGGGCCGACAGGGTAATCTGTGCCCCATCTTGAGACCTCGATCTTGGGCAAGAGGGCCAAAGGTAGAAGGGGGAGAGGGAAAAAAGGGGGAGGGTGGGTCTGCGGATGGGACAGCAGGCGGTCGCTTTGAAATGGAAGCCTGGGCAGGACATGAGGCGGACACAGCCAGGGAGGGGATGAACGGGGAGACAAGGAGCTATTCTTCTGGTGAGCGAGTTGGAAGGGCGGGAGGGATGCTTATCTGTGCGTGTCTCTGTGTGAGAGTGTGTGTGTGTGTGTGTGAGTCTAGGATTACCGAGAGGCGAGCCACATGCGCCGACAGAGGCCTTCGCTGATGCCATTTCCTGCTGGCAGGGGTCTGTGTGAGTCAGTCTGGTAGGAGCGCAGCAAAAACAGCACCTGCACACACACACAAATGCACACACTCTTGAATTGATATACATGTGAGAACTATCATCTATTACTATTTATACATGAGCCAGCCCCAATAACTGAAATGTTGCTGTGTGGTCATACACGAAAAAGTTAAAGTATGTTCACAAACAAGAGAAATTGGAACCAAAAGGCTTAAACAATGGGCATGTTAACACTCCTACAGTATGTGTATTGGGTTGCGTGGTGGGTCACCCTCACAGCAGTCTGGTTTGAGATATACTGTCATTGGCAGTTTGCAGGGTCAATCTCCGATTTCAGTCTGAGCGAGTCTCTCCATAATCGACACAACAAACTCCTGTTTGAAAACATAATGTTGAGTCAAACAGCCAGAGACGTGTGCATGTCAATACTACACAGTAATCTTATCAACTACTGGCCATTAGGAATTATCATTTAACCAGTCAATGGAAATAATAGGATTCGTAAACACCAGCAGGAACTGTACAGTGTGTTATAGTGACAGAAAATGTTTTGAATTCTCAAAAAGTATGTTTCCCATTGAAGATCAAATCATTCTTTTCATTGTGGCTGATGTGACTGAGCCAGTTTGTAGCAGGTGGACTGGTGGACGGGAATGTTCAGAGGCCAGGACACAGGCTGGCTGGCTGGCTGGCTGGCTGGCTGGGGTGTGTATTCTGGGCCTTGGTAAGTATAATCTTTAAGCCGGGGCCACGGCCACAGACCAGTAGGAAGCCATTCATTACGCAGTGCAGGGAAGGAAACGTGGGTAAAAACCAGGCCGACCACGTAGCACCAAGCCTGGCCACTGAGCCCGGGCCTGCCCCTTCTCTTCTCCTGCCTTCTCCACGTCCAGGCAACACCCACTGGCTCCTACAAACAGCTTCCACACCCCTGGGTGCTTCTTCCTCTCGCTGTCACTCTCTAAGGGCTTTTCCACCTACAAGGAGCCAATGCTGGAACCGATTCCCAAACCAAATGTTAAACCTTTCCAAGCGATTCCACTGTCAAAAAAAACGATTTTAAAGGCTCAATCACACTTGAACTGGTCTCTGCAAATATTTGCTGAGCTTCTTATTGACTTCCTTAAATCTCATGTGACAAATCCACGAGTATTTCTCAGATTTCAATGTTTCAAAGGGTTTGACAGATTCCCAGGTCAACGGCTCACCTGTGTGAACTTTTCACATTTAACCAATTGAAACAATGATCTCTTGATGCATCTTGTGTTTGACAAGGGAGTAGTAAATGATTCAGGCAGGATCAACCTGTTTGTTTAACACAGCGCTACCACACTACAACAATCTTGATTAATGTTCAGTTTTGTTGGACTGGCGACAAGTCTGGCGAGCCTTGAAAGTTCTGGCTTCTTGAACTTGCTGGTACACAACCACACATGACATTATGTCATGTGTTTATCAAATGCGGCCTTCAACGGTGCACTAATATTAGGCTGTAAATTGTGACTTCTGACGTGGCGTTAAAATCATCATCAATCATGTTTGAGGTGACGTGGAAGTTTCTGCCCTACTAAATATTTGTTTTGAGATACAACCGGTTGAAACTAACCAACGAATGCTCTCTGCGGTTGTTGGAATGCTTTTTGTTCATTGCTTTAGGTTCATTGCTTTTACATCCAGTTATAAAATCCGGTTGACTGATTCAGAAGCAGATTCAGATTAAAAGGTTGCCGCTGGTTCCAGTGTCAGTGGCAAAATCTGTCTTCATTCCTTCTCCATCTACTTTAGAGTTACACCTCATCCAGGGGAAGTCCCTGCATGGGAGGCTCAACCGGCTCAATCCAGCACGGCATGGAGAGAATATTCGGAATATTTATAGAAAACGCTGCCTCCCTGTTCCTCCTCCCAAAGACAGAACAGAACTACACCCCATGTGGGAGGAGATGCTGGGATTGGATCAAGCTCAAATGAACGGGAGACCATGAGACAGCAGCACAGAGACCTGGTGCAGGCTGAATTTCAATTCAGTTGGGAACACTTTATAATAAGGGTACATGAATTATCATGAATTCATGCATGACTCCATGCGTGAAAAAGCATAAATGTGTTTATTAATGCATCAATTAAGGTATTTCAATCATCATGATTTTTGATTTATTAATGATGTTCATGTCATTCTTCATTCGTAAATCTGTAGTTAAAGTGACAGGCTATAAAAACCAGAATTGTTGTAATCATGATTAACTAAACATTACGTCTTCAGTACTTCATTATGTTTGTGGCCCTTCAAATAAAGTGCTGATCTGGTCCATATTTAACATCGATAAATAAGATATTATTAATGGTGGCATATGCAGCATTCATCTTTGTGACCCGTCGAATAAAGTCAACCCTTCTGTCTATTTAGGCATCAAATTGCATTACAAATGCATATTAAATCACAATTTTGGACTTCATCAAGAAAGTTCCGGTGTACAGACTCTTCAAAGTTAGTAAAAAGTAACATTCATAAATATCCTACTTGGGTTGTTCTCAGGCATTACTATTCAAAGGTCTTATGTTGTTGTGAACAAAGCAACAATAAAAATGCATCTGCAGTATACTGTAATTTGTATGAATTTAGTGACCTCGGTATCATTTTGCCAACCTCCTTTGATTCTTAATACATTTCATCAGAATATATGTACACTGCTGTGACTTTTTTTGAAGAAGACATGAACATCATTAAAAAAAAAATCTGAAATCGAGGCGCCTGGTTAGCACACTTGGTTGTTCGTGCGCCGTATGTACAAATCAGTTCCGACCTGCAGCCCTTTGCTGCATGTCATCCCCCCCTCTCTCCCACTGTCCTGACTCCATCTGTCCAATCAATAAAGGCAATAAAGTCAAAAAAACCTTTAATAAAAACAAAATCAGAAATCATGATGATTGAAAAACCTCAATTGATGCGTTAACGTATCGCATTGTTCCTGCATTAAGTCATGCATGAGATATTATTAATCCTTGTCCATCACTGATAGTTCATCAAGCACTACATGAATGAATTCATGCTAGTTCATGCATGACCTCATGATAATTCATGTACCCTTATTATTATTATAAAGTGTTACCATTTCATTTAAAGGTTCAAGACATTTAAAGGTGCCCTGTGGAGTTTTCTGGTAAACAAACGGTGTGCATGTGCGTCATCGTGTGTGTGTGTGTGTGTGTGTGTGTGTGTGTGTGTGTGCGCGCACCACAACGAACAAATTGGGGAGCCACATGTAAAAACATTAGAGAAACTAGTGGTCAACAACTTGGTACAGGGTACCTTTAATATCAGTTTCAATGACATACATTTTTTAAATTGCAAATAAACATGATAAAGAAAGCACTACTAAATTCGATTTTGTTGTAAACCTTCGTGACCAGCTTAAACATGGACATATTAAGACATTTAAAACAAGACATTAAAAACACAATTACGTGACTTTCGTCATTAAAGCGTTAAAGACCTTCAGCTTAGTACTTACTGTTTGAAATAAATAAGGTAGGTTTCTTTGTATTTAAAAAAAAAAAAAAAAAATACTATTCTTGAGAAAAATGCCTTATACACATTTTTATATATTTGTCATTTATTTTAACTTTGAAGCAGCTTAAGTCTACTCATATCTGGCTCCTCTAAATGCTCCACTGTGTTCACAAGTTAACTGCTATCTTTGCCGTCTGGTGCTGGGCAGGTTTAGCAAAGTTAAAGTCATAGTAAAGTTTAAACAGCTGCCTTTCCTATTATATTGTTATCTAATTTGATCCATTATTAATATAAAGATAGTGATTATTGCAGCCCTAATATCCTTTCTACTTTATGACATAGTAGCACAATCAACCCCCCTCAAAAGGGTTGCAACTTTAAGGAAAAAAAAAAAAAAGACTTGCTGTGGTAGTGCTAAATATGAAAAATATCAAAACCTATTTGTACGCCTTGTTTTCTAGTGAGGCGTTTAACTGCTTGTGTGTGTGTGTGTGTGTGTGTGTGTGTGTGTGTGTGTGTGTGTGTGTGTGTGTGTGTGTGTTTGTGTGTTTCTTTCCCTGTGTGAGTGTGTGTTGCAACAAGCCTTGCTCCTCTTTTGGGCCCGGTAAAAATAGTGGTGGTGGATATGAGGTCCCTTCAGACTCTGTTATCAGCCTGCCCTGCCGTCCCTCCCACTGCCGCAACCACAGACTGACCACACGCTGTACTGAGTAACTTCACACAGACACACAGAGACACACACACACACACACACACACACAGCAAGTGCAAATAATTGCACACCAATTCATGGCTCAGTCCAGTAAAACACATGTACAAAGAAACATATAAATCGGCATTCACATAAAACCAGATAGAGGTTAAGCACAGTGTGGACGCGCCCAATTAGGCAAAAAGAGATCCCAATAAAGACTGGCTAAATATAAAAAGAAATAAACACACTCTCTCGCTCTATATAGCCGTATTCTTGCACAAACAAAGCTTACATATGCCCTCTAGATGCCAAGTCACACACTGCCTCACATATGCATACACACATGGGCGTGACAACCAAGTAATTTAGTGGCGCGTGTACGTCTGTGTGCGCGTGCAAGAACTGTGCTACTACATCTTTGTCTAAAAGTTACAGTGGTGTATCTCAACTAGCCCCAAGGGAGCCGTTTGTTGATTTCCATAATGATTATATCCTGAGATGCCTATATATTTGTGTACAGGCAGCATGAGCTGTGCATATGTAAGAGTGCGTGTGGAAGGGTTACATTCAGTGGCCCGTTGCCATCGCTCCTGCTAGTGTCTCCTAAAGCAGTAAAACTTGAGCTACTACAACAACACCGCTAACACCCAGAGGCCAGTTCACTTTTGGTTTCTCCCTAATGAAAGAACCTTTGTGCTCTTGTCGTTTTTTTTCTTACGTTCAACAACAAATAGGTCAGTCTCCACAGTTCTCTTTATAGAGTTGACCATGTAGACTCAACTACATGGTCTGAATTACTATACTCTACTATACTACTACTAGAAAAAGTCTTACCATGATGCAAAAATCATCTGGGCAAAATACGTCAAGAGTATGGCTTGTATGTTTAACGACAAAATAAAATTCTTCTAAATGATTTGACTTCCACACTCACTCTTACTTATCTTTTTTAATAAGTCTAGTTCCATCATCATATTTTTAAGATTTACACTAAGTGTAGGATTTGAACAATATATACCTTTTCTATATGTAATTCAATAATCTTCTTGTTTTTTTCCTATTCTTGATAATAAGAGCTAATGAAAAGGTCTTTAGGTGACAACAGACTCCAGGCCAGCTGATGCGGCAGATTATCTGTTCCTGAAAATCTACTAAAATAAATGAATGACCTCAGAAATAGTAATACAACACAACAATTCTACTCTCTAGCTGTTGTGGAAGCTAGTTAGAGGACGTTGAGTTAAGATTATTTTGTGAATCTATTAAATTTGTTAAAGTCAGGGTCTTAAACTGGGGGTCGTTGACTCCCTAAGGACTTTGTAAAGAAATTGCAGGAGGTCAGTGAAATTTGGTGCGAATAAAGAGCTTTTACTTAATATAACACAAAAAGGGGCCACAGTAATGTTCAAATGCAACTAAGTTTAGGCAGTGAGAAAGACTTGTGTAGATAGAGTGTCCAACCCTGAAGTTGTGTCACCGTTGATCCATGTCTGTAAACACAGCGCAGTGTCCGACACCAGGATCAAACACCTGGGATTCCCTCTGGATTAAACACTTCTCATGTCATGAAAAGCAAGCTAGCTGTGTATTCAGGCCCACACATTCTTTCACTGGTTCAACCCTGAGGGTTTTCGCAGAAAGCCAAAGGCAGACCACTGGCCAAAGGCAGCCGTCGTAACAGCAGACCAAAAGAAAATTATTGGAAGAGAGCAGGGAACAACGCAAGTGGGAAAACAACACGGACATCACTGCTGCCAGAGGAAAGGAAACTGCGATACTCTTAAATCTCAAACCTCCTTCTCCTCGGTCTCAGTCTCCTTTAGTCTCTGTTTTGGAAATACACAAAGGATTAAATCCGGCCCTTCTCAAACCACCACAGGCCACAGCGTTAATACTTCTGGCCCGTACCAGGCATTGTGGGCCAGGGCTGTTGCTGGCGTGTGTCGAGAGCAACGTACGTTGTCGGGTTGGGTTAAGTGCCGGCCTGTCCGATGGGCTTGTTAAGCTCGATTCTGGTTGTGTCAACAGAGGTTTGGGGCACGCTGGAGCGATTGAAGTGATTCCAGTATGCTTTAAGATGCTTTATCAAAGACAAAAGGGAACTTGCTCAGGCCATCTAGAGTTGTTATTATTAACCTCGGTTTAATGGAGAACATACAGTAATAAGTGTTCTCTTGCCAAATGTTGTCATAAGACTTTTCACTCTAGCAAAACACTGCAGGGTCTGTAAAGGTCTGGTCACATCAGCATTTAAAACTGACAATAAACGGAGAAATGTTTTCATTCCAAATCAATCTCTTTGATCAGCACATTTGTCTGTGGGGACTAAGTAAACCCACGAGATTCCTTCACATCAAGCCTGTTAGCAGAGTTGCACCATCACTTCACTTTTATTGAATTGTGCTCTGGTAGAATACAAACTGCTAGCCAAAAAATAGAGGACTAGGCTCTTGAGGAAACTATTTGAAATTATCGTCATGTTAGCTAGCAAGCTAGCTAGCTTGCAAACTGAGAATTGCTGCAGAAGTCTGCTAAATGACAGCTGGCAAGCTAGCTAGCTACGAGAACTACTGTGACTGTCTGGCTACCATGTTAGCGGTTAGTTCTCCAGCTACAGTGGTTGCTACAGTGGTAATGCTACCAATCAGTACCCTGCCAACCTTATAGAAGGGTCTGTGACCTGCTGGTCTAAGCCCCTCTCCAGTGGCTCCCTAAAGCGTTGACAAGAGATTAAGGTCATTTTTTTTTAAACATTTACATATAGCAATTTTTTAGGCCTAAAGTGATTCTTACATAATCGATATATATATATTTCAGTTAGCTAAAATGTGCGTCATAGCCTACCTCCCTCTACGGCTCAGCGCCTCATACTCTAAATTTTGCCTCTCTCTGCAAAGACCGTCAAAACACCACCATATTACAGCTTTTCTCAGTCACTTTGGTACATTTCTCAGATCAGAATTGAAATTCTCAAAACTACCTGTTCAATCTTCACATCATTGGGTCACTTGTGCACATGCAAGTTGCAAATGCTTTGGTACATCCATGCAAATGATTATGTACAATTCTCTGCTGTTTCCTACGTTATCAATTGCTTATGTCTAGTCGATCAAAATCCCCCACAACATTTAGGCATTAGTTCGTAGCATAAGTCTGTACATGCAAAATGGTTGAACAAGTTGTCATAATGTGTCAAGCATATTTCTATACATTTCCATTAGACTTTTTTCTAAATCTGTCCTGAATTGGTAAATTGCTCCCAGGTGAATCTTGACTTTCTCTAACGAAGGTGCATCTCATGAACCATCAACTGGCAAGTATATATATATATATATATATATATATATATATATATATATATATATATATATATATATATATATATATAAGTATATATATATATATATATATATATATATATATATATATATATATATATATATATATATATATATATATATATATATATATATAGGAGCTGCGCTACCAGTATGTACAGGTAAAACATGTATGAGCATGCAGCAACTGTACCTCACAGTAAACAGTACAACATTGTATAGTGATATACAGTACAGTAAGTGTGACCTTTACACATTTGCTATGGCTGTACAAAAGAAGATGCAATATGTGCTGTATACAACGGGGCAGGAACATAACCATGGGTGCTGCCATCTCTGAGAATGGTGTGCTAACGCATATCCCCATTATTGGGCCATACAATACAGAGCATCTTGTCACCTTTTTAGACACTCTCTACAGGGTTCTCATCCCTGAACAAGGGAGGGGTCAGATTGGAGATGACCTGCCAAAGTGCATGATAGTTTGGGACAATGTCGGTTTCCATCGCTCCAACATCATCAGGCAATGGTTTGGGGCCCACAACAGGATGCTGATGGATTTCCTCTCACCCTACTCCCCATTCCTTAACCCCATTGAGGAATTTTTCTCAGCATGGAGATGGAAAGTATATGATCGCCAGCCACATACACAAATGACCCTTCTGGCTGCCATGGATGCAGCATGTGATGACATCACAGCAGATGCCTGCAGAGGCTGGATAAGACACTCTAAAAGATTATTTCCACACTGCATTGCAAGAGAAGATATTTCGTTGTGATGTGGATGAGAATTTGTAGCCCAACAGACAGGAATGTCAGGAGCTGTAGGAAGACTGCACTGTAATTCCTACAGCACTGCATGTACAGTTTTCCCCAAGGAGATTGTCCTCTGTTCACATTTCTACTTTTGTTTTTTTGTCTTTTTTCTTTGTGCTATGCAGTGCCGTCTTTTCCTTTCTGTATCGCAATGTCAACAAATTACAGTACAAACAGTAAAAGCGTGAATGTAAATCTTGTCCAGTCTCTTGCAATCAAACTCACACTAAGGTGCAACCTACAATTTACAATAACTGTCATCAAAACTTTAGCCATAGTTTACTTCAGAACATCTCTCCAGAATACACCGTTTTACTGAAAACATGACTAAGCAATTTGACTGTCTTATCCGTACACAATGACACAAGGACTTGTCATTCTGATGGCACTGACACGTTCATTGACACAGATATTGTAATGTAATGTATGCTCAATTAGAACCACTGGTCATGTTGATAGGCTAATTTAGACGTAATAGTCTGTAACTTGCATTATAAGGCTCAAATATGTTTTGCGGCTGACAGATTTTTTTTCTGAAAATAGCTCTTTTGATGGTAAAGGTTGCTGACCACTGTTTTAGAACCACATCTTTCATGCGGCCGTGCGCATGAACTTCACTGTGCCAATCCCTGGTTGGACCAGGCCTTTACTGGAGCCAGCAGGCGGTAACCATCACAGCAGAGTGTGACAGACTCATACACCAGAGCATGTGCCTGAATACTACTTTAGTAGACCAATAGTTTTCAAATTTGCTAGCATAACATAAATTAAAGTGAAAAAAGATATTGTAGTTTTAAATGTATGAACCATGTTTCTGGCAAAAAGAAGTTTAAAAAAAAAAATCTAAATCTTACAACAGCTTCATCCATACAACTTAAATTACTATCCTCAATGATGTAGAATAAGTTCATTAAGGAGAATGGATGGAAACTTTTTTCTTTTCTGGTTATCAGACCTCTTCACTGTGTGTGTGTGTGTGTGTGTGTGTGTGTGTGTGTGTGTGTGTGTGAGAAAGTCAGCAGAGTGGTACAGCTTGCCTCAGTAGCTGTGATGGTTCCCAGCTCCACACTTGGCCCACTAACAGTTCTTCGACAATAACAGAGGAAGTCATTTCTCCTCGAGCAAAAACATCTGCTACCCGTTACACACAAACACACACAGTGAAGTATATTAACATACATTAGGTATCTCCCAAGGATAAACACAATGTCCTCACCATCTCAGCGTTAACACACCGCCAGTGTCTGGTGTACACGTACTGTACACACACACACACACACACACACACACACACACACACACACACACACACACACACACACACACACACACACACACACTTACTCCCTCCCTTTCTCTCGGTCCGTTACTTCTTTTGAAGCCTAACCATCTCAGCTTCCCATGTTACACGTGAGAGCAGAGTATTTTACACACACACACACACACACACACACACACACACACACACACACACACACACACACACACACACACACACACACACACACACACACACACACACACACACACACACACACACACACACACACTGTTCACTGCATGGCCACTATCTCCTCTATCAGTGTTTCTGTGTGCGATGCTCCCCTCCACACGTATGCTGCAGGCCTCTATCTCTGCTTTACTATGTTTAGACCACTTCACCTGCAACTCTACAGCTCCTGCTACGACAGTCCTTCCCACATCTAGACACTCCTTACATATCTGCCTCCATCGGAGATGATGGAGGCAGATATATGCCCCCGCCTACCTACACACCTGCTATCTATAGCCTTGTTACAGATGGCTCCTACAGATATATACAACACTATCAGGACTACATTAAGTCTGAAAACCCCTTGGATCCAATGTTTTATTCCATTTACAGTGCTCAGCATAAATGAATACACCCATGCTACAGTTGACTAAAAAGAGGAATAAAAAAATAATCTTTTGGAAATTGATCGTAATGCCTTAATTAAAAAAAAAAGAAAAAGAAAAAAAGAGGAAAAATCCAACCTTGAAGGACACCAATTTTCTTTGTGAATGAATAATGTATCGTAAATAAATAAATGTTCTTCCTTAAAATACAGGAGGCATAAGTGAGTACACCGCTATGTTAAATTCCCATAGAGGCAGGCAGATTTTTATTTTTAAAGGCCAGTTATTTCATGGATCCAGGATACTATGCATCCTGATAAAGTTCCCTTGGCCTTTGGAATTAAAATAGCCCCACATCATCACATACCCTTCACCATACCTAGAGACTGGCATGGTTTTATTTCAGTTAGCCTAATAGCTGGTTTAATTGGCATTGATAGATGATCTTATGGAAAGTACCCCATGCCAGTCTCTAGGTATGGTGAAGGGTATGTGATGATGTGGGACTATTTTAATTCCAAAGGCCAAGGGAACTTTATCAGGATGCATAGTATCCTGGATCCATGAAATAACTGGCCTTTAAAAATAAAAATATGCCTGCCTCTATGGGAATTTAACATAGGGGTGTACTTATTTATGCCTCCTGTATTTTAAGGAAGAACATTTATTTATTTACGATACATTATTCATTCACAAAGAAAATTGGTGTCCTTAAAGGTTGGAATTTTCCTATTTTTTCTAATTAAGGCATTAAGATCAATTTCCAAAAGATGATTTTTTTTATTCCTCTTTTTAGTCTTTTTGGTCTGAATGCACCCTTACACCGTCATGGTGAAATTCCCTGCTTTTCAGAAAAAGAAGAAACAGAGAGGCATGAGTTTGTGCCCTGCTAGAGGTTTTCCATTACACCACAGCATCATGGTAATAAATGGGGGACACTCAACTTATTTTGTCTGGGATACAGTACTTTATTCCTCAGCGTTTTATATTATTTAAAAAATAGTTCAATACTTTTGAATATAGATTAACATTAACACAATACCATTGGTCAGAAAATAATGCAGCCAATAGAAACAAGCCAAATTAATAGAACAACTGATAACTGTAATATACAGACATGTAGAAACGTTTAATAAGAGTGATGTGAACATGTGTTGAGGTGAGCTATTTCTTATATGGTGCAGCAGAAGAGTTGTATTCATAGATCCAGTGAAGCTGCACACACAGTGTGTGAGGTATGAAGGGCTGGCATGTTTCTGGTAGAAGGAAAAAGGAAATGAAATGGCCAAGGAAGGGCTGCAGCATAAGCTGTGCTATAACCCATACAGACATGTTTGTGTCTGTGTGGGAGCGACATACTCAACATCTTAACTCTCTCTCTTCTGGATGGGTAAAATCCCAAAGTGTGAATTAGTGAAGAGAAGAGCTAGAAACGGGGAGGATAAATGAGCCGTTCCTAAGCACCACCCCTTTCCTCCTCAATTCACCAAACACAGCAAAGCACAAAGACTCTCTGTAATATTTCTTCTGTAATGCCAAAGCTACCTCATGTGTGCATTTACATGTATACAAGTTACAAACTACAAAGATTCTTTAAAGGATGTGCCCGAATGTATAACAGCACCACTCCTGTCCTGAGAGTGTGGATGTGTGTTGTTATTATTCTGGGGGGGGGGGATTTGCAGGTGCAGACCATTTGCTGTATAACAAAGTGACAAGAAAACAGGTAGCGGATGATACAGTACACACATGATGAGACATAGAAATGGTGAAGATGAGACACGAAGAACACGACACAGGACAAAGAAGCTACCTCACGACACAACAGTCAATACATGGGACTAAATTACACACAATGTGATCTCCCCCTTTGTATGGGAATGGGAGAGGCACAGAGAAACAGAGAAACAGACAGAAGGATGGACAGACAGGAAGAAAAGACGCCAAGGACATTTTAAAAAGGAGAGACAGGAAGCAGAGAAACACAGAGACAGAGGGGAAATATATATATATATATATATATATATATATAGAGAGAGAGAGAGAGAGAGAGAGAGAGAGAGAGAGAGAGAGAGAGAGAGAGAGAGAGAGAGAGAGAGAGAGAGAGAGAGAGAGAGAGATGGAGCTGAAGACACAAATGCAGAAACAGATCAGCAGAAATCTGGGGAAGCTCCACACATGGCGGCCATGACAGGAAAGCAAACTAAAATCCACTCTCCTCCTGAAATCTCCCCTAAGCCTTTAAGAGGCCCACCCCCCCTCATCCTCCTCCTCTTCCTCCTCCTCCTCGCCATCCTTTGCCTTCAGCCCACAGGACCTCCCTGCAGTCCAGACCGCTATCAAACCATAAGCGATGAAGAAAACGGTGCCGTTTTCAGTCTTTGTGTTGACCCTTTGGCCCGGTTCTTAACGCTCCCACACCGACCCCATCAGTGGTGTTCAATAAAAGGCTGGGGAAACTCCCGCCCCCTTTTTTCTTCTGCGTGTGTTGATATTACCGGCAGACTGTTTGGTTGTGTTTGTCAGAGTGTGATGACAGAACTAAACACTGGTATTTACCCTGCGATAACTGCCTTGTCTGGACAGGCTCTGTGTGGAAACTGGGTGTGTGGGACTGACAGTCTGTGTGTGTGTGTGTGTGTGTGTGTGTGTGTGTGTGTGTGTGTGTGTGTGTGTGTGTGTGTGTGCCGAGGCTTGATGCTCCATATCTATCATCTCTGTGTGGGTGTGCACATACACGTGTTTTGATAACCGCTTTGGTAATTGCATTTTCATGTTTCTCTTTGTTGAGTGAGAACCTCTCCGGTCCAGCTGTGAAGAGGTTCATGTTTCAACTTGAATTAAAAGGATTCTAAACTCATTAATACACCGAGAACATTCAATCCTAAGAATGGTTGTAACTGCAAATGCAGCACAAAGGCTGCTTCGGTTAGTTCCAGATATGGGTTTATCATCTTATAAAAGCAACAGATGCGTAACACACGGGAGTGTGTAATAACATATATGTGACGTGCATCTCTTCATATTTTTTTCATTTTCGGCCTTTGTTTTTCACAGGACAGATGAAGACATGAAAGGGGAGAGAGACCATTTGTTTTCTTAAAGGGATACGTTTCCAATATTCACCCACCTTTGTCATAATAATGTTGGTAGTATGTCAAAATTAACCATGTTAAACTGCCCTCCATCTCACCAGTGCCAAGATCCCTCTTCTCACAGGCCAGCAGCTGTGTTGTTACTTTGGCCAGGTCATCATCAAAAAAGCAAATTAGTACATTCATGATTTTGTCCGTGTTGATATTAGTTGCTTCATGTACATTTGTTTGCTTCAACATACATCATTAAAAACGTTGCATTGTATAGCTTTTCATATAGCTAGACGTCTAAACTCCGGGACGGGGCCGTTATGTTTAGATACCTGCCATGCTGATTCCAAACAGACAGCTTTGTCAAGGCAGTTTGGGCTTCTGATAGCTTTTACACAGCGGCCATCGTTAATGACAAATCGTGCACACACGTATCGTTGGTATCACAAACACGGTCGGTCAGTGAAGGAGCAGTCGCAGCGGTAGCGGTCGTTGCCGGTAACGTACTCGTATGACAGAGTGCACGGACCAAAGCTTTGTGACTAGCAAGCACTTTCTTACCGCTGCTGCCGTACAGTGTCTTCCTTCAACATGCGCTGCAGAAGCAAGCACCCGGCTGCGATATTATGAATCACACTATGGCCACGCCAAAACCCGCCCTTCAATAGCATTCACACACTACTATTGGCCAGGCGTCAATGCCTACATGTACAGGCCCTATCCCCTGACCAATCCCCTAACCCTAACCTTAACCACTCAAGGTCAAATGCCTACCCCCAACCAATCGAGCTGCCTCGTAGGGCGGGTCTTGGCGTGGCCATAGTGGGATTCGTAATTTTTCCACCCAGCTCCCTCCCCAACAAGTGCCCAAAGGCTTCCCGTCTCCACCCGTTTCCTCTTGTCCTCCATTCATGCCCAGCGCCATTTGTTTTTAACTCCTTTCTCAACTTAAGCTGTATCTACATGCTCCAAGTTTGATAAACTTTGCCTCCATTTTTTAGCCACGTTACCACGGAGACCACACCAGCACTGCACTCTTGCATTTCGGCAAAGACCCGCCTTACTTTGCATCTGAATGGATAGAACTTGTTTCATTGGTAGGTGGAAGTTCAATGATTGGTTAAATCCAGCGCATCAAAAACAGATCCCATGTGGACTTCTTCATTTATTTACTTTTTCTAAAATAGTCATACGCCAGAAATCGGGCACCAGGCCCGAGTAAGTCAGCCCTGCGTTAGTTAGAGCTGTGTTCCTCTCATATGATTGGTAGGTGAAATCAATTGCCTCGAAAATAATAAACCACATGCGAGTTCCCAATTTCTTTTCTTTTTTCCCTCAAGGCCGCACGCCAGAGATCCGAGAAATACTTTAAGCCCTGATTACAATTCAATGCAACAGCTCTGCCATAAATTCTACCTTTACAAAGTGTATACCTATATTCAGTTTGTGCTGACATTGCAATGAATACATACATTACAAGTTTATTGTTTACGTCATTGATAAAGAGGTATTTTTGTTTTCATACATGAGGTGTGCAGAACATTAGAATGACCTCTGACTCTACTCTCTAGAATGTAGACCAGTGCAACGCCATTGCTAACTATGACTGACAGACAACATCCTGCCTTCCTAAATCCTGTCAAGACAACCCCGATTACACAGCCAAAAAAAAAAAAAAAAGAAAATATTCTGTCTGACCTCATTGAAATATATATTTAAAAAAAAAAAAAAAAAAAAAGGTGGGCCAAAAAATTAGAAGCTCCTTTACATATGATACAGTTCAACAACTTTACACACAACAGCCCTCAAAGTCCCAGAGTTGAACTAAAACCACTCTGCAACTAATGATTAACCTTAATATTTGTAATTATTTTAATCTGTCAATTAATTTAACAATAAATCAATTAATCGTTTAGTCTAAATATCAAAAAATTGTGAAAAATGGCAATCGCGAATTCCCGGCCGAAGAGGACATCTTCTCAAACCATAAATATTCAATTCACCATGATACAAAACAGCGAAAAGCAGCAAATCCTTACATTTAAGAAGCTGTGTGTGTGTGTGTGTGTGTGTGTGTGTGTGTGTGTGTGTGTGTTTAACATATTTTAGAATCCTGCAGCGACAATCAGGGTCCGATTCCACCTGAGCCTCCCATCACTAAATAAACACTTGTGGTCATTTAAAGGACTTGTGATTACAACCCCCACTGAAATGTTATGGCATATGTTATGTATATACGAGTGTATTGGTTTATGTTGATGTGTGCGTGGGTGCAGACCTGCAGCAGAGTCCCGTGGATGTGGTTGTGTTGGATTTTGGGTCCGGGCGCTGCAGGGAGCTCCTGCAGTAACGCGTTGACGGTGGATGGGACCTGGGTGACCAGCACAAAGGGGACGAGGGCCCGAGCCGCCATTTCTCTGGTCCGATATACTGCCGAGTGGCCGCATCTGCAGAACGCACACACACACACACACACACACACACACACACACACACACACACACACACACACACACACACACACACACACACACGCACACGCACACGCATTAGTGTCATGGAAAATTGCGTTGTTATCATAATCTTTTAGTCAGTATTATGTAACATGGCATATGGGGGAAGTTGTAATCTTTCTAATGTTCATAGGTCATGGGTTGTTGCTGTAACTGTTGGGTTTAATTTATTTCACAGCTGTAACTTATGAAAAATAACTTTACGGTGTGTTTACAATTACTGTGTGTATTATCATTATTACTTTGTACTCCAGCCGCATTACGTAACGGACAAATGACAAAATGACTAATTCCATTTGGACAGTTGGTCGTTATTTTTATGCGTATGTTATGTAACATTTCCATCTTCCTCCCTCTTTTTATCTCTCTCTCCTATTGCAAAGGCCGAAAGACCAGAACCTAAACAGCTCCCAGGCCAGCAGATGGCCGACACACTCAAAATCAAACATTTTTGACAAAAAAGGAAATAATCTCTTCCATGTTGGTTTTCCCCGCAGATATCTTCCTCTTTTTCCTTTCTTACATACAAACACACACGGCCATTTACAGTATCCACTGCTGATGGTGACTGTGGCCAGTTACCCTGAGTGCAGGCTAAAATTAACCTTGTTTACAAGCTGATAGTCTTTCCTTATCCAATGTCATAACACTGCCATAGCTGACCCGAGGGAAGGACATGACCAAGACCTGAATGAGATGAGAGGAGGAGCGGAGAGACAGATCTAAAGGGTCAGAGAATGAGCTGTGCTGCATTCACGTGGTGTTGGAAAATTGAGCTCCCAACTGGGCAAAAAATGAATGTGAATCAAGTCGGAAACAGCAACTCGGAAAGTCAGCGAAACGTTTGGTAAATGACTTGGCGAGTTGCAGTCACATTATGCGGTAAAATGGCAGGCTAAAGTAAATGTCGGGTTCATGGCAAGAAACGTTTTTTTTTAGTTCACGTACTGCATATCAAGTTTTTGCTGATGTCATTTGTAATATGGTATTAGGTTGTGAGCGTTAGTTGCTGTCCACAAAGAGCGACCTAGATTAATCAGAAACGTTATTTATAGCATTAGCCCTGATAACAAGTCAGGTAAAGCAATATTTTAGTACTCGTTTGGGAATTCTGGGACAAAACCACTAATACAACGTTTCAAACTTGAAATAAACAATGAAAAAAAGGTAGTGCTTAAATGCTCTGAGAAATAAAACAACACATCTTCTTTGTAGCATCCATGTTTTGTTCCCCAGTATGACTTAAAGATGCAGTAGGAAAGACTTATAAAATTAACTTTCTGTCATGTTTGCTGAAACTGACCCTATGTTTGAGTAGAACTACATGAAGCAGGTATTTTAAAAAATGGGTGGGTGGCTCTTCTGGCACCACCCACAGCACATGTGTCAAACTCAAGGCCCGCGGGCCAAATCTGGCCCCTCGCACATTCTGATCCGGCCCGCATATCAAATTAGGTTCACGATACATTTTGCCCCACCTAGTTGTGCGCCAAACCAAAAACGTGGGAAACTGTTTTTCAACTTGCAATTACGAGACACTCAAAGCAGAATTTGGCAAATTTGCCAACTTAGAGACTCAGAAATTCCCACAGAACCAGAGAGTTTGCATATTCAGACTGTGAAAGAGGTTGTTGTGAGTCAGCTGTGTGGTAGCCTACTTAGAAAATTTAATCATTGTTTTGCTAAATTCTCAGATGGCTTTGGAACTTTTTTGCTCACTTTTTCAGGGCTTTATGTGGACCAAACTGTAAGTGAGAAGACTATAAGAGACATGTAATAATTGAGTCAACGATATTTTACTTTTTTGATGAAATAAAAGCATGTCTTAAACTATACGTGTCTGGCCCTTGATGTGATTCTCTTTTTCCAGTGTGGCCCTTAGTGAAATTGAGTTTGACACACCTGACGTACGGCCTGTAGTGCAATTTGCAAAAATCCACAGCTCTCTGTTCAGATGCACCAATCAGGGCCAGTGGGGGTGTCTAACTGCGTGTCAATCACTGCTCATGCACACGCATTCATTCTCCCTTGTGGGGGGAGGGGCTTAGGAGAACGTTTTGGGCTTTAGAGGAAAGGGGGGAGGGACTGAGAAGTTGTCGATGATCACATTTTTGAACTAAGTCCGGGATCTTCGCAATCCTACCTACAGCACCTTTAAAGCTCATGAACACACCAAAGTTAGAAGAACGACTTCCCAACTCGGGAAATGGCACCATCCGAGGAGCACAGGATTGTCTTTGGATAGCAAACTAACAGTTCGCTGTCGTGTAAGTTCAATTTCTTAAATAACCTGACCTCCGTTATGGCTGTGACTGTACCAGCTGTACTTTCAGCAGCACAGCTCCTGAGGTGCTGAATGAACAGTAACTGAACAGTCTTCACCAGATTTATGTCAGAAACACCACCAAACTATTCTATAGTTCAATGGACAAAAATCGTTTTTAAGTGAGCTACAAGAACATTATCTGGGAAGAAAACTGTTGTTGAGTTATTCGTTTCATTCTGCTCATTACACTAATTTGGCTGCCTATGAGAATCACACATCAAAAAGGCATGCAGGGGAAAAACACCTAAAGAACAGATGCTGCCACATATTGATGCCCAACATAATGCTTATGTGGCCTTTAGGCTGTGCACAGCACGAACAAACATTCTGTACAGATAAGGAATATGCACCTGGCAGCCTCAATTTAGTGCAACAAATGTATTCAATGAGCATCGAATACATATTACAGTCACATGGGGGCACAGTCAAGCATACACTTACTTACACATATAATACACGCATACAGAACCAAGAGTCAAGGAGGACGAGGTCTGTGATGACATTAAAGCCAAACAAGCAGCTCAGCTCCACTGTGGGGAATTCAGCAGAAGGTTCCAGAGCAACTCTGATCCATCACTTCAACGTACCGTTCGCAGGAAGAGGAAGAGAAACTGCAAAGCCCAAACTGCAAATTATTTTTATTTTCCGTATGCACAGAAAATATTTTGTCAACAAATCCACTGCTGTCAGAGACGGGAAAAGCCACAAGACTTGAACTCTATATGGACTTCAACAAAGAAAGGACTGTTTGGAGCAACAAGTCAACTGTCAACAAATGCTCCCTCACCTGCTGTGAGCATGCCTCTCACACACACACACACACACACCCCTATTGCCAGACGTACAACCCAAGACCCTGAATCAAACACAGACAACAGTTTGCATTCTTGAGCTCCACATGCCTGTACATGTGAATTTATGAGCAAAAACGTCTCACACACACACAAACACACACACACACACACACACACACACACACTAATGACCTACATCTATAAATACATTCCTAACTTTCCACCCCTCCCAGCCCCCACTTGGGGCCCATATGTTAACTATCTGTGCTAATTTGTCCCATTGAAACACTTTTGCAAAAGGAAATGACAGTTTGGAAGGGTGTAATTTTAGAAACAGGGCCGTCCCCTGCGGGGTCAGAGGCAGACTGCTGACTGGCATGGAGAGAGTCATCTGGGCCTCATTTTGCAGAACTGGGAGAATAATTTCCACCACAGAGACTGTAGCATGTTCGCTAAACAAGTCCAAGCAACAAAAGTCTGTCACTGAAGACGAAGGGAAGTGGTGACATAAGCGGTGACATCATTAAAATCATTTTTGCTTCATTCAATTACATGGACCCGACGTAGCTGTCTAAACACAATCATTCTTTTACTTTGTCTGACTTTGAATTGTTCCGTTTCCTATCAAACCACCATCTGTAGAATTTGAATGAATGTTTTGTTGAATGGCTTTGGCGCCCACAGAGGCAGTATAAAAAAAAGAGACTGTGGCAAACATACATTTGCATTTCTTCACCTGACAAGCATCCCGCCCAAAATGTATGAAAGCGTACACATCTAGACACCCAATAGAATACAAAATAAAAATGTAGGCAAGTAATTTGCACTTAACTACAGTAGTTGAGTAAATGTACTTAGTAACCTTCGAGCACTGCTGTAATTCCATAAAAAAAGTATGCACATAGTGGTTTTAAGTGTTTAAAAAGCTGTACACAAATAAGATGATTAAAAATGTTAACACTTTGAGGTATTAACTTTTTTCACAGTCATCTGAATAAAACATAAATACAACTTTAGGGCTACAATACCTTAAAATGAACAAAACAAAAGTATCTACAAAGTAATAATATCGCACCAAAGCTGATCTACTGTTAGTAATTATAAATGTTGGTGGGCCCAGATTGCCATATATATTACTATATCAGTTTACAATCGGAAATTTGATTGTGGAACAAAGTTTAAAAAAGAAATGTACTGTCCACTGTCCATGCAAACCAACAAGATGACAATAACATGAGCACTGACGGAAAATATACCGCATCTTATGTTGGGAAGGAAATGACGGTGGCCCTTTTATGAAGCCTCAAATGGTTTATGGGCATTACTGTGCCCTTTCAAAAGAAATGAGATATGAGTCAGTGAGGACGAGAAAGGAAGGGAGTGTGGCAGGGAGGGCGAGGACAGATGCCCGGACTGGATATCACAAGGCATAAATCACTATCTCAGGACTCTGAGGCTTTAGCATGAAGCCAGAGAGAGAATGAAGAAGAGGGGAAAGAAAGAAGCTGAAAGAGAGACATTGGAAGGGGGTTAAGACGAACTTCAGCCATCAATTATATGAAAAAAAATGTGTCTGCTGGTCATCATCCTCCCCCTCTTTGTCGTCATCCTCATCAATCTCGTCACTCGTAGACGTTGTCATTATCCAGGCAGGTGTGACGCATTGCAAAGGCCAGGCAGCAAAAAAAGGAATGTCAAAAATCTTGCGGGGTTGTTTTAGGGTAGATAGATAAAAAAAAAAAAAAATGATGTGTGGTGTGATGGATGGGTAAAGGGGAAGAATTATTAGGCATGATGCTCCGTCCTGTCAACAGAAGAGGAGCCAAGCTACATCTGATCCCTGGAGGTGGCGGGTCAGATCATGTGACGACGAGAGGGAAGAAGAGGACGGGGGAGGGGGGGGGGGGAGAGACAGCCGTCAACCTCATGCAGACACGTCCACACACGCCTGGGGAAGATGAGTCGGGGGGGGGGGGGGGGGGGGGGGGGCTTGGTGAAGAGAAACGCGGCTGGAGCCAAAGAAGTTAGAGCCGGGCTATATTTAACATTTCCAACATGTGGGCTTCATTTGGGTGGATGTGTGTGCGGCATACCTTCTCTGACAAGCCAGCAAGTCAGCGCTCGAGCTATCGAGCAGTTTACTGCGCTCACAATAGACGGGTTCTTAAAGGAGCTACTTAAAGACTCCACTAAACGACTAGGAGGAACTGATTTTGAAGAACAGATGGGTTCTTTTGGAAACGTTGCACATTTGCAGCTCCAAATGGTTCATGTTTAAAAAGGCCCTCTGTGATCCTGCTTTCCTTTCCATTTGTCACCTTCTGACCAGTCATTAAAAGGCAAACAGGTTGAACGTATGGCGTCTCGCTAAGAGTGGAGCCATCTAGCCAAATTTTGTGATTAAGGAAAATAAGAAAAAAAAAATCTCCCCCAGTTTTAATTAACAGCATCATAAACAGTTACACGTGGATATATTAGAGCATGGTTCTATTGGGAAGCTTTACATTTGAGCAGGGAAAAAACAGCTGTGGTTACAGGAACATTTTGCTGTTGCGGCATAATGTCTTTTATTTATTATTATTTTGTGTGATTTTAATAAACACGACTATTTTGTTAGTTATTTTAAGGGAGAGGATGGTGTTAAAGGATAGGTTCACATTTTCACAGGTCCTTCTTAAAACCCACGTGAACACATTGAAGAGGGTTTTGCTTGCTGTTTTTATCACCCCCCCCCCCCCCCCCCCCCCCCACCTGTTCAAACTGGCCATTAAGAGACCTCCGAAGATGTAAGTGATCCATCCATCCATCCATCCATCCATCCATCTTCGTCCGCTTATCCGGTATCGGGTCGCAGGGGCAGCAGCTCCAGCAGGGGACCCCAAACTTCCCTTTCCCGAGCCACATTAACCAGCTCTGACTGGGGGATCCTGAGGCGTTTCCAGGCCAGGTTGGAGATATAATCCCTCCACCTAGTCCTGGGTCTTCCCTGAGGCCTCCTCCCAGCTGGACGTGCCTGGAACACCTCCCTAGGGAGGCGCCCAGGGCTCAACTGGCTCCTTTCGACGCGAAGGAGCAGCGGCTCTACTCCGAGCTCCTCACGGATGACTGAGCTTCTCACCCCATCTCTTGAACTCCTTCACTTGGGGTAAGGACTCATTCCCTACCTGGAGAAGGCACTCCATCGGTTTCCTGCTGAGAACCATGGCCTCCGATTTAGAGGTGCTGATCCTCATCCCAGCCGCTTCACACTCGGCTGAAAACCGATCCAGTGAGTGCTGAAGGTCACAGGCCGATGATGCCGTCAGGACGACATCATGTGCAAAAAGCAGCGATGAGATCCCCAGCCCACCGAACTCCGAGGCCCCTGACCTTCACCGCCACCCGTGTGGCAGATGTAAGTGATGGGGCACAAAATCCACGCTCCTTGCAAATATATCTAAAGCTAATCTGAAGCTTATATGAGCATTCGGCAGACTGAGTTTATTCATGAAGATATCATGAAGATATCTTCCAAAGTGACAGTTAGTTTAAAGTACTCATATTATGCTTTTTGGCTTTTCCCCTTTCCTTTATTGTGTTTTATATCTTTTTTGTGCATGTAATAGGTTTACAAAGTGAAAAAGCCCAAAGTCCACCCCAAAGGGACTTACCATCTCAACAGAAAACACTGTTCACAAACTGCTCCAAACAGCTCTGTTGTAGTCCAGCCTTTACTTCAGAGACAAATGTGCGTCACTTTGTAACACACGTTATAATGCTCGCCTAGCTGCTGGCATGGCACGCCCTCATACTCTGCAACTGACAAGCTAGCAGTACTTACTGCACATGTGCGACTCCCAACAAAGATGGTAAAGTGAGATGTCTCACTCTGTAGCTAAAACACATAGGGTGAAAAGAGGAGCTCCAGCAATGTGTAGTACAACAAATATATGGTGTTTTCTGAAAATTAAACCACATAAACCTATTCTGATATAACCTCTAAATACAATCATGAACCTGAAAATGATCATAATATGGACGCTTTAAAATTCCCTCTGTGTGTTTGATTAAGGGCGTGGCCACTTTGAACACTTTGGCTGCCGTCGAGGCGAACATGTACTTTAGGCTTCATTCAGCCCGTCTCAGCTCAATCCACACTCCACCACTTTGCCCAATTTTTTGGATTATCCGACGCCAGGCACTGCCAAGATGGCACAGCGGGGTCACTGGGACCCTGCCGCTTTGAGCTTCATTTTGGCTCTTCAGAAACCTATGGTGACCTCACCGAGACTACGTCACTTATTTTATACAGTCAATGGTACACACGTACACAGTGGTGGATGTAAGTTAGTACATTTACTCAAGTACTGTACTTAACTACAAGTTTGAGGTACTTGTACTTTACTTGAGTCTTTTCTTTTCATGCCACTTTCTACTTCTACTCCGCTACATTTCAGAGAGAAATATTGTACTTTTTACTCCACTACATTAATCAGCTTTAGTTAGTTACGTTACAAATTAAGATTTTTGCGCACAAAACACATGTAGTTTATAAAATAAGATGCGTTATTATAAATGTTTCTACCCAACAACATACAGGCCTGGCCTAAAAATCTAGACGCAACCTAGGGTTGAGATAAAGACTAAGAAGTTTAGATTAGGCATGTGGTTGTGATGGTAATGGTTAAAGTTTGCAGGTAGAGAATTATTAGTATAAGGTCAATGAGGGTCCTCACAAGAATAGTAACACAAATAAAAGAGGCGCAAGCTTCAGTTCAATTATCAGGTGCAGACGATGAACGTGTACCAATAATATTTGTAGACTTCGACATTTCAGGAATGCAAAGCATGCAGGCTGTAAGCACAGTTTCCCCATTCACCTGTAAGGTTTTTACTTCCCAGTAAACAGTGAGTGGAGTCCAGATAAAAACTAGTCACAACCTAATCAACCGCTGCCACACAAGACGGTACAAGCAACAATACAGAAACTCGCTGGAGAGAGACCAACTCAGACTACGGAGGCGTTTGGTCTTATTATTTGCGGAAACATAAAAATCAGACCAACACAGACAAAAACCTTTTCATGTTTGGACCATTTCCTATAAGCTGGATTTACAGTAAAGAAATGATGTGAGACACAAGTTCATAGAAAAGATGCAGAAGCACCTGTGCAAATAAACCACACAAAAGATACACACACACACACACACACACACACACACACACACACACACACACACACACACACACACACACACACACACACACACACACACACACACACACACACACACACACACACACACAATGTTTAGTCTGCAGGTGTTGTGTCTTGGTGATTGTTCTATACTTAGAAGGAGTTTTGGTTCAGAGAAACATTGTTCGAAAGGCTTTTCATGGCTGAGAGAGCAGGTCTGTGACCCTCTTGGATTTGATAGAACGTTCCCCATGCTAATGTTGCCGTTTAACCGTTATATGAGCGTTGGAGCTGACTGGCAACACATTCTCATTGATAGTGATGACACAAGGGAGACACTGCGGAGAGGGAGAGCATTACACCCCATCAGAGGTGTCAAACGTATTCACATTCATTACTCAGGTAGAAGTATACTGTAGATACTAGGGTTTAAAAAGACTTCTGTTCAAGTTGAAGTATCAACTCAAGCTTTTTTACTCAAGTAAAAGTGTAAAAGTACTGGTTTCAAAACTACTTAAAGTATAAAAGTAATGCAAGGGGGGAAAAATGATATCAATATGCTAAAATAGGTGTTTTTTTGAACGATGACAAGCCGGAATGAAAACAAGCCGAACTGAAATAGGAGTAACGAGGCTATTTTTTTTAAATGTAAGGAGTAGAAAGTTCAGATAATTGCGTGAAAATGTAAGGAGTAGAAGTAAAAAGTCTGCTGTAAAATAATTACTCCAGTCAAGTACAGATACCCAAAATTTCTTCTTAACCCTTGTGTTGTCTTCGTTTCAACCTTGAAAAAAAAACAAAAAACTTTTTTTTCTGACATTTGTGACGCCTTTTTCACAATTTGTTTTTTCCAACGTTTTAAATTTTTTAATTTTTCTTCTACACATTTTCAGCGCTTATTTCTACGTCCAATATTTTCTGATATAAAACAAAAATTTTAAACGGGCCAATGTGACCCAAAGTCAACACAAGGGTTGACATTGTAAAGTAAGGTAACAAAGTATTTGTACTTCGTTCCTTGACACCTCTGCACCCCATGCTCATACTGCATTTTGCTCTGCTGCTCATTGAGCAGCTCTGCTGGGACTCTTGGAGCAGTCAGGAGTGGAAATTCTTCTTTAAGGACACTTCCAACTCTTTTACGATGGAGGGGAGCGATTTGACAGATGCGTAGTACCAGTGTGTATCCAGTGTGTGTACACTGTATGAAGACTGTCTATAATCTAACTATAAATCAAGGAATCTCTGTGGGTATGCGTGTCTCCCGCATGCGTAGTACAGCAGCTGGGGGCGGGGAGTTGCTACATCCCTAGATGGAATAGAGAGCCCAAGCATGTCTTCGCAGTGGGCTACTGGTGTCGTGCCAGAAGTCATCATCTGCCAAAAACTGATTGCTGTCTACCCTACATGCAAATTATGAAATTAATTGTACACAAACACGTTAGATGAATGCCCAGGCTCTTGGGCTCTCCAGCACGTTGTTTTGTCGCCGGCGGTTGCGCACATTGCTACACCCGTTCTGCACGCTGCCTGCTTTAAGAGCGGCCAGGCTCCCTCCCACCCCCGCCCCACATCACTACCTGGATGTGTGACAGCGGGATGAAAAAAAAGGGGACATGCAGAATGTGTAGATGAGCCACAGCCGAGCCTGATTGTGTAAGTGTGTGTGTGTGTGTGTGTGTGTGTATAGACTGAGACCCACCTAATGATGAAGGGCATGAAAGGAGCGAGACCCAGAGGTGAAGATGATCCATCCATGGGAGAAGGGTAGAGCCGACTGAGCACAAGCAGCAGCAGGAACAGACTGGGGTGAAGCTTCACATGACCACTGTCACTAAACACACACACACACACACACACACACACACACACACACACACACACACACACACACACACACACACACACACACACACACACACACAGTGAGATCTTTATAAAGCAACATTGATGACAGCAGGATTACGGAAAAACTACTGGCCAGATTTATAAAACGTGGTGGAAGGGTGTAGCATGGGCCAAAGAAGAAGCCATTACATTAAGTTGAGAAGAAGATTAAAGCAGGTCATGAACCGATCGCGCTGGCTGCACACTCCCGCTTAGAGTGTGTTTCTCATCAACGTGAAATGGACAGAAAGGAAAAGCAGTCCAGCGAGAGTGACATTCTCTTCGCAAACGCCACTTTGACACAACACAGCGCTTTCTACAGTTGCTGTGGTGTCTTCCTGATTTTCGCAGCTTTTCCCTTATCGACTTTTCACAGAACGTCAGACGCCGCCTACAAGGGGCACACGCTCTACCAGGTGAGCTAAAGGTTGCCCTAAAAAAAAAAAAAAAAAAATCTAAATTATTTACCCTGCGGGGAGGAGCAGGATTAATTAAACAGTCCTGCGCAGGGAGTGGATTTTTTTTATATATATTTACGTTACAGAGACAGTTATACATTTTGGGAATTAGGCCTATTACCTTTCTTGCTGAGAGTGATGAGAAGATCGATACCACTCTCATGACTGTACACTAAATATAAGGACAGAGCCAGCAGATGAGTAGCTTAGCTTAGCATAAAGACTGAAAGTAGGATGAAGAGCTAACCCTGGCTCTGTCCAAAGATGAAAAAGTCCACCTACAGTACCAGCACCTCTAAAGATCGCTAATGAATGTTAATCTTGTTTGTTTAATCCATTCACAACTGTACAAATAAGTTGTGGTTTTACTTGGAGTTATGTGATGTAACCCGTCTCAGTTCCAGTCTTCACACTAGGGCCCTACTTACACAAATACGCTCGCGGGTTAAAACGTAAAAATATTTTATCAGATGTGCCTTTCGTTTAGACGCCGACGGCATTTTTGGGGCCCATGTGCCTCATTTTGCCCGTGAGGAAAATGACTGTTTGTGTGTGTGTGTGTGTGTGTGTGTGTGTGTGTGTGTGTGTGTGTGTGTGTGTGTGTGTGTGTGCGCAGTGTGTCTGTGCCGCGTGTGTGTGCATTGTTTGGAGCAATAACTCCACCTCCTCGTCTGTCCAGACAAAATTGTCAGCTTCTGTTGTTCGCTTCGCGCTACTAGGGAGACAAGTAGAAGGAAGATTCTATGCAGGCGCGTGGCATACCGGTGTGAATTGCACGCACTTTTGCGTCACCATATGCACGCAGATTTCCCCCCCAAAACGCTCGTCTGAACGCAAAATAAAAAGTGAGAACGCAACGCCACTTTTGCGTTTTCTCTTCAGGTCGTTTCTGTCTAAACATAGCCTCAGCTAAGCTAAGCACCTGCTAGCTCCAGCTCCAGTTTAGTGTACAGTTCTCTCAGCAGGACAGTGAGTGTATTTCCCATACGAAATCACATATAATCAACATTTCAATCCAGAATATAACAGGGCTGCATTCCTCTAGCACTTTGATACACAGTGCATATCTAAAACCACCCACACTCCAATACAGTCATCTCCTCATCCGTCCTTGAGCTGAGCTTTTTTTTCTCCTCACCGCCAACTGAGTCAGAATGGAAACTGTCCGTCTCTGCCAGCGGTTTCAAAAGTTTCACTCTGACACACTCGCAGTGAAGGAAAGGAGGGAGGGAAATGGAGAAACGGACGAGAACTCAGACTACAGTACAAAGTGATGAAAATGACTAAAATGAATATCAGGTATCTAATATGGAGAAGCGCCATGCTTTGCTTTCAGAACGGAAGGACTTTGATCTCAGTGTTAATAAAACCACTCCAACTCCAGCATCCATTACCTTAGCAGTGTGTAAGGTGAAATGATCATCTTATAAAAAGGGAATATCATGGGAAACGAGGGTTTACAATGCGGAGAACGCCTGCATTTAAGCTTTGTGTAGGTCTGTGGAAGGTCTGCTTTTATGGAGTGTGTGCATCGGGAGAGCAATGTGTCCTCCGGGCCCCGTTATTAGTCATGAGGACCTCGTAGAACGGCGACAGAACAACAGACCCCCTGCGAAAAAACAACTTGTGCTTCTCATTACTTCATTCCACAACACACACAGAGCCATCCGCTGGGACTGCCATAGATCGTCAAGATGGGAAATGTAATAACAGCCTAATTAGTAACTGGTCTAACGTGTGTCAAGCGCAACGGGACGGGATGTGATGTCAGGGAGATAGGGTGGTGGTGGTGGTGGTGTGGGGGGGCAGATAGAGGTGGGATTGCAAACATATTAGGCCTTGTTGGGATACAGCTGGAGGCAGAAACACTTGACAGGATGAGAGAGAGACTCTTTGGCTTTTAACGACATTCTCAAATTCCATGTTGAGCTCCTCCAACTCCTCAATCATCTCCAGCACCCGGGTGTTTGATCAGAGGGTTATTTTAGTTTTACATCTTTTAAACAAGAGTAGAAACAGAACACTGACCTTAACTATTTGTATTCTTCATTTGGAGAGCAGTGAAGGGGAAACGGTAGCAGAGACTCTAAAGAAGCCCCAAAGTAAACTAAAGCTTGGGTTTGCCATTTAGTTTGCCGTCAGACAAATACATCATCAGTTTTGTTTAGAAAATTTGAGAAAAGTACTTGGGATATGATGTGAAAAACGGTTTTCTTTGGGAGTGAAAGCAGGGGCAGATAAGATAAGTTTGTACTGTGGGCACTGACCTGGAATAGTTTCACAGATAAACCCGGTTACGTTTGCTACACTGAGATAATAACCTTAGGAATTTGAAATGTACGAACAACATTTTTCTTACTAAGTCAGCCTCGATAGCTGCATGCTAAGAGCTCTAAAATATTCATGTCCAAACCAAAGTTGGTGCATTTAAAAAGTGGCCAAAGACAGCAATGGGTGCACATAACGGGTGTTCACGGAGTTTGTGAGTCAAAGCAAAGGAGGTGACACCTAAAATGAATCCCAAAGGTGAAATCCAAAGCAAAGACACCGGGAGTAATAATACAGGAGGAAAAAGATGATTCAAAACTGATATACTGGTAGAAAATAAAGAACAAAGAATGAGGAGATTCATCATTTCTAGCAACGGGCTGTGAGGAGGGGGATGTGGGATGTTCATAAGTAACAAGAACTTTTGGACTATTTTAGTCTGGCTTTAGGCCAAGACCAAGTTTGAACATTTAACATCAATTCACCACAGCAAACTGCTTCCAGGTTATCACCCACCAGTGTTTACTTTTAGGAGTTGTTTTTTTAGCAGTGGGGGCAGGTCTGTCCGAACAACAACGAATGTGACCAGTTTTAGCCCAAAGGTTGCCGTTTCTGTGCCGCAGACGGGGCTCGGAGTGGCGTGGTGAGGGTGGTTGGCCGAAGCGTTGAGAGCTTTGTAAGTGTACAGACAGTTTATTGGGGGGGGGGGGATGGTTTATAGGGACGGTGTCGTTCGCGGTCGCGGCTGGTCGAGTGGCGAGCGCCGTGCTTGAGCTATGTTACTGGTTGCGCGGTGTTCGTCGTTCGGCCTGTCGTGGCCGTTTGCCCAGGGTGGCGCCCGCCTGTGTGCATGGGCGGTGCTGTAGTGAACCGTCTGTGCACTTCCAACCGCAGCCGCGACAGCGTTGTGCGCCTGCCCTGTTTCTGGTGCCGTGGCGGCAGAGGTTTTGCCGTGGAGGGCCGCCACTGCAGGGTCAGCATAGACCACACTTGGACATTATTTATCGCTTGTGTAAAACATCTGATACACTAAAGAACTTGCCATGATCCAAGGTGTGGTTGTATAACAGACACTGATCCAAGATATTCTTAGCCATATGTATGCATGCACAACATGTTGCCTATCTGCATGTACATTACAGCCCCTTTTTGTGGACACCAGAATTGTTTTTTATTTGTGGAGGATTACATAGTACATAATGTATATACATGGACATCTCAGTTCTATAATATTTCCTATATTGGGACCCATTTTGGGAATGCATTTGTACGTAACTTCCACAAGACTGGTCTAAAACCACTAACAGCAGCTCTCGTCTCGTGTCCTGCTGTGTATTGCTACAGTATGGTGCGGTCAGTCTGTTTGGGTGGCGCGATATGATGAAATGATGTGGGAAGTCAGACAGCAGAGAGCTGATTCCGTGGGAAATTTGCAAATGTTTCAACGAGGGACGAAAGGAGTGAGGGGAATTGTGAAAGAGCCGGTCTGCAAGAGCATTCAATTAATTGGATCCATGTTAAGATAAGGCCGCCCGGGGAGCTGTTGGACGACTCAGAGGCTTTTAAAAGAGGGAGTTTGGGCTGTGCTGACAAAGATAAGGCCAATCAACCTCCACACTGCAAAAAAACAACAAAACTAAATCTCAACGAGACTTTTATTTTATTCGGTCGTAAAGTCTTATGTTTTGAGCAAATAGTCAGTTGAGCAAGTGATATTTTAGAAGAAAAAAAAAAAGAAAAAAAAAAGGCCCACACGAGAACTCAATCTTGGGCAATACTACTTGATTAGAGAAAATAGCTGAGTTCAAAGTTCATGTTCCCACATTCTGTTATAGGACTGAGGAAAAGTTCACTTAGTTTTCCTCTTTCTTAATCCAGGAAGCCTCCGAGCACAAAAACACCACTGCTTAATCAGCTTAAGAAAAGCTGTTTCGTATGGCTTAAACGTAAGTAAAATTAAAGCTATAATGGGACCAAGGGAGTGTGAAATGCCATGGCAAGGGCTGAATGTGGAGTGTGCATGTGTGTGGATTAAGGTGGACCACCTCACCTTTCCACCGTGGCTGCAGCCTCCTCCAGCTGGTTCAGAAGGAACGGATAGAGAGCTGGAAACCGAGTGAAAAACTCTCGGCCCGTCATCCTGAAAGGAGAGACAGAAGGAGCATGATTATTTTTTATTTATTTTTTTAGCAGTAGTAAAACCACTTAAGCATAAACCTACAAAAAAATGGATTCTCAAACAGCGTGTTTGTAAAGCACAGAGCCACCAAAGTCATAAAACACTATACTTTTTATAAATCGTATGCACACGAGATAGAAAATATTGTGGGGGCTCCGTTGTTTATGGTGGTGGTTCCATATTTAAGTTTTAAGGCTTACACATTTTTATCAAAGTTATTTTGATAAAAAGTCTAGATCAAGAGTCTAGTGCCATGCTAGCAGCTCTGTGAGGCTCTACTTAGGCACAGCAGTGGTTTGAGCTAAATGCTAACATACTCACGAAGACAATGGTGATCGGCTGTTTAGCAGGTATAACGTTGCCATTTTAGTTTCATGTTAGCATGCTAACACTTGCTGATTAGCACTAAACACAAAGTACAGCCGAGGCTGATGGGAATGCCATTAGTTTTGCAGGTAAGAGAAATTTAAATGAAGACATTCATGGACATGAATGTCTGTACCACATTCCATAACAATCCATTTAATAGCTGCGGAGATATTTCAGTGTGGTCCCAAGTGACCACCAGTCTGATATTGGACTCCATAGAGCCACGATGCCACTATTTTGTATATTACATGATGATTTTGTATTATGTATACTAGAATATTTTGAAAATGCAATAAGATGTTGAAAAAGAAAAGAAAATGTGGTATGTAATCTAATTAAACCATGAGCATTAACAATGCTATTAGCATTGGAAAGAAGCCCAAATTGTGTCTGAGCAAGTACACTGTATAAAAATGCAACATAGACTCTCTGGAGAGTGTAAAACTGATTGCCATTATATATCACTGTCCACATTTGATTAGAATTAATCAGGAGTACTAGTGGATTTACTTCGATGCAACTTGAATTTCAGTTAAATGACCTGGTAGTTAATCGTGATTAAATTAATATGCTCTGAATAAAAGTGACATAACAAGAAAAGGCAAGGAGCAGAGAAGAGGGAAATGATGGCGAGAGTATACCGATAAGACACGGTCTTGTGCCAAATACTCTCTACCTAAACAAATCCAGACTTTGTGTTTGCCTACCCAGCTAGAAGTTATGGTCACGTGTGTTTGTGCGTATGTATTCACTCATACACAACTGTCAATAAAATGACAAACTTTATATTTATATAAAGTTTAAACTATATATTGGTCTTGCTGCTACAACTGCCATTCAGCCTCAAGGCCAATAACTTTTTTATTTAAGTCTGCCCGTCTAAATCAAGTCGCTCCTAAAGGGAAGAGGTCTGGTCTGCCAAGCACATGATCACAAGCCTGGAGAGATTGCGCCCCACACACACACACACACACACACACACACACACACACACACACACACACACACACACACACACACACACACACACACACACACACACACACACACACACACACACACACACACACACACACACACACACACACACACACACACACTCACACTCACACGAGATCTGGTTCAAGTTAGCAGCAGGCACTGTCATGGTAGGAAAGGGAGTCGTGTGTAGGGTTTAAAAAAAATAAAATACCTTTCAACCTAGATATGAGTCAGTCACCTCACAACCCAGAGGGGACTCAGAAGAAGTGTGAGGAGAACTGCACATTCTGACTGCATTAGAAAACAAGACAATGTAAATGATGTTCACTGTATGCATGTGTAAATGCGGGAGTGCGGATATTGTGTGTGTGTTTGTGCGTGCCTCGGCCTCCTCCACTCTCTCTAATGAGAGTCTCTCTGTCTGACGAGACTCTGCTGCCTGGAGGACAAGGGTCAGAGGTTGTGTCGGAGCGGATTAGATGGGGTAAAAGGGGTAAGGGTCACAAAAGAGGAGAGAGGAGGTGTAAGTGGAAAGGCCTGGTCATGTTTGTGGACTCACAGCTGGGTGCACACTCATATAGGCTGCATTAACTTTTAAGGCAAATGAGAGAGACGCACACACACAAACCGTCTGTTGAAGATTAGTTGTTGCACCAGGCGAGTAGAATATTCACAGAATGCGTATACAAAATGTTATGCAAAAGGCGGTGGAGTAATACTTAATCGCGATTTTGAGGTATTGGTGCTATGACTATTTCTAGTTTATGTTACTTTATTCTTTCACTGTCACTGGTTAATGTCACTTTGTACGACACATACTTTCATAATAAGATTTTAAAAGTTATTACAAAAGAAACCAAAAAAACATTTCCCCTCTAAACGTTTCAGATGTAAATAACTGTTCAAGACCCAAAAGAGGTACAATTATCAAATATTCCACACAAAAATCCCACATTAGAGAACATTTCAAAAACAGAATATAAATTGGTGTAGCTGTAACCACTGGATAAAACTAACAAACTGTATATAAAGTAGATAAAACTAGCTCCACCTCCACCAAAAATAACCCATTAAAATATTGTATAAATATAATGTATGGTACTACCATTCTAATAAATGAAAACATAATATTTCAGTCGCAGCACCACTTTTCTGTACTTGGCACTTCATTACTACATTTGTCTGATAATACTTCTGTACTTTTACTTAAGCAGGAGTATCAGTTTTGTATTGGTACTTTTGCTAAAGTAAAAAAAAAAAGGGAGAATGGGAAAGGCCAACACCCATAACTTGGATGCATTTATTTCAACTTATAAATATCAAAGTACACGCTGAAGACTTTTGAAAAGGCGATTTTAATAAGTTGAAATAAATGTGTTCAAGTCATGAGAGTGCTGCTTTCCCTTTCTAGTTTTTTATTTAAAAGCACCTAGGGTAAGTAACATTGATATGGAAATGTTTGCATGTACAAAAGCACATGTAGTGCAAAGTGAGGACTTGACGCAGGCTGGAGATAAAGCTGGGGGCTTCGGTTGGAATGCAGAGAGCATTGTTCACTCTGTCAGCTTTGTTTATAGTTGCATTTATCTCAGCAATGAAATCGGATCAACATCAATGCACGGTCACGGAGCGGAGAAGCATGAACTTAGTGGAACGAAGATCCACAAGCAAACAATATGTCTGGATTCAAGTAACTATGTCAACTACAGAGTTGAAATTCCCACAGACAGCATCTCTTCCGAAACACATTTACTCAAAATGCTGTAAATAAAAGAGGGGAACAATGTCTATGCTCTGGCTTCAGTGGAGCAAGAGGCCGCTACGAACACACAGCCAAATATTAGAGTGGACAAGCTGTCACAATGCATTTTCTGCTGCCAGAGATCACAACCGTAAAATCACGGTAATAACTGAGACCAGACATACAACCGACTGTGGAAAAGACAAACTCCCAAAGACGCAATTAAAAAAATTAGTGGCAGCTTTCTTGCTCACAAACGTACAGTTCTGTACTTCAAGTAAATACAATGACATTCACTCACATGCTACAAGAACACTATAGCAACATAAAAATGAGTGATTCCTAAACTAAAAGGTATTTAAAAAAACAAACATGTACATGCATTGTGAAGACACTGAAAGCAGGTTAGAGTTTAAATGCCAATTTGTTCTTTTGTCATGAATCACAGCACACAAACGGTGCGACATGCATATGATAATAACAACCCCACACAGTAATTATAAGAAAGAAAGCAGCAGACAAGACGAGTGGGAGGCAACTGACAGACATACAAAGGGGAGAGACGGCAGGTTAAAAACACAAGTGAAAACAGACAAGATAAACAGGAGCAGCCTTGGCTTGGTTTGAGAGTATTCAGAGGTTTTCAGAAAAGCAGCCAATAGAAATACAGTCAAGGGAACCAGACAGAGCTTCCTGGAACAGGGCCCAGGCCCTGTGAAACTTTACCCTGAATTATCTGTGGGTTAACAAATCACGTTCTGAGCTCGATATAGACCCTAATACAACTATCACATAGTCCTACAGCCAAACACTACATGCACATTGTTGTTCATGTTTGTTTTAATGTGCCCTGAATACTAGATGGAACTCTCTATCAGTTCCAAAAGGGGCCAGTATGATATCAATCATATAAATGTTTATATGATTGATGATGGTGTCATGGTGTACGTGGCTACTGCGGAGGACAAATAGAACGTGCTATTATAGGCACACTCACGCTTTGAGCTAAATGTTAGCATGCCAACATGCTCACAGTGACAACAACGCTAACATGCTGATGTTTAGCACGTATAATATTTAACATGTTCACAATTGGAACATGTTAACATAAAATACAGAGATAGAGCAGGGACATGGTTAGCCTAGCTTAGCATACCACGTAGCATGTCATGTCAGAGTTACTGTAATTACTTGTGAATATCGTTCAGGTCAACCTCCCGAGTCGTACAGTAATTACAACCGGGAGGCTTGGATTTTCATGAAAGCTCCGATACATCCCACTCAGTACCTGAAAACCACACAAATATGGACGTCTCACATCAGCCAAAGATCGTTCAGTGTAATTAAATCCAAATTGATTGGATATGGTGTTATATTGCCAATGTACAGAATTGTAATCCTCACACGATCAACTCTGTAATCTGGCAAGCATCCTGATAACGTGAACGCCCGCAAGTCGGAAATCTTTGTTGTCACGATACCAGGCATTAGCAAAAAAAAAAAAAAAAAAAAAACGATATCAGATACCTCTTTCGATACCATGGCAAAAAGAAAAAAGTCCTAGGTACACAAAATAGGATAAAGTAAAAAACCTGCACACGGTGCTTATAGCTTCGGTACTTTCAATACTTTTCACTGTATCATTAACGGAAAATAGTATCGCTTTAAACATGTGGTATCAAAAATGTATCGATAATTCCATACTTTTGACAACCTTAATATGTACCATCCATCCCATTAAAGGTGGACACAGTATAAGAGTCTAGACCCATGGTAACGGCTCTGTGAGGCTGAACTGCACTGCAGTGCTATGAGCTAAATGCGAATGCATGCTAACATGCTCTTAATGACAATGCTAACATGCTCTTAATGACAATGCTAACATGCTGATGTTAAAGGTGCAGTAGTTATAAAACTAACTTTCTGTCATATTTGCTGAAACTGACCCTATGTTCCAGTAGAACTACTCAAAGCAGGTCATTTAACAAAAAAAATCTGGCTCCTCTGGCACCACCTACAGCCTGTAGTGTGATTTGCAAAAATCCACCGCTCCCTGTTCAGATGCACCAATCAGGGCCCGGGGGGGGGGGGGGGAGGGGGAGTGTCTAACTGCATGTCAATCACTACTATTGCACACGCATTCATTCTCCCTTTTGGGGGGGAGGGGCTTAGGAGACCGTTTTGGACTTTAGTCCTGGATTGTCGCAATCCTACCTACAGCACCTTTAAGGAGATATAGAATGTTCACCATGTCCAAAATCTTTGCTCAGCGTTTAAGCGCGCTAACATTTGCTAATTAGCACAAAACAGAGGCTGAGGCTGTTTATTGTCCAGAGTTTTGCAAGTATCATGTCACGCACTAAAGTATTGGACAAACAGAAATCTTGATGCCTTGAACACATTGTCATTAACTTGTGCTCTGTACTACAAAAAAAAGGTAATTTTCCAGCTCTCTGAAGATGCAGTACTTGCTGAATAATATTTGATTGATAGTCATTTTAAGTGTTTCTTCTTATCTATCTATCTATCTATCTATCTATCTATCTATCTATCTATCCATCCATCCATCTATCTATTTCAGTGTGTCATAACATGTGGAAAAGACATTTCTTAAGTGTCTAGAAACAAACCTAACCTTTTTTTGTGCAAATAAACAATAGAAAAACAAAAAGGGCAATTCCACTACGTGATACAACCAAATAAGACAAGCGTTTTTGTGGAAAATGTGTCTGCTGCAGCATCAAATATCTTCCTGTGTGTATATAATCCCGTGGAACCGGTTGCAGCATCCAAAGTGCTCAACCCCACCTATCACCCATCTAAGTTAAAAACAACAAATCATAAAATATCTGAGGAAGAAAACTTGACCCAGGTCTGCTATCATTTTCATCATCAAGCTTTCAAAATACTTGGCCGGCTGTGAGACAAGACAAGGCATTCGGAGCCTGTTAGAATTTAAGACTCTTTTCCAGAAACCTCAAAACGAATCCACAATTTTTCAAACAATCCTTGAGAGCAAAGCAGGACTAGCAACCGATAGCCTTCCAACTAAAACTGAGACAATTAAATCTCTAAACAGATTCCTCATGTCGACTGGGTGTGTGGCGACTGCATCTTATCCACCAAAATAAGACATCCACTAAGCCGACAGCTCCTCAAACTAACTATTTATTGTTCATTATTGATTACTACATGTAGGTTAGTGGCTTTTGGCTACATACGTTTCGGGTAATCAACACTTTTGCCCTGTAAATGTCTAAACATACATGTTTCATCATCTGTGTTGGTGTTGATTGCGACTGTGGAATTTAAGGAGAAAATGTTTTCCAAACTTCAAAAAAAAAAACTGATAAGACCAGACAGTCTTTCGTATGTAATTGTACTTCTGATGGCACACGTTTACAACAAATGTTGCTGAATTATACTATTGAAACCAGCTACAACAGAAGCCGTGGCATATGGTCCCAGTTGTTTTGATAGAGCATAAATAAAAAAAATAACCTAATATTGTGTGTTTCTATTTTGTCTTTCCATGTGAAACAGCCCTTTTCTCTTTGCATCCAGTGTCCTTTCCTTACAGCTGGTACAGCGGCAGTGGGGAGCTGCATCTCCACAAGTAATAACCAGCAGTGGGTTTGAGTGGAGTGAAACCGCCATTTCAGCCAGAGTGGTGTTACAACAGTGTCCCCCGGTGGTGTAAAACAAACACTGTTTATACACATGCTTATTTCACCTTGGCCTTTAAGTCCTCTGAATTGCTTGCTTGTATATTTGTGTTGATGTACTACAAATATAGATGTATTACATTCTATGCTAGGCAGTCTAGCTTAGAGTCTAAAATAATCAAAAAGAAGTATGTTTGGGATAATTACAGAATTGACTGTGGAATTGACAGACTGACAAGATAATTAGCATTTTTGACGATTAAACTTTTGACACAAGTGGATGTTAAGTGGACTTACCTCAAGGTATTTAATATACAGTATTAAATGAGGGCATTTGCTTGTTGCGAAGAACAGGACTGATAACCACTGACTTGTACTTCCCACTCAAATGTAAGCATCTCATTCTGCACTGACGCACATGACAGTAAACTTGAACTGCTGGAGCAGTATCAGAGGGAGAGAAGCAGCAGACCTGTTCTTTTTCGAGTGCTCGTCCTTCCCCTTCTTCACTCCAAAGATCCTTGTGATCAGAGTGCTGAAGAGAAGAGTGGAGGAGTTCCTCACCTGGGGAAAAAATAAAATAAAACAAAGGGAAAGAGGATGGAAGAGAGAGAGAGAGAGAGAGAGAGAGAGAGAGAGAGAGAGAGAGAGTATGTCTGAATGGGTAAGTGTGTCTAGTCTATCTAGTCTACCCTCAATAATACAAATATTAGAAACGCCTCCCTAGAGAGGCGTTGGAGTGAAAGACGGGGGATGCACGTTAATCTGTCTAGATTTAAAAGTACAAATGTAAATAATAGAGGCAGAAAACTTGGAAGTCGAAACTCACTGCCCAAACAGGAGAGGTGAAGCCCAGTACAGCAGCTTGCATTCCATCTGAGACGAAGGGAATGATGTTTTCGCCCAGACGAGTGTCCCTGTACAGAGCCCTGAGGATGTTCAGAGCATGGACCTGCGGCGAGGTAAACAGATGACATTTAACCGTTCAGCGGACTACTGTCACTATTTCATGAGGCAGAAAGATTTAAAAAAAATAAAAATAAAAATCACATCATGAGCTAGAAAGGACTGACATCAAGCAATCGCCGAAATACAGCACTATTTGGCTGCTATTCCTAATGTCATTTGTAGATATGGACTGTCTCCCCAGTGCCATCCACCACCATTATGATGGGTATGATGAAGTTTCTTTCATTTTCAGAATACATGAATACCACACTGACTGCCTACAGCCTTGAAACCCCCCACCTGATTTGTAGGGTTGCCCCCTCTTAGTGGATTAGTCAACTAATCGGCCGTTTTGGTCTTAAGTTGAATAAGATTACTTTACTTTTTTGATGTTATCTTATGCTGAATTACTTATTTCCAAGAAACCTATGAGTACTGGTAAACACAAGATTCAAATTGGTGCTTTTGCATGATTCTTTGTGGTGAAAATCTGTTTTAAATGGACCGCATTTATATTGCGCGTTTCTCGGTCGATCCAGTCAACCAATCGATGAGTCGACTAATTCATATGAGTGTTAGTAGACTAAGAATTTTTTTAGTCGAGGACAGCCGTATTCTAACCTGGTTCTTACGCTGTATGTTTACAGAACATGTTCAACAAACTTTTAGGGAAGGCCACAGTGTATTATTAGGGATAAAAGAGATCAGATCGGTCATAGCAGCACTCCTTATGATGCCATTTCAGTATGTTCAGCAAACAGCTCTCCTGCGTAAGCTCTGACTGGGTAAAGGACTCGTGCATGAAGCTACTGGGTGGTCAAACCTGAGGGACGGTGGAGCTGTCAGTGTTCCGGTTAGCAGAGGGCATGGCCAAAGCAGTCAGTTCTCTCATGGTCATTTTCAACAGACTGCAACTTGACGACTTGGGCTCAGAGGAGAGCAGAGCCTGCGGAAGTTAAAAAAATAAAATAAAATCATCAAAACACAACAGACATGCAGTAGGGTACGATAAAAAAAAAAGTCACAAAAGAGGTCAGTGCGTGCGTTTACAACACGCAAACATGTCCGAGATACTAATATCACGACTATCTTCAGCGGATCTTGGTTTTGTTAAAAGAGTACTGCGTCAATTTAGCACTGCACTCCTTTAACACTGTCCGACATGGTGCAGAACCAAAGTTATTGTCTTTTCTTTTCATTCCAGGCATTCTTCTTCCTTGTCTAAATCCGGTGCCTATATTCCCCACAATTCAACTTGACTGCCGACAGTTTGGCCGGGGATTTTTCGTTTTCAAAAGTGTGGTCTCAACCCCAACCGATGCTGCCTCAAGTGATGCCATTTTAGACAGCGTTTGACGCCGAGATGTTTTTCACTTTCTCAACAACATGATAAGAAGGCTTTGTACTTGTTGTACTAACCAGAGCTGCAATAATAGCATGTGCAGTAGTTATCTGCAGCAATTAAGTTTCCAAATTTCTGGATCTGATGCAATCCTGATATCCATACTGTAAGAATATGTATATTTGCTCAGTGTCTAATTGTGGAGGCCAGAACTTAATGTCCGGATGATACAATGCCGTCATGCTGTTATTCGTTAAGTTCATATGTAACGGAAAGACTTCTGTTTTTGCAGGTAAATGGCACTTCACTTGATTAGACTCTTAAAAACTTTCGTTTCATTAAACTCAATATGATAATGCAATGTTACTTACCTGTCAATGTATTAATAAAAGGAAGTCAGTAAACAGTTTGAAAAACGTAACAAATGAGAAGCTACTGTATATCATCTACCTTTTGTTTAAAGCCATAACATTATACTGTATGGTGTACAATTTGGCAAATCTAGGCAACTGATGCATTTGTCAACAGGCCACACGGACTACTGTCAGTTCAAAAGTTTAAACAAGTATACATATCAGCCAATCTTTTTAATTAAGTTACTTCTTTCTTTTGTTGTAAAGCAATAGACCTCTAAACTGAAATTAGTTATGCCCATCACTGTATACTGTACAGTGGTATTCTATCACAGTGGTTCTCAAACTTTTTTCAATAATGTACCCCTCTTTAAGCCAAGTACCCCCTGACCAGCGCTAATCATTTTTGGTAGAAAAAAAATGTAGATATAAAGAGGAACAGTACAGCGCTGTCAGCGATAGATTTACTAAACAACAGGAAAACAAAAGGAGACAAAAACTGTAAAAAGTAGGAGGACAGTAGAAGGAAGGAAGGCAAGAATAGGTCCAAAGAAGGCGACACAAAAAAAAAAAAAAAAGTCTACATAAAAAAGGAACAATGTTCTGGACAACAGCCTTGTAACTATTAAACATACCCCTAGGGGTACACATACACCCCATTTGAGAAACACTGTTCTATCACATAAAGACACATGAGTTTGTCTATACTGATAGCTTCACTGAATGACATCATTTGTATGTGCCGGGAGTGGGAGTTGGGAATGTGGGAGCGAGGAGGTGACAGCAATTGGCTGCTGTGTGAGAGAGGAGTTATCTTACTGTGGGAGCTGATGGGAGCCAGCTGTGTGTCTGGCCTGGGTTATGGTTAAGAGTCAGGTCTGGGAGGGATGGAGAGATGGGGGATGGAGGTAGGGAGGAGAGGAGGAAGAAGAGGCGGCACAGTCTGGCTCTTATAAACTCTTGGTGGGGGGGGGGGGGGGGGGGGGGGGGAAGGTTAAGAGGAAGAGGAGGGCTAGCACGGTTCCTGTGAAGTCTGTCCCAGGTCGATCCAGACCAGCATGAGGCGAGCGCAGGAGCCAGCCTTCCCGGATCTGACTCGGTCTTTCTGTGTGAAAGAATGCAGCCCAGAGCTCTGCCAAGGTGTTGACTTCTGCTTCTCTCCAGACTTCCTGTGCTCTGCTCAACTCTCCCTTATTCTCAGTTATCTTATCTTCCTCTTTCTGTCTGTCGAACTGTCCCTTCATCCTCATCTTCAGTAATCCATATGGGTTTTCCCATCATTCTCTGTTCTGCATTAACAACTCTGCTCCTCGTCTCCCTTCTTCAACTTCAGCTGTCATAGCTTTTAACTCGAAAGGCCATTTCAGCTTGACAACAGGGATGCTCACGGCCTAACATGCAAATAATTCCCCTAAAAATGCAGCGCTAAGCATGTCGCTGCCATGAGTGCCAGTTTCAGAAAGTCAAAGTTAGGACTTTTGAAACCTGGAACTATTTTTAAAAATTAAGAATCAAATCTAGCTGAATTCAGCCTGGCACACAAATGCATAAAAACAGAAGAGAGTCAATGATGTCAGCGGTGCAGCCATGCGCCGCGTACCCATAACCACAAGAAAGAGCAACCCCACTTTCAAATTACTGCTATGATAAAACATGAACTCTGTCATGTCTAGTTTTAATATCAGTAATCGTAGGAAGTGGGGAGGCGAGCTGTGGCTGAATAACAGTCTGAGTCAGTCAAGTGTTAAGGTAGGTTAGTCACAGATTACAACACATTGTTAAAAGGTACGTGGGACTGGAGCCTACTACACAGGGTCAAACAAAGGACAGTGTGTGTGTGTGTGTGACTGACTGAGACATAAAGGCAGCTGGATTAAGAAACTCAATGTTCTTCCAGCGCGAGTGCTCCAGTTGCATGCCAGGAACTGCTGATTGCAATTCTTTTAGGAGTAAACAGAACACACAGACACACAAACACACACACACACACACACACACACACGTTTCTATTACTAAACCTCTGAGACCTGTCCAACATTCATTCACTAACCATAACCCTGACAGTGTCCATGCAACACACTCCACATCCTAACCTTTAGTTTGACCTACTTTGACCACATTTTAACCTTAACAGTCACCTCATGTTACAGTTCCCATTTCAGAATTCATTCAGTTCAGAATTTGTATTTTGCCAACTGGTCCTTATTTCTGATCTTTAGAATTCACACTGCTAATTGCAGTCACATATTTTAATTTACCTAAATCCAGCAAATTGCAAATTTACATAAAAGCAGCAACAACAAAAAAATCCCTGTTTTGCCTTTCTGAAAGTCTAGTGTCATGTATGACGCAAAAAATGCAAAACTCCAGGTAAAAATAACCAAAAATGGCCAAAAGAAATCCCAAACTGTGTCTAAAACAACACTAAAGGATGACAAAAAAAGCAACACTGTGCAAAGAGGATGAGATCCACTGTCGATGGGTAAACCAATGTGACCATCACTCCACCACACACGCTGAAGGAATTCAATCGGAGGAATGTGCTGCTTACTGAGAGAAGGCTGCACCTCCTGCGCTCTGAAGGGATTTTAAATGGAAACAAAAGCCTCTAGTCACTTCTTGAAATCGAGTCCGGCATCAAGACTCAAACATTACAAGCGCCCGTTCCATACTTTTTAGCCCACTTGTTGGGTTTGCATTTTGAAAACCGTGCTTGCACACCTGGATGTAGAAGGGTATTCCAGCGCTACGTCGCGTGGCACACAGCTTGGATGACGGGTCACTGGATTTGACCTCCTCCAGAACCTCAGATAGCCAGCGGGCCGGAAGCTGCTGCAGGGCCGGACTTCCACTCCTAACACACACACACACACACACACACACACACACACACACACACACACACACACACACACACACACACACACACACACACACACACACACACACACACACACACACACACACACACACACACACACACACACACACTATGGGTCTAAATCTTTTGGGTTTATCTTTTTGAATAAGTAAATGTACACATCATTTTGCATCAAAGACACTCAAAAGCAGATTAATCATTATGGAATTACAAATGTTGATTCAAGTTACCTATTTACTTAATAAATACCATATTTGATATGCTTGACATAATAGTAGCTATAAACTCTTTGTGCACCGTAATACATTATGTACAGTAGTGCATTTTTTAATACATATGTTCTATACACAACAGAGTTGAGTCAATGTCAGCTGCAATGTTTAGTATCCCCATTAGCAGTTTTGCATGCATGTTTTCAAAATGGAAAGTTCTCCTCCACACTGTTGCACTGAATCAAAACAAAACGGTCAACTGACAGACACGCCAAACCTAGATCATGTGGCTGCAAATAATGTTTAAATCTATTTTGTCAACCAAACTGATCTTAAAGTAGGTTTAAACATGTGCCATGAAGTGATAGTTTAGAAAATAGCAGATGAAATATGGCTATAGGCCTGTCGCGATATGCAATAAATCAACGAATCGCATGATAACAAAAAAAATGAGCTCAGTCATTTTTCCGGCCACGATAATTTCCAATTGCATGCTTGTTTGTTTTCCTTCGTCTCTCTACCAAAGAGACTGGATGACCCCCCCCCCCCGATGCATCGGTGACCCGTCTTTGTCCCTTAGCGTAACGAGGAGTGAACCCTCGTGTCAGTCACTTGTCAGTCGCATGGTCTCTGTGTGGGGGAGGCGGGACTCCTGGCGTAGCCTACCACAGAGTGCAGCAAAAGAGCCGCGTGAGGAGTATAGCCAGAGAAAACGCTAGTTGAGAGTTGGAGGAATATAAAAATAAAAAAAAATAAAAAAGATGCAATTGGTTTCAAAGCCAAACGCGACAGCTGTAGTGTGGGAGCACTTCGGATTCAAACCGAATGACCGTTGTGAACCACTTAACCTGAGCGAGTCGGTATGTCGCATTTGTTGTAAAACAGTAGCAACTAAACGCGGCAACACAACAAACATGCATATGCACCTAAAACACAATCATCCGGTGCAGTTTTCCCAGCTGGAAAAAAAACTACAACAGTTGGGCCGTCTCCGTCTTCCCGACAGTACACAACCGCTGGGGCGTTTAGTCGACAAACAAAGTACAAACAGGACAGTGCTAAATGGTGTGCGCTCGCAGGCAGTGTAGTTCGCTTCATTGCTAAAGAGATGCTGCCCTTTTTGTATCGCCGAAAAGCCGGCATTTCGACGAATGCTGCACACATTTGACAGCCGGTACGAATTGCCTGGGAGAACATATGTGTCACAAATGGCAATTCCACAACTGTACAACAGCGTTTGGTTTTTATTCCGGTGCATTTTTTGTTAACAGAGACTGAGTCCATTTTATTTATTGTTTTTGGTTGTTTTGGTCATTTATTGTGGATATTTAAAATGTCTTCCAGTTCCAGTGTTAAATATTCTTTAGAAATAAAAGTTTATTCATCTTTGAAAAAGGTGTACGTGCATCATTATGCCATTATCATATTATATTAGATGAAAATGGTCTCAGAGCGACAAGATTATCGTTTATCGCAATCACTCTGGGACAATTGATCGTCCAGCAAAATTTGTTATCGTGACAGGCTTATATGGCTAACACCCTAACGTACTTAATTAGCTTCCATATACTGAACTTTTAATTCCAAAGATCACCTATAAATCACATCATCCACAGCACGAGTCCTCATCCACCCCTATCAAGTTACAACAAACTTATCGAATGTGGATCCATTGGTCTTATGTGGATATCCCTGCTCTAAACTTTGTGACACATTTACACGGTTACTCTGTGGCATCTGGTACTGCGAGCGTTTTAGGACAAATGCTAAGAATACGATCTGAAGGCAGGTCTGGCAAACAACACAAACCCACACCCACAAGAAACAGCTCTGCCCTGTTCTGCAAGAAGCAGCTGTTTAACAAGAGCCAGTGGAGCGGAGAGGACAAATTAAAACAATCCAATGTGCAGCGCAGAGGAGAGCAAGGGTGGAGCGCTGCCACACACACTCCAGTGTTCTTCATCTCACACACACACACGCACACGCACACGCACACACACACACACACACACACACACACACACACACACACACCAGGGACCGGCTACATGCAGTAAGGCATATACCGTAATTCTGTTCATTCCAACCAGGGGTACTTTTACCCCAAGGGGTACTTCTGCAGCTGCCAGGGGGAATGTAGAAAGATTGTGAAATAGCTCAACTAATCATTTTCTTATTAAAATCATGACAGTTTGATTATGTTTTGAATTTCCACACAATGAGTATGACACCTGATCACTGCTGCGATTAAGCAAGGTGAAAACTAGTTAGTAAGCGAGCAGATAATCAAAAAGTAAAGGAAAAATGGTTAAAACACAGCTAAAATAATGGATAAACGGTTAAAATAGATAGCTAAAGTAATGGATATATGGTTAAAATAGTTTGCTTAAATAATGGATAAATGGCTGAAACATCCAGCTTATGCCACCTTAAGTGGCGATAGTACGAATTAGAGCAGAGCAGTAACCGAGCCCGGCCCGAGCCCGACAGGCATTAAGATATTAATGTCCGAGCCTGACGCAGTTAAAATCTAATTTTTTTCCTCATACTAATGACACATGTACGTTTGTAGGAAGGCATTCGGAAATGTCAACAGATGGGCGCATCAGCGCATACGGGGCAACAAGCGCACCTACATAATAAGCTTTTTTAAATTTAAAATGTTCAATGCCTTATCGCGCTGATGTGACCGAGCCCGACCCGAAGATCATTTCTAAATATCTGTCCGAACCCGACCCGGGCTCGGTTCGGGTATCCATCCTCTGGTACAAATACAAACTTAACCAAGCTGACCTAGACAATTAAATTGTATGAAAGAATATTGTAACAATATCCACTTTAAATTTGGATGGATGGATGGATGGATGGATGTCAATACATTCAAAACATGAACATACATCTGACAAAACAGGTTGGGAAACACTGCTGTAAACATTACAGATATAAATGCACATGCCTAACCAGGGAACGGGGTTAAGAGATACCAAATAAAAAGAGGATGATAGATGGAAAAGAATAGTCAAATTAAGAAAAGATGGGGGGGAAATGAAGAGAGAATCAGACACACAGTGAGAGAGTGCAAACACAGTGGAACACAGCAGAGCCAGATTCCAAGGCAGAGCATCAAAAGGCCGCGGTTAAGCACCCCGCAATCAACACCCCATAACCCAGCACACAGCCTGCATACCATCCACACACTGCTCTTCCCCTCCTGAAAACACACACATCCACGCATGCCCGGAGCAGAACACACACACACACACACACACACACACACACACACACTCCCCCAGCACTCCTCCACACAACCGCTAGAATGTCGCCCTCATTACACAACACACTGCGAGACTGGTTTCTGTACAAGAACAAAACAAGTGAGTTTTTTTTTGTTTTTTTACTGCTCAGCGCTGGGTGGTTTCAAAGTCAACACGGCTGCGACGGTTTTGCGGTTTGTCACCTGCCGCAGGGCTAAAGACATCTTCCACATTTTGAGGAAAACAGGGAGGTACGAAGTGAGAATTATTTCATGTTGTTCAGAATTGAAAGATTGCTTTTTTTCTTCCCCTCAGGATGATAATAGGATTGTTTCCATGAATAGCAGAGGTGATGGCGAGCGTGGAGTTGTACGAGACTCAGTCACGTTTAAGCACGTCGCCACAGAGGCCCAGAACAGTCTAGTACTGTTCAATGTGCCATGGAAGTACATGAAATATAAAACTAAACCTCAATGTTTTTTTTTTTTTTAGCAATATGTGGCCATAACTTGCTCTCACACACACAACACAAATCGCACAGCAATGTCAAGTCAGCTTTATTTGTCAATTTCTTCACCTATACTAGACATGCAGAGGAATCAAAAATTCTAGTATATGTGAAGAAATTGACAAATAACGCTGACTTGACATTGCTGTGAGATTTATTGTGTTGTGTAATGTGAGCTGTCAGCCCAACATAAATGGGCTGACATCTTAAAATTGTTATTCCTGTTATAATATGATAACTGGCAGTTACTTCACCAATGTGCTTTCTTCCCAAGATTATGATACGATTATTAATATCAACCTAATATCTGTACAATAAATATGGTGCTACAGCCAGCAGCCAGATAGTTCAGCTTAGCACTAAGACTGAAAACACGGGGAAACGGGTAGCCTGGCTCTGTCCAAAAGGAAACCAAATCCATTTACCAGCACCTCGAAAGCACTCTTTTAAATACAGTTCCAGTTTCTCTTAAAGGTTGTAGTTTTTTGTTTTTGTTTCAGTTTAGTTTTAGTTTACTACAGTGGCACTCATACGTTTATGAACCCATGCTAAAGTTGACTAAAAAGAGGAATAAAAAAAAATCATCTTTTGGAAATTGATCTTAATGCCTTAATTAAAAAAATGAGGAAAAATCCAACCTTTAAGGACACCAATTTTCTTTGTGAATGAATAATGTATCGTAAATAAATACATGTTCTTCCTTAAAATACAGGGGGCATAAGTAAGTACACCCCCAAGGCCAGTTATTTCATGGATCCAGGATACTATGCATCCTGATAAAGTTCCCTTGGCCTTTGGAATTAAAATAGCCCCACATCATCACATACCCTTCACCATACCTAGAGACTGGCATGGGGTACTTTCCATAAGATCATCTATCAATGCCAATTAAACCAGCTATTAGGCTAACTGAAATAAAACCATGCCAGTCTCTAGGTATGGTGAAGGGTATGTGATGATGTGGGGCTATTTTAATTCCAAAGGCCAAGGGAACTTTATCAGGATGCATAGTATTCTGGATACTATGCATCCTGGGAAGAACATTTATTTATTTACGAGACATTATTCATTTACAAAGAAAACTGGTGTCCTTAAAGGTTGGATTTTCCCTCATTTTTTTAATTAAGACATTAAGATCAATTTCCAAAAGATGATTTTTTATTCATCTTTTTATTCAAATTTAGCATGGGTTCATAAACTTATGAGTGCCACTGTATAATAACCCTGATCTAGTCTCGAGTCTGGAGTTTAAAATTCCAACACAAAGAAAGCGGAAGGTAACTGACATCCAGCTAAAAAGAGGGACATCCGGCAAAATTTCCGGCTGCACCGGAGCAGTCCTGTGGAACGTTATCCATATAGACTACCCTGATCCTGACTCATCTCTGTACCAAGCAAGGGCATTAGAGTTAAGTTCCTTTTTTAGAATTTTAGAATTAGAATTTCTTAAAAAAATAAAAAGTTATCAGCTTTTTAATTCATACATCAAAAAACACGTGAACTGTTTTGTTGCACTGCGAGTCGACATTGTCTTACTCCATTAACAGCAGGTACATTTTCCCCATGACCGTGCGTCTCTGTTGGCCGTCCAGAGGGCTTCAGATGACGAATAACACCGATTATCAAGTCTATGCAATTAAGAATATTATACCTGAAGAGTGATACTGAGACGACTTGCTAATTACAAGGCACACTGGCACTCAGTGTCATGATGGGAGCTGATGCCCTCAGCCATATAGCAGTATTACCTTTCAGCCTATTTCCCTGAATGTGAACACACACCTGCACAGCATGTCGGTGAGGCGTACAAAGCCTACATAAGCCAGCTCAAAGGCGCCACGATGACGGGACTGCAGGAGCTGCTGACGGAAGTACAGGCCTACACCCTCCACCTGTAACAGAGAGACAGACAGGGAATCAGCAACTGAACGTGTGTGTGTGTGTGTGTGTGTGTGTGTGTGTGTGTGTGTGTGTGTGTGTGTGTGTGTGTGTGTGTGTGTGTGTGTGTGTGTGTGTGATGTATGCGTGACTTTAAAGCCTCCTGCTTTGGCCTTCAGCAGAAATGGAGGTGACCAGTTACCGTTAAATGATTATGTGACATGCAAGGTTGCACACCGGAACATTTTAACAGTGAAAGCAGTGAGCGGTGCATCAGTTTAGACTGACTCTACTATGAGCAACAACAAGGAGGGAGTCATGAAATATCACGATAATAAACTTCATTTACATAGCACCCTTGACAACATAAAAATGCAGCTCAAAGTGCTGTACAGAAAAACAGATCAATAACAACAGGTATTAACGGCAGGAAACGAGTTAGTGTTTGGAATCTTTTCATGCATCTTACCCCAGAGTAAACATTAACTAATGCAAGTCTTATTGTAGAGGGTCACTTTTAACTTTGTGGTTAATATAGGTCACCCACAGGAATGATTAACAAATACAGTGATACGATTGCTGTATGATTGCACTGACTGTATTTATCTAACAAAGACTTGTAGGCCATTTACATCACTGTTATGGAACTGTATTGACCTTTTTACATGTATTTTATATGCAATACTTTGACTGAACACATTCAAGGTTGAGTGTCTACAAAAGCCTTTGGAGTTCTAATATCAATGATGTAGCTGGGGGCTTTGTGGACTATATAATAGGGCCGCAACTCATGATTACTTTTAATATCGATTTGAGTGTTGATTGTTTTTTCACTGATTATCACCAATCTGTGATTTAGTCTATATAATGTCAGAAATAGTAACAAAATGCCCCTCACATTTCCCCAGAGCCCAGAGTGATGTCTCTTCAAATGACTTGTTCGGTCTGACAGTCCCAAACCCAAAGCAGGGTAGGAGGGGTAAGACACACGACAAAAGGCTAGGCTACCAGCAACCCCCTGGGCATTCAATTTATAATCATACAAAGAAACGAAAGAAGCTAATCCTCACATTTGTTTCAGAACAACTATATCCCTTTTGATATGAGTGGTAGCATTACAATGACTGACTTTGAGTTAAGCTACCATCATCTGTCCAATCATTACATGCAAATTGCTGAAAGCTGGGATAACGACGGAGACTACTGGATACTTGACGAGTTAATGGGGCAAATCCTCACAAAAAAAGGAAAACCTCTCAACTGTGGATGCAAAATCTGATACCTCAAAACCCATGATAGTTTTAGTGAGAATTACTAAGATCTAAATGAAACCACTCCTGTAGCCTTTGTACTTTGTGTTTGAGTCATTTTGTAAAGTCAAGCAATTACATCTAAATGCATGCGATACACTTAGTGCAAAGCCAAAACAAGTCCCTCCCCACCCAAACCCACCCCTGCAAATTACATAATTCCATTCATGGTCAATCAAATGCTGGCATACAGTGGTAAAATGAACAATTTCCAGAAGCAGCTTTGACATTTAGACAGAAAATGACTCATTGTCTCTTAAAAAAATGCCAACTAAAAAGAAAGCAGCAGGGTGTAGAAATGATTCACAAATGAACTGCATCATCTACACTACCGGTCAAAAGTTTGGGGTCACTTAGAAATTTCCATTCCACTCCATTATAGACAGAATACCAGCTGAGATCAGTTGCCTTGCTTTTTTTAACCAGGGCAGCAGTTTTCAGATTACATTATGTGTTTACATAATTGCAAAAAGGTTTTCCAATGTTTTCTCAGTTAGCCTTTTAAAATGATATCAGATTAGTAAACAGAATGTGCCTTTGGAACATTGGATGAATGGCTGCCGATAATGGGCAATGTAGAAATTGCATTAAAGATCAGCCACTTCTTTCTACAACAATCAAGAACCCTTTTGCAATTATGTAAACACATAATGTAATCTGAAATCTGCTGCCCTGATTAAAAAAAACAATGCAATTGATCTCAGCCGGTATTCTATCTGTAATGGAGTGGAATGGAAATTTCTAAGTGACCCCAAACTTTTGACCGGTAGTGTAGATGTAATCCAACTTCAGCCTTTTCTCTATTTGGCAAGAAAAGTGAAGCTGTAATACAGGCTACATTCTTGGTTTAGAAACACCACTCAGTTTTGAGCCAGTGAGCACTGAGCATGTCAAGCGTGAGAGCGGCATGTCAGTAGCGTGACAAGTGTGTTCAAATAAGGATGCTGAGACATCCACATAATGGCCACTGTCAGTAAAACCATCCAGTTAGTAATAGTGTTAGCAACATTATTCTAACTATACGTAGACGCGCACACATACAACTGAGTGCTGTGGCAGTGTGTAAACTGGTGAGTGTGTTGCAGGTGAGGCGGCAGGGCGAGGCGGACGCAGAGCTTCAGTGCCCTGTCATTTAGGCTGTGGTATCACCGCCACCACAGAGGCGGCCAGGCCTCGACTTAGTCAGGGGTGGCATGGAGGGCACAGGGAGGGGTGGCAAGGCCCTGATGCAAAAAAAAAAACACTGTGTGAAAAGGGGGGAGGGGGGGAGGGGGGGGGGCAACAGCCCCTCAGGGGATGTGGGGTTAGACACAACATCTAAACTAACACAGACGCAGACCCGCAGATGACCCAGGAGTACGCCAGTCATTGTAACCTTCAGCAACAGACACTGATGTCACCGAGTGAGAGAACAATGATGCACGGAGACAGGTCTTTCAATGAGGAAAACAGCAGAATGGGCTGAAATTGAAAAACAAATTGAAAAATATGCACCAATGCACCAAAAATGTAGGGCTTAGGCAGCCTGTTTCTGGCCACATGACTGGTCAATAAACTCGACTGACCCTGCAGAGCGAAAGTGGACTAACTTAAACACCAAAGTATAGACTGAGTAAACCACAGCGGTACCAAGCCCAATGACTTATCACATTGGTGGCCAGAGTGGACTCCCAGGACAGGCCTGACCTCACCGGGGTAAAAATGGCAGCGACAGTCACTGTTAGATGGCCCGTGGCTGCCGGGGCCCAGACCGCTGCGGTGCTGCGCTGGGCCGAGCCGGGCCGCGGCTTCGCCTAGGGGGTGGGGGGGGGGAGGGGGGACTTAATTTAGACGTCAACTTCCTGTTTGCAAACGTGCCTGTTTCCCAGAAAAACTTCCATGTGCGGAGAGCGAAGTTTCCCCAAGTCTAATTACACGTGTGGTTCCAAGCCGTGACAGCGTCCCAAATAGCCCTGACAGCCGAGGGTTAGACAGCACTCTGATAATGTTTGTTGTTGTTGCTGCAGCAATCTGCAGGAGGAATAGTGAAGTTCTGGTTTATAAATGGTACCGACAACAAAAAGCCATGCACTTAATGATTGAGATTCTTTTACTATTACACAATAAACTGTTATTCTCAACTGTCAAGTCCAGTTGTAGTTGTTGAACTGGGAGTCAGCGTTGAGCTATCATTTTCTTGGTCGTGGTTGAGCCGGCTAGCCAAATTTTCTTCTGTCTCCCAAGCAGGTGTAATTTAGAGTCGTCATTAAGTAACAAAACGATCGGGTCAGCAGGAATTGGACATCCTATCAGCTTAATTTAAAGAAAAATGTAAAGCAATTCAAGCATCAGTGAAAGTCATAGACGCATGTCAGACCCACGCTTCTTTAACTAATAAAACAGAGGGTTACAGAGCTGTGTCTAAATGTTGTATAACGCCTTTAGGAAGAAAAAAATAAAATAAAAAATTAGGTAGGTAGACGAGCCCAGAAACTTCCAGGAGGCTTTCCTCTATAGTAAATATTATCGGTGTATATAGCATGTTTTATATTTTGATTTTGTAATATTGTATAGGTCTTTTTCAAAGAAGACATTTTGATATGTTACAGTAGGAAAAGCACAGGTGTAACTAATTAAATGAATGATTCCATGTAGCTGCTTAACACACTTGAATATAGAACAGGGACAATGTTATTGTTATTAGTAACACCTGTGCTTTTCCTACTGTGAAAGTTAAAATGGCTGCTGTGAAAAAGACTTATCGCCTGATATCACGCCCTGTTTGCTACTTAGTTACCTAATTTTTCAACTTTTTTAGTTGTTTTCAAAGTCACTCATTCACTAGTCCCTGCATAATAAACACTCAATAGTTTACTCTGCAGGGAGCAGTTAAACGAGATTTAGGAAACTCAGGCCGGCCACACACTGGCTGTGTGGCGTGAGCGTGTCAGCTGCGTGGCGTGAGCGTGTCAGCTGCGTGGCGTGAGCGTGTCAGCTGCGTGGCGTGAGCGTGTCAGCTGCGTGGCGTGTCCATTTTTATTTCAGCTCCCATGTTAACAGGTTAGAGATAACACACTGCCTGCGTGACATGCACGTCTCTTTTTCACGGGAAGCGTTTCCAGGCAAAATAGAATAGGAAAAGATGTTTATATGTCATTTTGACACAAATACATATTAATTAATGACATGGTGATGTTTGAAAGTCTCTAGGTTTTGAAATAAATGCAGATATAAATGTAATATAAAAAAATAATGATAAATAATTAACGATTTTCAAATATTGCACCTGTCAATACAGAACGAAATATTTTGTAGCCTATTTTGCCGTCAATACTGCCGACGTTGTCTTTGCTGTAATCAAATTATGTTTACCATGAACATACTACTGCTTGAGTGCAGCAAATCAATGGGAAACATGCATGTGTACAGACAAGGCTAGCAGCGGCGCGTCAGACACGTTTCTGAAACGCAACGGAAACGCCATGCTCACGCCATGCAGGCAGTGTGTGGCTGGCCTTACTTGTATAGATCATCATCTCTTCGCAGCATATTTGACAGTAATAATTATAGTATAATAATAATAATAATAAGTAGTGTACATGATACAACCAGTACATTTTTCCACTGTGGGAATCTCTGAAGGTAATATTAGGGGGCATACACTTCTCTTTTAGAATTAGGACACTAAAATAAAATGGTGTAAAGTAAATATTACGCACTAGAGAGCAAATACAGAGTATTGTCGGACAAAGCAAGCAGTGTGTGTGTGTGTGTGTGTGTGTGTGTGTGTGTGTGTGTGTGTGTGTGTGTGTGTGTGTGTGTGTGTGTGTGTGTGTTTCTCCCTTAGCTTCAGTGTGGCCAGACCAACGGTCTGTCTCCTCTGTGTACCCAAGGCTCCAACCGATCCAGGCTGACCTACGCCACATAAACACCCGAGCTGTCAAACTCCAGCTGGCCAGCGACTTTGGTGGTCTGTCCCACTCATACAGTACATGTGTGCTCACACACGCATATACACAAACTTGTATTGTCCTGTCAGGATGTCCAACAGCTACTCCTTCCTTTTTTTTCCCTCTGTCACAATCAAACAATTTGACAGTTCTGTCTCTCTTTGTTTGCAATGTATCATCTTGGCTGATAAAGCTCAAACATTGCAAAAAATATTCCAGTAACTAATCATCATCAGAAAAATTTGGTAATGAAATAAAGAAAGAAATCAAACATTTATCATTTACGCCCATTCACAACTATTGCTATTGCCATGGTGCCACCCAGTGACAGAAACATCCGCAGTGTTGCCAGGCCAACAAGGATGTAAAACAGGATGCTGGCTGAGGACCGCAGGTGGTGTTGAGCTCACACACATTTTGGAAAGACATGTGTTTTGGTCTCACACACACACACACTATACACATATGTTTGCCCATGCATGTCATCGCTGTGGTAGGGCAGTATGACTATGTCCGCAAAGACTTAGCCAGACCCAACTTTCCAAACACTATTGGAATCACCCCACTGAACGTTAATGCGTACACACACACACACACACACACACACACACACACACACACACACACACACACACACACACACACACACACACACACACACACACACACACACACACACACACACACACACACACACACACAAAAGTATCCCATTTGATCCTGTACCGTTGATCAGTTGCCAGTTAGTAGTTGTTTCATAGTTATTTTTAATAGTTGTTGAGCTTGGCCACAGAAATCATTATTGTAAGTTTCCTTGATTATTACTTTATGTTATATTGAGTAGTTTTACTGTATCCCTCAGATCCCAAAGGCTTGTTAGCAATAAACGATCAACAACATCGGAGTTGTCTGTGGTTCTCCCGTTGGGGTCCAACTGTCAGCCGTTAGTCTGCAACCATCATGCAACACAACGCAGAGACTACCATCAGCGGCAATCAAAGTGTTAACGGGGACATTATTAACTGTACACAAATAAAGAGAAGTGAACATGCGTTACACATGGAACTGAAAAACTTGCTGACAAACGGTAATGTGCCAAACTAAGGGCCATACATGGATTTCACGTGTCTCTGCAGAATCTGGTCAAAAACTATTTTCAAATACTTTGTATTGGTTGTTCAGTGCCATCGAAAATGAAGTGATCAGCAGCAAAGTCACTGGAGAATATGTTTCAATGTTAGCTGCTAGCATCTGAGCTACTGCTCCTGAAATATCTGTCAAAATTGTTGGGTTAGTACAGATGTAGTTTGAAAACAAACAAACACAAAAACACGTATTCATTTCCTTGCCGTGAAAGAAAAAGATTATGTGTAGAGCATGAATACCACTCTCATGTTTGTATGGTAAATATGAGGCTACCACCAGCAGCCAGTTAGCTTAGCACAAAAACTAGAAATGGGTAAACATGTAGCCTGGCTCTCTCCAAAAAAGGTAACAAATCCACCAACCAGCACCTCTAAAGCTCATTAATTAACAAGCTAAGCTAGCTCAGCTAACTGGCTGCAGCTTTAGATTTACCATACAGACATGAGAGTTATAGCGACCTTGTCTCTCTCTCGGCTCTTCTGCTCTATTACAGATCATCTGCTGGTAAAAACACTGGCATCACATTCTGTCCTCGGCCGATATCCACAGCCCAGGTAGCGGTATCTGGACTGAAAAAGTCGAATCGGTGCATTACTACTATTTATCTGTACTATTGCTGTCCTTGTGCTGCTGCAACAACCACATTTCTCCGCTGGGGATCAATAAAGGTTTATCTTATCTTAGAGATCAATTATCTTAGACCATATTGACAAGCACAGTTCAAACTTCAACTTTTAAAAATCACACATAGGCAGTGGTATTATGGAGCATGTGGGGTTCCTGGTGAAGAACAGGAACGGTTCAAGTAAGCTCACTCCAGCATACAATGTTTGCAAGAAAGCTAGACACGGCTACAACAGCGCTTTGTGAGTACACACGGGCAATTGTACATAAGGTAAACCATTGTCGACACAACTGATCTAATTCAATGTCAGTTTTTGCCAAATGGTTACTGAGCATTGATAACAAAAGTTCTAAAACTGACAGAATGATATAAAATAAAAGAGAATTACTAATTACTAATACATATCATAGAGTATAATGCACAGCCTGCTGCTAGTCCTGTAGTAAACAGACTGATGACTATCTTTGCTCACATTCCTGATACTCTTAAAAAAAAACAATATCAACAATATCCCTCCATCACACAACACAATAAACACACATTCAGCAGCACATAGCAAGTAGTAGTACGATACTTCCTACTTTCTCTCTTAGGAGTGTAAGTACATGCTCAACAGGCAAACACAAACACACATGCACACACACCCTTTACCCCCTACACAGACAAACACAGCCTATGTCTGGTACCCTTGTTATTATGGACGTCCACATGCTGAACCACTCAGACAACTATTCCTGTGTGAGTCTGCCTGTGTGTGTCAGTCTATGTGAATGTGTGTGTGTGTGCGTAGCGCAGTGTTTTCCTGCTGGTGGTGGAAGTGATTTGGAAAGTATGCAGTGGAAAGGGAGGGGCATCACGGCCATTAAACCAGCAGGTTCGGGCTTCAAATGAAAGTGTGGCGCTAACGAGGGCGGATGCTAATTGAAGAGCCTCCCAGCGTGATATCACAAACACACACATTCGCATCATTCCTTGCTACAGTATATATTCACACATAAAGTGAAAAACACATTTTTACATGAAATACTTAGTTTGTGTGCTGATTTCAGTAGCTTTCCCAGCTCATCTAGGCTGAGACAGCGTTTGTATCCATGTTAGGGCGGTGGCTGGGCTGTGCTCTCAGCAGCACACTACCACAGCTCAGCTGTTATAGTTTGGTTAGCCTGGTTGGCCATCCTATTGCCAAAATGTGACTTCAAAGCAGTAAGAATAGTGACAAGACAGAGCTAAGAAGTGGCAGCAGAAGTCTGAAGGGCCCTCTGTCAGATATGCAAAGCTACCGACATACAAAACATACGCTGGAGGGAGCAGAGCCGAGGCTATTTTATATTTTAGTTCTTAATGGAACATATTACGAGTGGATTAGCACAGTAGACTGATCAGGATGTTATGCAATTCATAATAACATGTAGGAATGCATCAATCTGACTTTTTCTTTCCCAGTACCAGTGCTCACTTCCAACACAGACATTTGAGTTTCCGTTGTCCGGTAATTACCAATCATTGACCGGAAAAAAATTGATGAGGACCGAAAATTCAAATTGTCTCTGGTCAGAATGACCGGTGGAAAGAATTCCCTCTGCACAATTTGAATTGTGTTAAAGTAGGTTACAGTGATTTTCATATCTTTAATGATGTCAAAAACAATGAACCATCATATTTTTTCATTTACAAATGACTGTAGCGTTTGCGATAAAGGAAAAACCATATGTCGCGTTCTTGCTCTGATTGAATGCAGAAGACTACCGTATATGTACAACAAACGGCGACAAGCACGCGGGAAAGTCAAAGCCCAAGCCCTGGCGAAACAGGGAAATATTGTGAATTACTTTACAAAACCAAGCAGCGGCCGCGCTAACGTAAATGAAGCCAAGAAATTGTCGGCGAGGACGAGTCGGCACCAGCTACAGCCCGTCTCATTAACGTTAACACAACAGACCCACGTTGAGATACCATATATGATTACAGCCGTCCGCTTACGGAGGCTTGACTGTCAACAGCCTGCGAGGTTCTTATTGGGATTACGGTGAAATCTGTCAAACTGGCCAAAGTAGCATGCGTAAAACCCGCCTCCAGTGGCTTCTCCCTGCAGAACTGCATCAAAACAGCGCAGCGGCGTAAGACAGAGGCTTATGCGCATCGCGAGTTGCATAGAGACACTTGTTTACAATTATTTGGATTCTAGTCGGCACTTGATCATTTCATGAGCCAGTTTGTTTGTACTGTAGTTTGTATTGTTTTATTTCCTCAGCCTAGCGAATGGAAATAGGCCTATTTTAACTCAGATTGGCACAATTATGTGCATTGATTTAATTATTTTGCCCTCTCTGCCTGTAGCAGCCTACATTTCAATTTAAAAAAAAAGTATAAATCTACATCCCTTGATGATATCAATCTTTATATAGAGTCTGCCTATCAATTGATTTTAAGCGCTATAAACAGAAAATATTTGACCGGTGAAATGAAACCTTACAGGTCACATGACCGGCACTAATTTAGTTCTAGCGGAAACACACACACAAGTGCATGGCATTATCTTTGTGGGGACCAGTCATTGACAGAATGCATTCCCTAGCCCCTTACCCTAACCTTAACCCTTACCATAACCTAATTCTAACCCTAATCCTAGTCAAAACCTAGTCTTAACCCTCAAACAGCCCTTTAAAGTTGTGGGGTCCAGCATTTTGGCCCCACAAAGCTGTCCGGACCCCACAAGTATACTGTATTCCTGTTTTTTGGACCCCACGAATATAGTTAAACAACACACACACACACACACACACACACACACACAACACACACACAACACACACACAACACACAACACACACAACACACACAACACACACAACACACACAACACACACACACACACACACACACACACACACACACACACACACACACACACACCTAGATGCTACTGTATATATGAGGTAACAGAAGTAAGAGACTGAGAGTGAGCTTTGTGTGAGTGTGTTTAGTATGTCAGGATCTCACCTGTTCTTCTGTGATGAGTCCAGGGTGTGTGTGGGTGTCATTGGTGTAGTGCAGAGGCAGGCTCTGACACAGCTGTCCAAGCAGCATGGCCACTTCCTTCATGCTCCGCCAGCAACATACCAGCACCATCTGGGCTGTCACCCTGTAGCCCTCACCGCCTGGAGCCAACACATACACACAAAGTGACATGGAAAAAGTTTGATCACTTTGTTTTATCACCAAATAATACTAACTTGAACTTAAAAGATCTATTTGTTATATTATGTCATGTGAAAGTTAGGTTAAAGCTTTGTTTTCAATGGTGCCTGCTCATATCCAGACACACACATTTTACCTGTCACTGTAAAGTTACAGTAGTTTAGGTAATCATTCCTAAAAGTTTTTTATTGTGCACTGTATAAATATACCACACAAAAATGAGGTCAAACACCTCCGCCATCAGGACATCACTAGTATTGCACTCACAAGCGTCAATGACTTATTGGTTTTAAAGGGTTTTAATGTCTGGCACCGCAGTGGGTTCTGGTGTGGGGACAATGGTGACGTACTGGCGGCTGGAACAAGGATTTGCTTCGTTTTTTGTTGTTTTTTTAATCCGTTTATTATTTAATAACGTTTAAACGTACTGTATTTCCCTGGGAGAGAGTCATGTGGACGAGAGAGGGAGCGTGTAAGGTGATCATGAAGCCGATTGGGATTACTGTAGAATTCTCCGGTTCATCAGTTAAGTGTATGAACTACACGGCATACTGGATTCTCTACTGACGGCTGTCTCATACAAACAGGTCCAACGCGGGCTGAATGTGCATTGGCGGGTCCGTGTTACACTCATATGTCATCGATCTCGACGATATATCGATTCAAACATCAACGATCCAATATCATCGATACGAGGTGAAAATATCGATACATATGGTCATTATTAAGATGTGACTTTCTTTTCAAAGTCCCACTTTATGTTTATTCTTTTTTTTATTAAAAAAGAGCAGTTTGTTTTTAATTTACATGTCTGGTAAAGCTTAGTAGTGAAATTGTCAAATCATATTTCAGTTTCTTTTTGTAAATAAATATATATATATATATAGAGTGAATTGAATCCAAATCATATCGTGGCAGACTCTGTGATATCAGTAAATAATCAATATAATATGGTATCGTGATAAAATGTGTGATTTACACCCCTAGTTATAGCCCATACATGTTGTGTATAAAATCGTCGTCAATGCGCTGCATTTTTACAAATGGGTCACATGCAGTGTTGGGCAAGTTACTTCCAAAATGTAATACATTACAGATTCCTAGTTAATGTCATTTGAGAGTAATTAGTTATATTACAATATTACTGTCTCTGAATTGTAATGCTTTACACTACTTTTGCGTTACTTTTGAGTTATTTTCACCAAAATAAAAGCCGAAGTTTGACTTGGCAGGTAGCTTTTGAATTCCACCACGGGATCAACAAAGTTTCATCTTTATCCACTTTAATACGTCATAATTTATTCATAATATTTTGTATTATTAACCTAAATCTGCAAAGTAACTAAAGCCATAAAATAAATAGTTAAGTAAAACGTACAATAGCCTACTTGACTCTGAATTGTGGTGGACTAGAAGTAGCCTAACAAGTAGTGGAAAATGAAAATACTCAATTAAAAAGCACCTTACAATTGAATCGAAGTAGCCTACGGTAGAGTTACTTTCAGAGCTGATAAAATGTACTGATATTACGTGTAGCGAGACTAAACATTAATTCCCGACATGTTGTTATCTGTCAGTTGCTCGAGCACATTGCTGTCGGCACTGACAGGACACAGATGTCGTCCGTACCGTCTCTGGTTCTGGCCACGGGAACAGTGACGGGACAGCTCGCTTCAACGCAGCGTAAAAAACTCCTGAAAATAATGTCCATGTCGCAAATGTATCTGTCTCCGCAGTCATTTCAACCACCGAATACAGCGACAGGATGTAACACTCGCGGACTTTTTTTTTTTCTGTGCCGAAAATGTTTTGCGGCGTAGGTGAATTCTTAAAAAGACAAAGGCCGCTAAATGTTGCGTTAAAATGCGTTGTAACTCACGTTACTGAGATTGTAACGGGTATAATCTTACCGACATTTTATTAGCAATGAGTTATATTACTACGTTACAGCAAAAAGGAATGCATTACTGTAATTGCATTACTCTTGTAACCATCCCTGGTCACGTGTGTATCACGTGGGTTTACATTTGACTGACTTGTTACGAGAAGGAGTACGATTTTTGGCACAAATTGGGGAAATTAGTGTTAAGGCTTTAAAAGTACCTTGACTGCCTCTGTGAGCTGTGAGTCACAGTCACCGCTGCAGCTCCAACTGTTGACCATGTTGATAACAGGCCAAATCAGCAGCCAAGCCACAATAACTAACTTCCTGTTGCTTTCAGAACACCAGCATGCAGCTGTCTCTATACCCTCAAACAGTGTCTTTGCCTCATGTATCTTCCTCCGCACCCCAATACATCTGAACTAGTGTAATATTGGGCTGTAGGGACTAGTGAGGCATGGCAAGACATTTTTCTGTGTAATATAATGTAATCTCTAACTCACCTGTGTTCAGTGACGGTGTGTGTGTGGTCTGGGTCTGTGCGAGATCATCTCCTTGGTGTGTGTCCAGCTCTCTGGCACGTGTGAAGAAGTCATTGGTGTCCCTGGGCTGAATCTCCTGCAGGATCCTCTGCAGCCCTGCTGACGTCTCTGTCCAAAACACACACAAAGCATGTCATATTAATATTAATATCTCCTTGCGGCGCTTGTGTAAATGCCCATGACTTTCCCATTAGCTTCTATCAACTAAAAGTATAGTTCTAACCTACAAAGTATCCCTGAATATTCTACTTGTGTTGATGTTTAATGAAAGACCTGCAGTAAAATTGTACATCTATTAGTAATGTACATCTATTGGTCTATGTGTTGGTAATTCTCCTAAACTCTTTTCTTTTTTGCTGTCAACAATAATTGTAATCCAGGATTTTCAGGCTCAGTGAGACCCTTTGCTCTCTTGTAATTGCACTAATGTAATTGCTTATAAACAGTACTTGCAATACAAATGAAGAGGACCATGTAGACTACAGACAACGCTCCACATGCAAGAGTCACTTGTACAAACAGATTTATTCTTCGGTGGTACGCACTTTAAAAGGGATTTAAAAGAACTGATTGTGTTGTGTCTACAGCCTACTCCATTTTTTTGCATCTTGACCAGATATTGTGCATACTCTTTTGCAACAAGTGACCGTTGTCTTAAGACTGTTTATGTAGTTTGTATATATTGTTGAAACAATGTGTTTAAGCTGCACTCTTAGACAGGTCTCTCTTGAAAAAGAGATTTTAATCTCAACGAGACAATACAATTCAGTATACTGGTAAACGTGTTGTGTTTTCGTCTGCCGATTCCCGAAAGCAGGACTTGAAGGTCCCAGCGTGAACTTCTTCTTTTGACTCTTTTACTAACATTTTTTTGCCCACAGATGGAGCAGAACAGATACCATTTATAGCAATGTGGGGGCATTGATTATGCTCATGCTGAAAGCTCACCTACTTATGAACAGGTGGCGTTCAGAAGTTCTAGCAATGAATTTACAAAAAGTTTACACAGTAAAAAAAGGGTTTGGTCAATCGGACTTGGAACACACGTTTAAACAACCTCGCAGAATTAAGTATAAGGTTTAGGATAAGAATAGTAAAGGACCTGAGTAATGTAATGGGCATTAGGCCCACTAAGTGTACTCACCATAAACTGAGAGGCTGATAAATGTGATTACCTGAGTCTGTATCCATGGGGATGAGTCCTTCTGGGGAGGAACTCTGGACTACAGGGGAGACCACGTCAGACATCCTGTAGCACACAGCAATCAGGTCTGACACCAGACATCTCCACTGCTCAGGCTGGCTCAAAGTCCTAAACACACACACACACACACACACACACACATATTAAACACTAAGTATATGGCTAAGGTCATGGCTGGATTTGCTCTTCAAATACATGGTGTTGTACTCAGGGAATGTGTAGAGGGCTTGTTTCCGCTGCCAACAGCAAAGCAATAGATCCAAATGAAAGTAGGTTGTTTACGACGTGTATGTGTTGGTGTGATTCATGAGCTCACTCAGTGTTTAGGTGCTGCAGGACAGCAGTGATGCAGTGGGCTCTGCCATAGAGAGGATAGGAAGCAGCTGCCTGCAAGAGAGAAGACTCGGACCTGGACACCTCTAACTGCAGACAGCGCAGCAAGAACTGGACCACTGAGGACAGAAGAACAATACAATTTTATTTAGTGCCAACACACACACACACACACACACACACACACACACACACACACACACACACACACACACACATATATGTATTAGGGCTACGCCTCTGGATCTCACCAGCCAGTGTGTTGAGCTCCAAGATGACGGTCTCAGACGCGTGGGGCGGTAAGGAGGGAGGCTGGAACTCGAGGCCCTGCTCCTGGGCACAGTGCAGCAGAGCCTGGCCCAGGTCTGGCTGCTGCAGCAGCAGGTTGAGGAGGTGGGCTGCTGTGACGCTGTCAAAAGGCTTGGTGCTGGTACTGAGGTCCAGAGCAGCCTGAAGAACACTGTGCATCCTCTCTGGCACCTCACATCATAAACACCAAGGTGAAATAAGTAAAACATACACTACAGACTGAGATACGGATCGAAACAGAGGTTCATTTTTTTTTTTAATCACAGAGTTGTTACAACAGTTATTAAACATTTTGAAATTAACATAAAAAATACTGAGTGCTATAAAACCAATGTTGGCACCCTTGTTGGGAGTAATGCGATGATGACTGGCTGGGTGGGCGGATGCCCTGCTCACGCTGTCTCACTGCACGCTCTGACTACCACTAAACACAAGACAATGGCGACGAGCCAGGGAAATTCAAAAGGTAGCGTTCTCGAACCGGAAGTACCGGCACTACTTCTCGCTCATTGAAATTAAAGGCAAGAATGTTTATGTAACATGCACGCTATACCAAATGTTCTAAAATACTGTATATAGTGTTTTTATTCTTCAGTCAGTTAATATAAACATATTTGACGTTAAAGATGTTATAGAACGTAATAGCGTTATAGAACATGAAAAATAACGTTAGTTACTTTGCTGAGTAACTAATTACTTTTACAATGTGGTAACTGAGTTACTAACTCAATTACTTTTTGGAAGAAGTAATTTGTAACTGTAACTAATTACTTTTTTTAAAATAAGATGACCAGCACTGGTTGGCACAAAACAAAAACTATTTCGACAAAATTAAAAAGAATCTTAAAGCTATAGTTATAATTTGTGTCCCCCATGAGGAATTCTAAGTAATGACAACAAAACGGTCGGCTGGAACAAGCTTTCCGTGATCGCGTATCACCCCCATCCCTCCTCCACGCAGCTCCTAGTAGCCAAGGAGGACACGGAGGATTACAAAAAGACTCTTCAGAAGAGGTAATTATCTTCACTCGAGTTTCTGTGCGCGAAAGTTGCCGGACGCCACAATCTTCTGAACATAGCCATGCTGAGAAGTACAGAGAGAGTTGTGTGGAGCCGATAGTCTTGATTAGCTTTGTAGCAACTCATTTGGCAATGGCCTGAATGTAACGGACGTTCATTAATATCAAAAGGTTATGCACTAAAGCTTTAAAAGGACAATTCCGGCGCAAAATGAACCTAGGGGTTAATAACATATGTCTACCGAGTCAAACGTTCTCTGGGATCTGTTCTCATGCTAATCGAATGTGTCTCTAGCTTTAAACAAGCTAACGCAAACCGGTGGTTAGCTGCTAAGGCTACCTTTCGGGGCAGATGGTAAATGGCTATTTTATACCACTAACAAGGCTCAAAATAGCACCACACTTCAACGGTAGCATAATGAGGGTCCCTACATGTAAACTGAAGCAATGAGAACTTTGTAAGTGTACAGACAGTTTATTAAAAAGATAGTTTAGAAAGACAGTAGTGTTCATGTTTACATGAGGGCGCCATCTTGGAAAACAGTCATGAGCAGTCGAATGACCAGTAACCAGTAACATAGCTCAAACACGGCGTTCGTGATTCGACTGCTCATGACTGTTTTCCAAGATGGCGCCCTCATGTAAACATGAACGCTAATGTCTTTATAATCCATCTTTTTAATAAACTGTCTTGTTAGTGGAGTATAAATAGCGATTTACCCTCTGCCCCGAAAGCTAGCGTTAGCAGCTAACCACTGGTTTGCGTTAGCTTGTCTAAAGCTTGAGACGTATTCGATTAGCATGAGAACATGTTCCAGAGAACGTTTGACTCGGTACACATATGTCATTAACCCCTAGGTTCATTTAGCGCCGGAATTGTCCTTTAAGTATCACATTTCAAGATATAACAGATACTGAGCTTGGTCCTCATATTAACCTGTAGTCCCACAGCTGATGGTGGGAGTTGTCGTAGTAACGTTGAGGCCAGTTGTTTGACTTCCAGGAAGTTGCTGGCAACACAGTAGAGGACATTCTGAGCATGGGCAGAGGTTACAACTTCACAGAGGGCAAACACATCAGGCCCTGGGGAAAACAGAGAGGCAGAGGTGAAGAAACGCTGAGCCAGCTAGAGCATCAGGTTGACATCAAAGTGAAGAGGCCAGCTAGTAATGGATGGACTGCTGGTTCAGGCATCAAAAGAAAGATGTACGGTATTCCAGAAATGTGCGCTGGCCATTGGTATTGCATGAAATGTACCAAACATCATCACCGAGTTGTTCTTGACGAAAGCATTGGATTCCAAACTGCTCTGAGCGAGTCGGATGAAATATGACATTATGTTTGAAGCTTTTTAGTGAACTTTAGCAACATTTATATTTACTATGCATACTGTACGACAAGGAAGACCAATTTCAACTGTCTGGTCTATAAAAAGTGCCTAAAAGTTGCTGTTTGTATGATGTCAGTTAAATGAGCAGTCAAACGACAATAAGACAAACACAATCAGTGATCTCCTAAAGGCAAGTTATACATATTGCTTTATGCATTATATATTTTTTACTGCATAGTTTGAAGTATCATTTAAAAAAACATATCTGTTATATTGAACTTGCCATAAACCTATAATGTTAGTAGCAGATTTCTTTACACAGCAGTGATGGTTTGTGAAGTCTGGTGAGTCATATACGACTGCTGCTGATGAACAGTAGGCGTACCAGTGCTGAAGGTGAAGAGCTCACCCAGTAGACACAGCAGGTGGAGGGACATAAGGCATTTAGAGAAGGACGCTCCAGGAAGCAAAACCTCCAGCAGCCTCACACACAGCCAGCGCAGGAACTCCTACAACACGCATAAAAACACGCCTAGTCCTTTAGTTCATTTTTGTAAGACAAAAAACACTCCGGTAGACCTCGCTGCAGCTTTCTGTTGTGTTCCATGTGTGTGTGTGGTATGGTATACCTTGTAGAGCTGTAGTGTGTGTTGGTCTTGGTCTCTCTGCTCCTGCTCTCTCTCCTGGATCAGTCTCTTCTGCAGCAGCAGAGCGCTGTCCTTCATTCGACAAAGCAGCTGTATAGAAGAGGATTTTAAGCTCCATTACAGCTACATTAAGAATTTCTCTCATCTAGCGGTGAAATTGTACATGACAACCAACTGAATATTACTTTCTAGCCCTTCCCATTCCGAGCGTGTTTTAACTGCTACGGTGGCTGAACCCGAAATTAGCTCTTAGTATCTCCATCTTTTACACGCAGCTGTTCCAGCCACTCCAATATTAACGTTGGTCTTGTTGCTTTGCCCGTCGCGTTGTCGTTTTAATTCTCTTTTTCGCTTCCTTGGCGACTCCGTTACATGTCCTCGAGAATGGGTCCGATCCTCCATCTTCAACAGGCTTTCAAATCTGCCGGCAGTCGAGTAATCTCCCCCTGGCATTCGTCACGGTGCCACTGAGTTTAGGAGGGCGAAAGGAGGAGGTATGTCCCTTTTTGGCTAATGTATTTTAAGGATGGAGGCGCAACATGGCGGCCGCCATTCGAGCGACTCGCTCGTGTGTATTCTGAATGGCAGATTCTACGCTTACGACAAAGGGCTTTTTGCTAAGAATCAACTCAAAGAAATGACACAATGTAGGTTTAAGTAATAGTTTTGATTCGATCATTAAATTGAGTCATATATGTCTCCTTGTAACGTGTAGGGTTGTTAGCACTGCAGATCCCGTTGAAAATGAAAATTCAAACCGCTCCCAGCCAACAAACTGACTGTACGTTACCAGCTTAAAGGGGAATTTCGGTATTTCTCAACCTGGACCCTGTGTTCCCATATTTTTGTGTCTGAGTGATTTTTTGTGCAATTGGTCCAGTATTGAGCGATGACACTGTAACCAGCAGCCATTAAACGGACTACAGTGTAATCACAAGGGGCAGTTGCACAGTTTGCCAGTGACTCAGATTGTTATTATAAGTGTCTGACGAAAAAAGACGGTGAAGTCTTTCTGAAATCTTGGGAGGTGACTTGTTGCCGGAAGACTGCACTGTGGAACGTGTGTGTGTGTGTGAGAGAGAGAGAGAGAGAGAGACGAGGGAGAGAGAGAGAGAGAGAGAGAGACGAGGGAGAAAGAGAGATATTGTTATGTTGGAGTACATAAAGCGTGGCTTAGTGTTATCTAAAAGATTTTCAATGTCACGGCTGAATGTTTAGATGATTTTGACAATGTGGATGAGGTCTTTGAATTCGATGGCTGCAAGTATTGATTTGAACCAGAGTACAGGGATGAAGAATAGCTCCTACAAAAGCGGACCAGGAGAAAGAGAGCAGGGGCAGCAGGGAGAGGATGGTGAACCAGCTGCTGTGAGGCCGCGAGGGTCGGGAGATTTGTAGTGTGACCGTGTGCCCGCAGAGGAAGAATGCCCACGTTGTAAGGAGTGGGACCTGTTGCTGCCCGATTCAGAACGAGACTTCTCCTTGAGCGGGACGTGGACGCAACAAAGAGTTAGAGGTAAAGAGTAAAACGTTTAATTTCTCTGTTGGGTCCTTTCCATAATGTAGTCAGACACTTATAGTGACGATCTCAACTCGACAGTGGCAAAAACAAGCACTTTTAGTGGACGTACAATTGCCCAGAGCGATTACATTGAAGCCTGTTTTGACACTGCCAGGTTGCAGTTCTCTTGGTCAATACTGGAACAATTTTAAAAAACGGTTGTTCCAATTAGTCATTTAGACACAAAATCACGGGAAGTAGGGTCCGGATTGAAAAACACTGAAGTTACCCTTTAACATCTCAAATTCAGTGAGAAACTAGAATCCATAAAGAAAAAGGCAACGTGAGGTAAACGGCTGACCTTCTTCAGCAGGCTGACTGTCTGCTGTCTGACGCCTGGTGACTGACTGTTGAGATTAGGCAGCAGGAAGTGGCGGATCAGGTCCATTTCCTGGGAGGACAGCGTTTCAGTGCTGCGGTGGCTCTCGCACACTAACCCCAAAGCATCCAACCTCACCTGGGCGGTAGGATTTGAGGACACATAAATACAAATGGAAATCCAAGATATGTGCCAAATTCATGAGAAAGAAAATACTTAACAATATTGAAAAGAAAGGATACAGACACTCACTTGATCATGTTTGTGTACCAGTGCTTGTTGGAGTAGGGAGAGGGGCACCAGTCCCCCCCACAGACCCTCCTTTGAGGATGGAACAACACCCTGGGCCCTGGCTGCCCGCAAACATGTCATGAGAGCTCCCAGTGCACCCCTGCTGCCTGAAGGACCTGAAGAGAACAGAAAAACAGCATTTATGAAATGGTTCCACATTTTGTCATGACTATGTTAAGGAACGCTCCCACTAACTGTGGAGAAGACTTTTTTTTTTTTACAGTATTTCTTGCCACAACAGAATGCTTTGTGAAGTTGAGAGACATTAACATGCAGCTGATATATCATGAGAATAACCACAAGGGAAAAAGGGAAAATAGTTGCCGATAAATGGAACGTGATTGTGTTTTTATGTGCAGACATCGGTGCCTTTACCTGTGCTGCTTGGCGGTGGGTCCTGCAAGGCCTGCACCATGTGTGCCAGACTGGAGGGGCTGCAGCGTAGCAGCTTGGGCAGGAAATAGTCCAGGATGTACGTGGTCTGGTCCAGTCTGGCACGGCACAGCACCTGTAGCAGGGGGGTCACCCAAGTCTGGTGCCAACACGCCATCCAGTCCTCTGTGGCCGTCTTGTCCCCTGCACCAGCCTCACTGGCCAGCTGTGCCTTGTGGCTGACAAACAGCCTCTCCAGGAGGTCGCTAGCATAAGGAGCCAGGGTCTGGTCACCCATCAGGCCCAGGAGACAGGAGGGCAGCTGGGGTTGGATGTCAAGCAGGTAGCCTGCCCCAAAGAGCTCCACGAGGCAGCCCAAGGAGCCGTACTTCCCCCTCATGTGCCACTCAAGTCCCAGCAAGCTTCGGGAGAGCTCTGCGACGTACGAGTCCTTGGTTGGGTCGGAGATAGATGGGTTGGTGTGCCGATGGAGGAGGAGGAGGTTGCGAAACAGGGAGCGGGTTTGGTGGCGGACTCCGTCCAGCGGGTGCTCCCAGTGGGAGTAGATGTGCTCCAGCAGTTGCCGCTGTAGCTCCGAGCCGCCGCTGAGGGACTGTTGGAGGCGGGGAGGGCAGGGCAGCCTCTCCCCCTGCAGGCAGTCAAGCGCAGCACTGCTCCATAGGGTCAACACCCGGGCCACCACCATGGCTGTACTGGACTCCTTTATACTACAGCAAGAAAATCAAAATAGGCGTGCTGTTTCCACTTTAGAAAGACTGTATTTGGATTTTTTTCAGAGATGGTTGACACAGATCAAGTAGTCACACGTTATATTTATGGTGTCCGTCACTTACGGCTCTGGCAAGCAGCTGAGTGCTTTGTTTAAAAGGACTTTTAGACTAATTCTAACTGTGACCCTTCTCCTTTGATATACTAGGATAACAATGTAGACTAGTTAGCACTGAATGGGGATCAGATTTACCAGACCTACCTGACATCTAGATCCAGCAGCGTGTGTGGGACCAACAGCAGCAACTCCTCCCACTGGGGCCCTGGGAAAGCGCCCTTCCAGCTCAACATGGCCAGAGCCCCATGACACAGATACAGAGAGACACCCGGCGGGCGACCACTGGTCCACAGTCCCTCACACCTCTGCTTTAGCCACTGAGGAGCGGAGTCCAAACCTGGCGCTGAGCTGCGCAGCAAACCGCACACCTAATACACAAAGACAAGAATGACCAAAACATTTGAGGAGAATCAATACAGGTTTCTGCAAGATGCATTATTTCAGCAGCTTTATACACACACTGCTAGATTTGTTGTATTGCATGTTAAAGGTGCTCTAAGCGATGTTGGGCGACGGCACTTCTTGTTGACGTTCGACGAATTTTCAAACAAAATGAGGCTAGGGGCGACCCTCCCTCCTCCTCATCACGTCCCCTCACCCTCCCTTCCGTGCTTCCGCCCACTAACCCCCCCACCCCCAAATCCTTCTTGTCGGTTATTGGCTGGAACGCTGGAAGACTGTTTGTTATGTTTGGTGGTGCAGGTCGGCGCGGTTTGTTTTTCTTGCTGTTTGTGGAGCCTTGGCTGTCTACAGAGACCGCGTTGTGTTCAGGAGACAGGCAGCTAGCGGATAGTGAGGAGATGTTTGCTGTATGTGCCAAAAAATGTTGTAGCCTAAAAAACGCGTGACATCGCCTAGAGCACCTTTAAAGAAAAACATTTTATTTCCAAGATCATGACTTTACAAGTCAGTCTCATTCAGAACACTGGGAAATATTCTCAAATGTGTGCGTAACGTGCAGAATTCTTAATCCTCGACTCACCACAGAGGCAACTTCATCTCCACGACCCATGACAGACCTGATCAGTAACACTACAGCCATGCCGGCCGTACTCTGGACTGACTGGACGAACTCCTCTAGAAACAGAGAAAGGAACAGGAGGAGGAAAGAAGTGAGAGGAACATATGTACACCTACTGTAAGTATTTGTGGTTTCGGCCCTCATTTAACCCTTGTGTTGACTTCGGGTCACATTGGCCCGTTCTTAATTTTTGTTTTATATCAGAAAATATTGGACGTAGAAATAAGCGCTGAAAATGTGTAGAAGAACATTTTTTAAATTTCAAACGTTGGAAAAAGCAAAAACAAATTGTTAAAAAAAGTGTCACAAATGTCGTTTTTTCAAGGTTGAAACGAAGACAGGTTAAAGTTCTGGAGCAATCGGGAGTTTGGGAAGTTTATGACTCCCATCTGCCATTGTCAAGCCGCTTAGGACACATTTATTGTTTGTATCATTAAATGACAGTATCATTAAAAAAAATCTTTTGTAAATCCTCATTTTCCTCTGGAAATACTTATTATTTTCCTAAACTGACTGGTTGCACAGGATAATGATTACAAGACTGAAACAGTCAAGACTTCCTTAATGTAATGACATTTCCACTGAATATATAGACATACAAATATGTATATCCCCATTTTATTTAAGCATCTTTCAAATACTGTGAACACTTGAGAACCTGTTCTTCTCCCAAAAAGAGTTCTTTATTTGGACTTTAATACTTCTTCTGAGAATAAGTCAGAAATAATGAGTGAGGGTGGGGGTTGAATATTTCTGAAATTGAAAAGAAGGCAGGTCTACATGTCTACATCTATCAGCCGAGTCTCTGGATATGCCAGGTGTTTCTACATTTTTGAGTCCTGTTATTTATTTTTTTTTACCACCAGTGAGGATGTGTGTGTAGCAGCCCAGGAGGCTGCTCATTGTGTACTCCAGCTTGCAGTGATTCTGTTCAGCCTGCAGGGCAGCGCTGATGGTCTCTTGGGATCTCTGGATCACCAGCATGGAGGTCTTTACGGCTGCCAGACAGGACTGCATCAGCTGGGCCTGGACAATGTGACGTCCTGCTAGACCACTTGGACAACAGCAGGGGGCGACAGAGACACGTGGATCAACAACGAGCTATATATATCGTCACCGGATTCCCTACTGTTTCAACAGGTTAACTGGCTGATCAGACTGTAACGCGACAGAGCAAGAAGGCATCAACGAGGCAAAGAGGAAATAAAGCTCCAATAGCAGCTGTTTAATAATAGGTACTGTAATGGAAGTGATGTATGCACCGACTTGTGTCATGGCAAGAAGGAGAGAAAATTACTTCCGATGTGTAATACTCAGATACAATTAAATGCCAAGTGTAAATCTAAGTAAAAAAAACTAATGGAGAGATATGGAGAAATATAGAACACAGAATATCCCTCTATACCTGTTCTGGTGAAGGTATTCACTTAATCCCTTGTGAAGAAAATGCAACACTACATAAAAGGAGAAAAGAGAGTCAACGTAAGATTTTTCTTTAAAAAAAAAAAGAGGAAAAAAATGCCTGTTATTTTCAGTAAGTACGCTAAATACTAACCTTCCGGCAGCAGTTTGTGAATGCATCTCTCACCTGAAAAAAAAATATTTTGGAAATGTAGTTATTCTGCAAGTCATTTTACAGTAGGAGGTAAATGTATCTGATATCTGTTGTGTTTGAAAGTAGAGTAAGTCAGCAGTGAGAGCAAAGGCAATCACCCACTCACCGAGAGGGAAGCCATCCAGACAGGCAGAGATGGTGTCTACGAGGCGTGGATACTGGTCTGTAGTTGGGTTGGACAGACAGTCGGACAGACAGGCAGACAAACTGCTTACAGCATGCTCTTGTAGCCAGGCTGGTACTGAACCCAAGGCACTGAGGAAAGCAACAGAGAGGCATGTTATTGATCAGGGGCCATATTCACATGACATCCTCAGGCTAAAATTAACTCTTAGGAAGTAAGTTTAGGGGCCCAATTTTAACGATCTAAGCGCACGGCGTGAAGCGCATGGCGTAGGTGCGTTTAGGTCGTGTCCAAATCCACTTTTGCTAGTTTGACGGTGGAAAAGAGGGTCCGTGTGCCGGCCGCATGGTTCAAAAGGGTTGTACTTAGTGTCTTCATTAATTCATAGGTGTGTTTCGGGCGTAACATGCAATAAACCAATCAGAGTGTCATCTCCCATTCCCTTTAAAAGCCAGGCGCGTTTGGACCTTGGCGCATTGCTATAATGATGGCGGATTTGCACCATAATATTTTATTTGTAATCTTCCGCATGTTCGTGTGCTGCTGCGCTTCCCTGTGTGTGTAACAAGCATAGTGTGCACGCACTGTGCACGAGCCTAGGCACATTTTACTAATTTGCTGTTAAATTAACAATGAAATGCTACGCTATTGACTTTAGACCAGGTATTTGTTGGTCAATGGTGTGATCACATCCCACTGCCTCAAGATAGCATTATGCCAAGAATGCACCTGAACACACCTCCCTGTAAGACCAGCATGCCCATGGGCGCAAAGATGGGTGCAGGTGTATTTGTTATTTAACCCTTGTATTGACTTTGGGTCACATTGGCCCGTTTTAAATTTCTGTTTTATATCAGAAAATATTAGACGTAGAAATAAGCGCTGAAAATGCGTCACAAATGTCAGAAAAAAAATTTTTCAAGGTTGAAACGAAGACAACATAAGGGTTAAACGCCGTGGGCGCTGGACGGGAAATTGAAAACTGCGTCGGTCTTAAACTAGCAAAGACACTTGTGTCGGGCTTTGCGCTGCGCCGGGTGCAAGATAGGGCCCTAGGACTCCTAAGTTTTTGGTTTGAGAGTAATTCAAAGATGATGGGTTAGGGTTAGCATTAACAGCACTAACAGTTTGCACATGTTAATGCTACTTGGACATTGATATGGAATTTAAATTGCTGCTAGGATGAGGATTTACATTAAAAGATCTGCGATTTCAATCACAGAAGGAACAATTCTTGCGGTTTGCCATTTGAAAGCATAATAAAAATCTGGGATGTAAAACTGGTTGCCTCACTAGCAAGTGACCACTGAAATCACCTTATAGTCTCCATACTGTTTACTTGAACGGATGTGTTTCAATCTAAGAATCCTAAAACGTAGCTATGTACCTGGCAATGGCTCGTCGTAGGGGGTTCTTGGCCTGCAGGGAGGTGTAGACCAGAGACAGGGTGTGTAGACAGGCCTGTAGAAGAGCTCCATCAGGCTCCTCTTCACTCAGTGCCTCCAGCTGGGACCCTGCCTGATGCAGTATGTACACAATGGTCATTTACTGTATGTTAGTAGCACTCCATCAGTCCATCGACATGATGGACTTTTTTTTTTAAATAATTAAAACATAATACATATCATAGTAGAAACACACTTACCTTTTTGTCTAAAAGTCAACATAATCCTTGCATGTGGAAGATGACATGGTGGTACTTTTTATTATATCTCACAAAACCAACCTTTTTAACCAGCTGGATCTGCTGCACCGGCTCAGACAGCTCCAAGCAGGACTGCAGGGTCTGGGCAACCTGCCTGACTCCATCCTCTCCTCCATCCACAGAGAGGGATGCTAGAAAAGATCATGAAAAACTGTGACGACATATATAATGTACTAGTGGAGTGTGTGGTGTGCACACATCTGGGCTGAGAGTGCTCTACATTGGCATGTAATCTTTATTGGGAGCACCGACAGGATTAATTACACATCTTTGTTTTTATTAACCATAGTTTGCTCATCGGTAGTTTGGTCTCATTACCTATCAGCTTGTGTAGGTTCTCCTCATCCAAAACCACAGCCTCTACTTTGGCTGTCTTCTTCTTCACCACCATGACTGTCCTGTATGAGGGACAAACACTGTTATTGTTTGGGTATATAGCTAAAACAATAATTCATGTTTACATGCTTGGTTGTAGAGAATACAAATCTCTCACACCTGTCAAAATTGAGCAGAACACCAAAACTTCACCTCTTTAATAGTCCCTTTGTTGTTATTTTGTACATGTCACATCTGAACAATCTCTCTCTCTCTCTCTCTCTCACACACACACACACACACACACACACACACACACACACACACACACACACACACACACACACACACACACACACACACACACACACACACACACACACACACACACACACACACTATTTAGCTTTACCTTGTCTAACAGTAACGTCAACGTTACTGCTGCTAGGACTAATGTTAGCCAAAAATTGCTAACTGTCTCTGTCTGGCATTGACTCTACGTCTGAAATTCAAAAGCGAGACACAAATAGCAAACACTGACACAATAAAACAACGAAACGCTCACAAAGAGCAGCTAAATAAGTGTAACGTTAAATATAAGTAGCTAGCATTCACCTCAATTCAGCATGAGGTTTACTTGGAGCTTCTCTTCTTCAGCTGGTAGCTGAAATGTATGTCAAGCTAGAGGATAAAACGCTTTCACTTCCTGTAATTATTTTTCAGAATAAAACAACCTTTAAAAACCATGCCCAACAACTAAATAACATGCTGTTTACATCTAGTTTTTTTATATTTATATTTTTTATTTAATTATACATTTACTAATACATTATCTTGTTCTGAATGTGTGGTTGGAAATACTTCTACAGACTTAATTGTTATGAAACGTTGAATTTGAAGGCACACTTATTTGGCTTCCTGTATTGCTCTCGTAAGCTTGACACACCCACTATGGTCTATGCTGCACGTGTGAGACGTCACTTCCGACAAATTGTTACAGACAGACCGCCCTCAGAAGCTGTCCTTTCCATAAAATAGCGCTCCGGCTTCTTATTGGCGGACGACACTCGTCAATCAAACACAGACTTCGTGATTCTGCAGCGTAGGGAAACGCCTTCTAAATGTGTGATTGGACGTATTGTGCGAAACCACACCCTCTAAATCCAACCCTGCTCCAACTTTTTGCCTTTGAGCTGAAATGAAATCCTTGGGCACGAGAGAAATTCACCGTTTTACTCATGAATTAGGACTTTCTCCACAGGAATGACAAGAAATGTTTAGACGCTGGAGTCGATATGGCGTGAAGTCCCTCGTATAGTTTCTGTCCATCAAATATTGAAAGGGTAAGTCGAGAAACTTCGGCGAAAATTGTTTTAATTAAATAGGAAACGGCGGAAAGTCTATATTTTAGCTTAAGGTATGTTTAGAGAATGGTTCAAACTGTGTTTTTCATTCAAATTAGCACTGAACATTTGCCCTGTTTCTCAGTTGGCCGCTTTTTGGTGATGCGAAATAGACTTTTAGTTGAGGACACTCATGAATGTGAGTCCAGTAGTCTCTGCTGTTTGCCATTACTCATTTATTCACTGTTGAGGCAAAACAAGGTGATGCTAGTTGTGTCTTTTGCTAGCTGGTGTTATATTCAGAACCATATCCTAAACTTTAGACACCAAAATATACACTCTCTTTTTTTTTATTTTTTTTTTATTTAATGTCAAAATATTATTGTGATATCACAGGAAACAAAAACACATCAGCTATAAAGTGTAATAGTGTCTGTAAATTCAATTTATAATGCCACAAGCTATTTAAAGTTAAATCTTTTGCCTCAGAGTGGCTTATTGTTGACTGTTTGACGTCTCTGTATTAATCCTGAAATCCTGAAAGAATTCTTGAATTGTTTATTAAATTAATAATAATAATACATATCACCTTAATGTTAGGGTACTTTGCTTTGTTTTTCATCATAGTAATGGTTATTATTTTTTGGGGGCATTTTTAGGCCTTTAATTCCACAGGACAGATGTAGACATGAAAGGGGAGAGGGACGGGGGGTGGGGGGGGCCGCAGGTCGGAGTCGAACCTCCAGCCGCTGCGTCAAGGAGTACACCTCTATATATGTGCTCCTCCTCTACCAACTGAGCTAACCTGGCCGCAGCAATGGCTTTTAATGGCTCACTACATCACCGATCCAGACCAAAATCACCAACTTTACTCAACAGGAAGTGGCGCAGAGAGAAAGAGACAAAAAGAAACTCTGGGTTCATAAGGTTTAATTGCCTTTAATTTTTTCCACCAACCACATCCTTTCATCATCACTGTGGAATGATGCTTGGAGAAAAAAAATGTAGTATAGTTTTCCATAGAAAATGGACTAATATTCTCATAGGATCTTATTCAATTCTACAAAACATGTACTTACAAGGAAATTTGAGTAAATCAACGTCTCAAAAGCCCAAACTGAATCGTACTGTTGCAGCAGAACCATGAGACATGAAAATACTCTCCATTAGGTAGCCATGACAAAGGCACTTTAAGTTGCATAGTAAAAATATTAGACTAACTAAAGTATGAAGGTGAAGGTGAGAGAGGGTGGTCTTATGCGTTCAGTATACTCGCCGTTCCCGACCTGACGTCATGGGAGCGCCGTAACTATTTATACTCGCGCGTGGTGGTGGCGACACTAGTTGCAGTCTTCTAGACTAGAAGAAGAAGAAAAAGGTAAACAACGGCAGAACCGGCAGCAGCATTGACGTCAATGTTTCGATTTGATTGGATGACCTCACCATAAAAGAACTCCTCTTAACCCAGTAAGTTTACATGAGAGACTTGCAGTCGCTCTGAGAGTCCTGGCATCCGGTTGCCCTTGAACTCGTCCATGCTTCCTGTTTCCGCTTTGTCGTGCGCCGCTGAAAAAAATAGAGTGGTGCGCGCCCTCTGGCTCACTTTAAATCCTGGCGCGGCAGCGAGATCTACGTCATTTTGACGTCACATTGGCGTGCGACAGGTCGGGAACGGCGACTGTAAAGAGGCCTTTACAGAGAGCTTACAATAAAACCTAATTAGTCCTGTCAGTGCAAATTACAGCATGTTTACATGATACTGGGTATTTTAAAGTTGGTTGACAAAATATCTTAATACGTTTTGTAACAAAAAGTAATACAAAAAATGGATATGGATTTTGAAATGGATATGTATACAGTAATGTAAGAACAGGTATATGATATCACAATTCATTGACTCGTATGCATGGTTTATTCATATGAAATATGTCATATTATAGTCTTTTATGTTGTTTTGTTTAGTGGGATGAGAGCTCTTTTTTTCATTTGCCTCCCTCAGTGTTTACCACAGCAAACAGGCAACAGAAATAAGTCTGTGGAAAGTAGTTTATGGCCTTCCTCCACACACACATGTGTGCAGCGAGTCTCTTTGTAAGGAGGCCAGGCTGGTAATGAGAGGTTATTACTTGGAAGAGAAACCCAGGCTTTCTATCTTCCTGCTGCTCTCCTCCATCAGAGATGCTCATCTGTCTCTCTCATCTCTCTCTGCATGAACCGCCTGTTTTCCAACGATAGCGCTGGAAAACATGATGCAAGTCCGGCCCAGGCAGGGTTGTCGAGGTGTTTTTGGAGCAACACTGGTGTTTTTTTCTGTTTGGCTAAGCTAAGTGATACGCCCACTATACCTAGACTGTTCCAGCTGGGCTCGACCCTGGAATATTTCAGGTGCTGGCTGGTGGCAAAAACATCTGCACAACAACCCCTCTGTCTGTGTCTACATATGTTTGTGCGTATTTAGGTTAGAGAGATGCTGTATATTGGTTTGCAAGTATATAAGATTAAAAATTCATATACTGGTCCAGTGTCTGTTTTCCATTTCATGATGAATATGATAAAGTTGGATTGATTTTTGTATTTAAAGTTCATGGCATGACCATTTCACTTTATGAGGTTTTTTAACATTAATGTGAGACTTCAGATACAGTATTAGGGGAACACTAAGGCTTATATAAAAGAGACTTCAGATACAGTATTAGGGGAACACTAAGGCCTATATAAAAGAGACTTCAGATACAGTATTAGGGGACCACTAAGGCTTATATAAAAGAGACTTCAGATACAGTATTAGGGGACCACTAAGGCCTATATAAAAGAGACTTCAGATACAGTATTAGGGGACCACTAAGGCTTATATAAAAGAGACTTCAGATACAGTATTAGGGGAACACTAAGGCCTATATAAAAGAGACTTCAGATACAGTATTAGGGGATCACTAAGGCCTATATAAAAGAGACTTCAGATACAGTATTAGGGGACCACTAAGGCCTATATAAAAGAGACTTCAGATACAGTATTAGGGGACCACTAAGGCCTATATAAAAGAGACTTCAGATACAGTATTAGGGGACCACTAAGGTCTATATAAAAGAGACTTCAGATACAGTATTAGGGGACCACTAAGGTCTATATAAAAGAGACTTCAGATACAGTATTAGGGGACCACTAAGGCCTATATAAAAGAGACTTCAGATACAGTATTAGTGGACCACTAAGGCCTATATAAAAGAGACTTCAGATACAGTATTAGGGGACCACTAAGGTCTATATAAAAGAGACTTCAGATACAGTATTAGGGGACCACTAAGGTCTATATAAAAGAGACTTCAGATACAGTATTAGGGGACCACTAAGGTCTATATAAAAGAGACTTCAGATACAGTATTATGGGACCACTAAGGCCTATATAAAAGCATCCAAAAAGCAGCATGTCATAGGACCTTTAAAGAACGGATGAATGCAGCCCTTGTTGCCCTGTATGCAATATTGACACAAGTAAGCATCAATCCTCATGAGTTTCAGTGGTGTTTGGAGATGTTTCCGACCGTAAAAAAGCAGGGGGAGGCAGGCCTGCACGATATGAGGAAAATACGCAATATGCAATAAGGTTGTTGAATATCGCGATAACGATATTACTTGCAATAAATATACAGATATTAAAGTGTACTCAGTTCTTCATTTCTGCTGCTTTCAGTATTCTGCTCAAATACAACAAATTGCTTGTTGAATTTAAAACAAACAAAAGGAAATCATTTCCAACATTATTTTATTGAACAAATTTAACATTGAGTTGAATATAAAAGGAAAATGAAAATTGAGCAGAAGTACGTAGGAGGGCGGAGCCAGGCTATATAAAAGGCTCTTCTAAAAAAAGAATGACAGTTTCTTTTTAAACTGTAATTTTCTACTGATATTTTCTTTCAACTAACACAAAAAATCTCTGAGTGTCTATCGTGATATGTCGCAGCCTTTCGCGATGTGTTTATTGCGCCAGTTGATATTGCGATGACGATTAAAAAAAACAATATATGGTGCAGCCCTACTGCTAAAGTACAAACAAACAAACAGCCTTCAAAACCGGGAAAAGACAACACTTAATATATCACGATTTTACGATATCCAAAATCTAAGACGATATCTAGTCTCATATCACGATATTGATATAATATCGATGGGTGGTGATGGTGCGGTGGGTATGACACATGCCTTTGGTGTGGGAGATCTGGGTTTGATTCCCACTGCCATCCATCAACCACTGTGTCCCTGAGCAAGACACTTAACCCCTAGTTGCTCCAGAGGCACGCAGCCTCTGATATATATATATATATATAGCAATTGTAAGTCGCTTTGGATAAAAGCGTCAGCTAAATGACATGTAATGTAATGTCGATGTATTGCCCAGCCCTAGGGGAGGTGCGCAGAAACAGCTGTTTGCAGCTCTTTTTCTCGTCGTAGAGGGGGGGTAGCACAAGTAAGCGAACACCAACCTCATTATTCTGGGGGGGGTCACGACTCTAAAAGGTTGAGAACCACTGGTCTACATACTCTTGGTCTCTCACTGCTCTGTGTTTGTCTGTGTGTGTCTTTTCCAGAGGGCTGGGCGCTATGGCGGAGGGGGAGGAGGCCATGAGCCAGGAGGACTGGAAGGAGAAGTGTATGGTCCTGGAGGCCCTGCTCATGAAGTTCAGAGTGCAGATCATCAAGATTCGAGAACTCACCGCTGACAAGGTTGGTTCAAATACTCTTCCTCCTGTAAATCTGTTGTGGCCAAACGGTTTGAAAGCGGTGGTGTAGTCTACGTGATACGCAGGTATACGCAGTATACCCACTAAGAAAACTCCAGGATTTCCATACACCCACTTAAAAATGCCCAATGACCCACAACAACATACTTTGCATTATATTTTTGATATATTTTGAATTGTCATCTTTGTTTTTCTTCGTCACAGAGGCTAAATAAAGGTATTTCCACCGTAAATTGGTGCATAAAAGTTTATCCGAATACAGGAAATGAAGTTGTTGATGCTCAACACTTCCCTGGGGGAGGACACCCAGACCCCCCACTATGATATGGCCCCCAATCCCCCAAAGGTAGATTATGGCCAATATACAATACAGTATACCCACTACAATACATTAGACTACACCACTGTTTGAAATAAAGCAGTTTATGATTTAAATTGTGTTAGTTTGAGTCTTGTCTATGTAAGTGAGGGAAAGTGTACTGTACACAGGTGGGAGGTCTTTACAGTTAGTGTATATACAGAACGGGTGCTCTCCATTAAGCTTCCCTTACTTGCGTCTCTCTTCCCGCACGAGAGAGATATGAGGAGAAGATGTGAGCATGGAGGAATTGTGTATAGCAAACGGGACATCATCGCTCACTCCAGCATCATGTTTAAGAGATTGAAATCACTCAGGGTGCACAGCATCTCAACTGTCCTTCAATGTGTGGTTTAATAACAGTTTTAAAGACACCTGATGACTGCTGCTCCAACAACTGCAGAACAGAACAGACGGGAAGGAGAAAACAGATTCCTAAATAAAATCTTGGTTGGAGCTCACTTTTGCCTAAATGAGCCAAGATGCACTTGAAACAGAATATTGGAGAAGAAAATATAATACTGGGGGCCACCTCTAGTTCACCCAGTAAGTTCTATCACCCCATGCTGGCTGAGTCCTTTGCAGCGGTCTGGGTTCGAGTCCGACCTGCAGCCCTTTGCTGCGTGTCATCCCTCTCCCACCTTTCCTGTCTTTCCACTGTCACTATCAAATAAAGGGCAAAGCCCCAAAAAATAATCTTTAAAGGTCCCATGGCATGAAAATGTCACTTTATGAGGTTTTTTAACATTAATATGAGTTCCCCCAGCCTGCCTATGGTCCCACAGTGGCTAGAAATGGTGATACATCCCTGGGTATCGACCGAGCCCTGGGTATCCTGCTCTGCCTTTGAGAAAATGAAAGCTCAGATGGGCCGATCTGGAATCTCCTCCAAATGACGTCATAAGGAGGAAGGTTACCTCCCCTTTCTCTGCTTTGCCCGCCCAGAGAATTTAGCCCACCCATGAGAAAGAGACATCATGGCTTTCAAATGAGCAAAGTGGCAGTTGGTCAAGGCCACACCCCCACTCTCCACCTTGCCCCCCCCCCTCTCTCCTCCTCAATAGCTACAGACACAGAAATGGCAAATACTAAGGAAAGCTCATTGTGGAACTGGCTCTAGTGGCTGTAATTCTGCACTTTTGTTTTGAATTTGGGGAAAGAGACTTCAGATACAGTGTTAGGGGACCACTAAGGCCTATATGAAAGCATCCAAAGAGTACCATGTCATGGGACCTTTAAAAAAAAAATATATATATATAATACCGATATAGAAAAAGTGCACAAACAAGTCTTTTTTATGATTGGTGATGATCATCTGATCCTTTTTATTATTTGATTAAACATGGAATTGGAGCTGCTGGTGGTGCTGTTATTCCTGTGTCCATGGGGAGTTTGCTTAACTCACAGTATTACAGTCATGTAATAATACTCATTTTACAGCAATACTGTTTCCACGACAGCCAGACGTTTCTTATACTGTCCCATCAGATCCGATCACCAATCATTTAACTGATTTCTGTTGTAGAGGTGCTGTCTCTCGGTAAAAACCTCAGCGTCAAATACACCTGTGGTTCTTTGTCTCCTCATCTCCTCAATGATGGCGGACCTCAGGTGATTTCTGGGGTGAAGGCTGGAGGACAAAGCGAGGACAGGAGGAACCATAATTAGCTCAATGAAAACCAACTTTTTAAAAAAACTTTTACTCGTGGTTCCCATGGCCATGGAGGGGCGGCCTCTAGCTCACCCAGTAAGCGTTCGCCCCCCAGGTTCAAGGTCCAACCTGCTGCCCTTTGCTCCGTGTCATCCCCCATCTCTCTCCCCCTTTCCTGTCTATCCACTGTCGCTATATAAAAAAGGGAAAAGCCCCCCAAAAAAATAAATAAATAAAGCCATAGAATTTCAAAATCTCATTTTCCAGGCCTGGAAAAGTCATGGTATTAGTAAAATAACTTGAAAGTAAAAAAAAAAAGGCATGGGATTATGTTTAAATGAATTGTTACAGTAATCTTCCGTGGATAACCTTCCACTTATCTATTTTCTGTAGCTAGTGACGTAACATATCTCCTATATCATGTGTTGATGCGTGACAAGGTTTTGAATGAGCTGGACTAAATGAAAACTAGAAGGGCTTTGGGTGTCAAAGATTAAGCCTCAGAATCATTGTTACTGAATATGGAAACAAAAAGTCATGTTCTACAGTAGGTCTAAGTTTGTCAGGAATGAACAGAAGAACAGGGTGCTTACAGTAGCATGATATTCTATTGTGAGAGTGCCAGCCTACAGAACCTCCAACTTTGGCCCCATTGTTTGATAAAAATAGCACCGCACCAAATACAATGTCATAATGTAAAAAGCGTCAACATGTTGTCCTCATAAGTACAGGAGGACATCCACTCTCGAAAAAGAGAGTTGTGGTGTGTCTGGTGGGTACAGAGATGGCCGCCACTGGGCCGGCCCAAACTGTTCAATGGCCTAGTTCTGAAGCTGCTCTCCAGGGAGGCTGATTAGAGCTCTAATGTAAACAGCAGTCTGACCACAGGGCTCTGCCACGCACGGCATGATGGGATTGACCCAGCTCCAGTCAATTACAGAGTCAGTAAGTAAGCTCAGCTGGACAGCAAAACAAACTCCCGGAGAGACTTGGAAGAAAGATTGGCTTTGGTGGGTTTTTTTCTTTTGCAGACCACGTAGCACATGTGAAAGTCTCTGCTGCGTATTTTGGTCCTATCCATCCTGTTTGACAGGTTTGAATTTAACTATGTTTAAGGACTTTTTTTCCACTCAACATCATAAAACACACCATTAAACTCAGAATAACACACAATGTGTTTTCTGTGCTGCTATAATTCACCCCAACTTCCCCAGTTTACTTGCTTTCCTTAAGTGGTGTTGACTGTTAGTAGTACTAAAGTAGTAGCAGTTTAGAGCTTAGTTGCCTTGTCTGCATGTGTGCCAGTTTCAATTTCAAGTAGTCTCATGTTAGTTTGGCTTTTTTATTAATCTGGGCTCACTACGTCATAGCCCTTAGCCTGTATTAAAACTGTTTTTCTCAGCACACTGAGTTTGGGGTAAATCCGATGAAGAATAGCAGTAATCCCTTCCTTTTACCACATACGGAGGATCACTGGTTTAGTTCCCGTGGATCCAGAGTTCAACCAGAGTTCAACAGTTGTTCTTAATTCTTTTATTTATGTATATATCAATTCCATTTCATTAATTAAAAAAAGATACAACGATTCAGTGAACCTGGCAGAGGTTTAGTTGTGTAGTATGAAAAAGCCTCTGTAAATTCTCCAGTAAACCCAAAGTTGTTGCGTTATATCCATCATATCAGAGATGAATGAAACGGATAAGCCAATATCAGACTGTTACAGTAATAAAAGGACAAAATCCGACTTATATTGCCAATTCATGCAGTTATAGGGATCAGAAACTAACTTTGAATCTGCTTTTTAATCGGTATGCGGTATGCAGACTACATTGGATCGTGATATTTTTTCTGCAGCTATCAGAATTAACATGCAATCATTTTAGGTTTGTTGTAGAATGACCCATCACTTTGTTCAGCCCGACGTGCTGATGCTATGATATGAGCTCATCATGCTAACATGCAGACCCCTGCTGATGTTTTTTTTCTTTCTCTACTGTGGCTCCCACCGCGTCAGCCAGAGCTTGTTGTTTTAAAGCTGTGCGGGGGCGCATGTACGTCACTACAAAATCCCCCTTGTATCTCACTGTGGAGGTAATAGGCTTAGAAAAGAGTGAAAAAGTCAAACTGTACAAACTGTAGGTTTGTGTCCATTCATTGATGCAACTGCAACGTTCTGGGTACTACTGAAATGAGATTTAATAAAATGAGACTAAATGACTTGTTGAGATGGATATTGTTTGTAGTGACAGCACACTTCAACAACATGTTTGGTTTTTACATTTCTATATTATCAAAATGTAAATGGTAGTTATTAGAAATCAGAGTGCAAAATTAACTTTTTGTCCACTGGAAAATGGCTAGTGAATGTTCACATTTGACCAGCCACTCAATAGAAACGTTTTTTTTGTGGGGGGTGAGTGAAGCAAAGCTACCAGCTGGTGGATGGTGCTAATTTTGTACCCTGTTGGAAATTACTTTGAACCGCTAATTGAGTATTACAGTAACTAACGTGAATCGGGGTAGACTTAGAAAACCGCTGAAGTCCTAGAAAGCCTGCGCGAGTGGGTGGAGGGGGAATGAGAAGGAGAAAAAGATAGAGAGAAAAAAACGAGGCCTTATGTAAAGATTGAGCTGCCCAGGGGAGGAAATACCCAGTTTAGTAAATAGTGTGTGTGTGTGTGTGTGTGTGTGTGTGTGTGTGTGTGTGTGTGTGTGTGTGTGTGTGTGTGTGTGTGTGTGTGTGTGTGTGTGTGTGTGTGTGTGTGTGTGTGTGTGTGTTGTACAAGAAGTGAGTTTGCAAGTTGAAGCAGTCCGTTATTCTGTGTGTGCACGTGTATGTAAGAAGGTCAAGTCAAATTCATTTATGAACGTTTTTTTAACATATATTTTGCACAAAAGTGACTTGCGTTGCTTGAATGGGTGCAGCTATTTGGGAGGGACGTTAGTTTTGGCCTTCAGGGCCTCCGGCTGTAACAGTAGACTACACATCTTATGGTCTTATGGAGACAAAGAGGCCATGTGTGTTACATTCTCTCTTAGCCTCCCCCTTCAAACTAACACTCAACACACTCGCTGGTCATTTTTATTCTATCTCTTCGCCTGTGTGTCTCTGAGAAAAATTGTGAACCTCATCCCTATAAAGAAGGAATCAGCATTTTGAATTCAGTGAAATGCAAATGATGAATGAATAGAGTCCAATAGACTCCCTGCTGAAAACTTAACCTCTGAAATAAATATATGGTTTCATATTTTAAAGGCTAAATCATTTTCTAAAACAGCTGGGCACTGTAGTTTTCAGTAAACGTTACTCATACAGAAAGAAATAGTTTATTAGTTAGGGACTATTTCCAGCTGCGGATTAATACACATTTGGTGCTCTTGGGAGTTTTTAACAGCAGCAGAATGGTGGGATTGCCTCAAAATAAAGTACAATACAGTTCATATAAATAATGAAGGAACATGTCACCTAGTTCAGGGATGTGGCTGATAATTTGCTTTTAATAGTGTTTGGACAGCAGTAGAGTTCTATGTCCCAGAGGAATAAGATGTACTCTAAATCAGGCTTTAAACATACAGTACATAAATACTTAATATCAGCAGCATCAATTCATTGTTGGTTTTGATCTTTTCGTGGGATTTGGTGATAATAAGTGCAATATAGAATATTGCCTGACCTATCCTACACCCATAAGAATACACACACATATGGTATATCCATACTGTACATACAGTAGACACAGACCAAAACCACAATGGGTGGAGTGGCATATTCTGGTTTGGTCTTTAGAGCGAGAATTTAGAAAGAAGCAAAACATCCTCCTATGTGGTAGGTGAGGTATATTAGCCACGTGGACCAATGTCATATCATATTTACAGTATATAAATATAAATATATATACTTGCCCTCACATAGACGTATATGCTTGTCGTGTGAGAAAGGAGTCTTGTGTTTGAGGTGAGTTTATCCTTCTATTTGTCCGCAGTTTTCATTATATTGGACCTATTTGACAATTAACACATTTGAACTATAGTTTTAGAGTGTTAGTGAGCAGATTTGCCTGAGAATAAGTCCCAACTGTAACTATATTGGCTGAACCTCTTTGGTATTAAACCTGTAGGTCAGCACTGTGAGTTGTAGCTTCTACAGAAAGAGGCTTTGTGAGCTGGCTGCCTGGCTGTGGATGGAGCGATGGGGGGGTGGTCACAAAGCGCCAGTTGTGGAATTCCAGGAATTGAAGTTGAGTTGGAGTTTGGTTCTGAAGAGGGAATTGACTGCAGAGGTGATAGAGCGTTGTTCAGAAGTTGTGGAGGCTGAGGCAAGGGGTCAAGTGTGTGTTCGTCACACACGTGTGTTTTGTTTTGCCTGGACACAGTGAAGCAGCAGGAGTACTCATATTGTTTGTGAGTACATTTGGGGCTGTAACTCTTGAAGTAGACATAATGGTCATTGGTCAGCCCAACAGGACATGACACACACACACACACACACACACACACACACACACACACACACACACACACCCAGGCCTAATTGATCTTATATATAACATAAAGAATGAGGAAAACATACACACTTGTATGCATGGTCTGATACACAGGAGAATATCATCATCATCAGACATGTGTTTATGGGTTTTTCATATGTTGTTATGTCTGGTGTGTGTGCAAGATTGGGTGAGTGTGTGTCCTCTCTAGCTCTAGCTTCTACAGTAGTCATGCCCTGTAATTAACATGCTGTTCTCTGCCAGATGCTATATCTGTTATTGAGAGAGGCACATGTGGTTTGTCGTTTGTGGTACAGCAAAGGATCTATATTGTGTGTGTGTGTGTGTGTGTGTGTGTGTGTGTGTGTGTGTGTGTGTGTGTGTGTGTGTGTGTGTGTGTGTGTGTGTGTGTGTGTGAGAGAGATATCCTTTTTCATGTCTGCTTTTGATCAGAACAAGTTGGTTAAGTGAAAAGTGATCTGTGAGTGTTTATGTAGTTTGTATGATCAAAATAACTACAGAAATAGATCAAGAGAATTCACATAACAAAGTCATGTATCTATGTGATTATCTCTGTCAGGTGTAAGCCTGGAGGGGATCATGCATGCGTGTGTGTGTGTGTGTGTGTGTGTGTGTGTGTGTGTGTGTGTGTGTGTGTGTGTGTGTGTGTGTGTGTGTGTGTGTGTGTGTGTGTGTGTGTGTGTGTGTGTGTGTGTGTGTGTGTGTGTGTGTGTGTGTGTGTGTGTGCGTATCTGTCTGTCCGGAGCTAATCTCCAATACTAGACTCATCAGCCTTATTTTTGGGCACATTTATGACTGCTGTATGCTTAAGGACCTCTCGGTGTTACGGTGATTCACATTTTTATGGACTGGTTTATACCGACGTTGACTTTTGTCTCACTCACTACTCATCACTTCTACAGTAGGAAAAGGTAGGATCGGCCAGGCTAAAAACAAGCCTTGTCACTGCCCGATCCTTACCGAAAACCCAATTTGTTTTACACATGTGCAAAGATGGTTGAGGTTAGATGTTGGCCTCAAATGTTTAGGGTCAGGATAGTCCATTGGTTCAGGGGATATGTGAAAAACAAATTAGGTTTCCAGTACGGGTCAGGTAGCCACAAGCCTTACTTAGTCTGTTGAAGGCCACATTTTGGCCTTTTGTGTGGCTTATTTTATGGCTCAAAAACTGACATAGAAAGATTTCGTCTTATTTTGAACTGGAGCATCCGCAGATTAATTCCATACCCAAAATGTTATGATCCACTAAAGTTAGGCCCGATACGAGATAAATGAATCCCTGTTTTTGTTATCTTTGCCACTATCTTGACCGTACAGCTGCTATGGGAGCTAGGATGTGCAAGCAGGGAGCGAGTGGGGGGGGGTTTAGGAGCGGATAGGACAGTGGCATGAAGCGTTGCATGTCCATGAGTGCTGGCACGCACCTAGATGCGCCATGTGGGAGTTGTACAAAGAAAATAGGGGCCGCAGTGTATTTTGTCATAACAGATCCGGGAAGGACAATTTTACAGTTTTTTAAATGTTTTATTAGTGTGCATTGTCCCTGCTCAATAAACCTGAAATAAGAAAATTAATCAACTGAGTGAGACTCAACTCTTCTTCGTTTGGGAGGAGTGAGGGAGACACACCTGGCAGAGATCTGCACTCTACTGAGTGCACTTTTCTAGTTGTTAAATTTGTCACTGAAGTGCACTTTTTATCAGCATAGAAGGATGAATTTGCTCACAATATCTCCAAAACCAGATGTGAAGAATACACCCACAGGAGATGTATAATTTCCAGGCCAAGGGTGGATATACAGTACCATTAACCCATAACATCTTGATCTGTAAAATTGGATTTTTCAAAATCACACTGAAATGACAAGTCAACCGACAAGTGGAACAGTGGTTGCGTAAAGGCCTTGCTTCCACTTTGGTCCAGAGAACGTTGTGCAGTGGAAACATTGAGCGGCTCTGGCAGGGTGTGGCTGCTTTTGGACCGAGCTGGGTCCATTTCTTCTGGTCTCTGGAAGTTAACAGAAGCAGGGGAAAGCTGGAGCACAGCCATGCCAGTCTCCACCGGCTGAATCCACACTGCAGCTAAGTACAGTCGTCCCTCTTCACGCTAGTTTACACACACAGTTTGGTTATGGAACAGAATAGCTGCTGCTTCAACTAATTTGAGTGTTTATTTGTTGATTTCTACAGAACCACCGTGGACGCCATGTCGTTGGCAACAATATAGTATATATGACATTTGTGTGTTGGCTTTAGTCATTTCCCACTGCTAAAACATCGTACAGTACTAAGTCACATTACTAAGAAAACTGAGTTACATGCAGGATTTTGGGTGTCTTTCGGTGACTTTCGCACGCAGAAACTCGAGTAAAGATAATTACATCTTCTGAAGAGTCCATCATGTTTTTTTAATCCTCCGTGGCTACTAGCAACTGCGTGGGGGAGGGGTGAGGGCGGTGCACGATCACGGAAGGCTTGTATCATGTGGACGCGCCGACAGTGTTGTTGTCATTACTTAGAATTCCTCACGGGGGAGACAGAAACTACGCACTATAGCTTTAACACTACATAAGGGATGAATGTCTATTTTAGCATAATACTTTAGTTGTTGTTATAGATTTTTAATTGGTTAATCCATTCATCCATTTTGTTATTTCTTATTCAAGCCAAGTCATGTCAATGTCAGTAATTATATAATTAGGAACTATTGTTATGGGGAAGTTCTGAACAAAGTTAAGGCTGCCCCCTCTTAGTTGATAAGTCGACTTCTTGGACGTTTTGGTCTTAGTCGACTAATATTTCTTTAAATGATTTTTTAATGCTTTTTTTTAATGCTAAATTACTTATTTTCAAGAAATGTATGAGCACATATCTGGTAAATACGATTTAAATTGGTGCTTACTTGAGGAGAAATTCTGTTTTACAGATCTGTCGATTAAAGCTATAGTGCGTAGTTTCTGTCTCCCCCATGAGGAATTCTAAGTAATGACAACAACGCTGTCAGCACATCCACTCCTCCACGCAGTTGCTAGTAGCCAAGGAGGACACGGAGGATTAAAAAAACATGATGGACTCTTCAGAAGTCAGAACTCACTCGAGTTTCTGTGTGCGAAAGTCGCCGCATAACAGTTTCTGAACACAGCCATACTGAGAAATACAGAGAGAGTTGTGTGGAGCTGATAGTCTTAATTAGCTTTGTAGCAACTCATTTGGCAATGGCCTGAATGTAACGGACGTTCGTTAATATCAAAAAGTTATGCACTAAAGCTTTAAATCTAAACTAAACTAATCGAAAAGTGTTTCTAGGCCATGTAATTTCTACTGGTTTTCCATCATACTTTGGCTGATATGATCATGAAACAAGTATTACAGTAAATGGCATTCTATGTGCTACATGTGGCTAAATATAATACCAAACAATGCTGACATAAACTGAAACTAGTGAGGACAGACTGGGTCTCCGCTGTGAAAAAGGCCTGTGATTAGTGAACTATATTTCTTTAACCTATAAATCTGTCACTGAAGAAAGCGAAGCTTTGTTTGTTTGCTGTATACTGTATATATTTACTCTAGAGGGAATGACTTCCTTCATTATTTGCAGTACTCTGTCCTATTCTTAGCTACATCCGATTGTCTGGTGTGTCAGCCCAATTTCCCCACAGGGATTGTTAAAGGTTCCCTCTAATCTAGTCAAATTTGTACGTGTATATGTGCACATGTAGCAAATTATTCTACCCGTAGTGGTTGCAGAGTTGCTAAGCAGTCGCAGAGAATTTCCATTTCCGACATTCCCGCATATTTTTTCTTCATGAAGCCACTTTCCTCAGAAGACACTGGTTTCTCTGCTGCTTCCGCCACTTTGAGCTGAGGAATTTCAGAGGAATGTGGCTCATAAAGTCGTCTCTCTCCTCGATTCCTTCAGGGTTTTTCATCCTTGTGCATGTGCACATGTATTGTAAATGCTGGCATATGTGCTGGGTGTCTGTCTGTGTGTCCATCCATGTGTGTATATGTGTATGTGTATGTGTGTGTGTATGTGTGTGTGTGTGTGTGTGTGTGTGTGTGTGTGTGTGTGTGTGTGTGTGTGTGTGTGTCCAGGCTGTGTGACCTTTGGTGTTACTGCAGTTTTAACACACTCCTACTAGGTTCCACATGCTCTGCTCTGATCTTAGTACACAAAGAGCTGGTTGTACCTTTATAGATGTGACACCTCATAATTATTATGTAACTGGATAAAGGTGCTATATGCAGCACGTCTGCAGAAATGCACAAATGGAAAAAAAAATAGTTGGCAGCTTCTTCTTGGCAACGGAGTCTGCATTTATGGCTTTTAGTGTTATTGCATTTTATATGGGTATTTTTTGGGTCACTAACCTTCTCGCACAAACAGAGCCAAAGGTTGCTGTAATTTTCATAAAAATAACCAGTAGGGGCGCCTGGGTAGCTCACCTTGTAGAGCGCTCAGCCATATATAGAGGTGTACTACTCGACGCAGCGGCCGCGGATTCGTTTCCGACCTGCGGCTCTTTGCTGCATGTCATTCCGCCGCTTTCTCCCCTTTCATGTCTTCAGCTGTCCTCTATAAGTAACGGCCTAAAATGGCCAAAAAATAATCTAAAAAAATAATAAATAAAATAGCCAGTAGCATGACTTAAAAAATAGCTTCCAACATGGACAGTGTAGAGTGACACAAGGGAGGAGAAGGAGGTCTTGAATTTGAGAAATACCACGGCAAGCATGCTAATCAATCACAAGAGCTTTCTGTTGAAGCATGATTGATAACATTGCATTATTGTAATGTAGCTAACAATTATATTACAAGTATACTATACAATTACAAGTAATTATATTAATTAAATCCAATTATGTTACAGTAGCTGACATTTAAAGTAGAAACAAAAAAAGTAGAAATGCAATCTATGGAAGATAAATGAACTGCACAATTATGAGGTTCTAAGTAAGGAAGTAATTAAGTAAGTAAAGTTTATTTGTATAGCACTTTTCACAGACAAAGTCACAAAGTGCTTCACATGCCAAATGAATACATACATTAAAACATCAATAGTCATAAAAAGTCAAGTCAAGTCAATTTATTTAAAGAGCACATTTAAAACCAAGCTAGGCTGAAAAAAGGTATATTATGTTATAAAAACAAAGGAAGACAATAAAAATATAGACACAATGAAGATCATACAAACAACACACTTCTATACAAATGTCCCTAAACTAAATCATATGCCAAAGAATAAAAATGTGTTTTAAATATGAATGGGAAGTTTGTTCCAGAGTTGGAGAAGGCACGCTCACCCTTTGTTTTCATCCAAGTCTGTGGAATAGCTAAAAGGAACTGATTAGACGATGTTAGGTTCCTGGAGGAGTGATGTAGGGTAAGGAGATCAGCAATATATAAAAGGGTCAATCCATGTAATGCCTTAAAAACAAGTGACATTACCTTAAAATCAATTCTATATTTGACCTGTAACCAGTGAAGAGAAGCCAATATCGGGGAGCTATGATCCCTCCTTCTGGTACCAGCCAACAATCTAGCAGCCGCATTCTGGACAAACTGCAGGCGTGATAAAGGTGATTGGCAAATCCCAGAATACAAGGAATTGCAGTAGTCAATACGAGACGAAATAAGAGCATGAATAACAAGTCCTTACGACAGAGGAAGGATTTTAGTTTAGCAATAGTCTTGAGATGAAAAAAGCTACATTTGACAACAGAACTAATTTGTTTGTCAAATTGTAATGCTGGGTCAAAGATGAAACTAGATTTCTGGCAAAAGGGCGCACACTTGAGGCTAAAGTCCCCAAATTTTCCGAAATGGTTTTTATACACAATAAATCCTAGTAAAACACAAAATGAATACAAAATAATACAGTCTGCAATTTGGCTAGATGAACTCCTGACTAAAAAGATGCATCGAGCTGTAAGTAAATGTACATGTAAGATACATCTGTGAACTTTGGGTATCCTAATTGTGATTCTAAACATTCTTTTGAGTCATAAATGTGCAAGACCAGCTGCAAAGCATCTGCTCCTATCCAGCGTGGCAGCGTTATCTCGAGCAGCGCTCTCATTCTGCTCTAGCATGCACAACTTTCTTTGTCTTTATTTGGTGCTGTTGTGTTTGGCTCGGGACTCAAGTGGAGTTAATATTTCACCTCGGAGGTGAAGCTGAGGGGAAATAAAGGACTCATTTCCGATCAGATTGTGCAGTTGAAGGGAGTGTTACTATGTAGGTTTGTGTATGTGCTCAAAGAAGATGCAATAATTATTAAGTAAGATGAGTAGTGAGATATTAGGAGAATTTAAGTAAAGTGACAGTGTTTTCACTACGTTTGTGGAAGACTTAGGTGCATGTATTTGGCTTCCTCGCTCAAGAAAATGTTTTTTGCAGAAAAGATATGCAGTTTCACATCATTTTGGACCGTTATTATTTCCATATCTGTGTCTAAAATGTTGGAAAAGCTAGATCAGATGATAAATAAATAGCACTAAACAAGCTGAAAGACAAAACTTGCTAAAGAAGTCCACTGAGGACCGACTACAATCATTAGATCTGAGAAAAGTCTTTTATATAGTTTTAAGGCTCACGTTGATTTTTACATTCATTCGGCTTAGGAGCTGCGCGCCTAAGTCTTATAATGGTAGGGAAAGCCCTGGGTGAGATCAAATGAAATCAAATATTATGCTCTTCCTTTCCCAGATTCAACAATTGGAGACGCAGGTGATCGATGCAGAAAAGCGGGCCTTCACCGCTCACCAACAGGTAAGGATCCAAAAAAAAGTGTGTTTACCTGTACTGTCAGTGCATGTATTGTGTGTGTGTGTGTATATGTATGTGTATATACAGTGAGTATGTGTGATTTCAGGTGCAGTGGATGGAGGAGAAGCTGAAAGCTCCAGATAGCCAGTCCGGAGACTCCGAGGTACGTTTGTTCCAGCGCTGCCAGGAGCTGCAGGCCTCGGTGCAGGAGAAGGAGGACGTCATCGGCCAGCTGGAGCAGCAGCTGGAGGAGCAGGTAAAACACACACACATGGGGAATTTCATCAAAGCAGCAGATCAAGTGCCAGTGGATGTTTTTTCTTCTTCTTCTTCTTCTCCTTTTTTTCAAGGTGCAAAAGAATGCAGAGGAAGATATGGCATGTAGCTAGTCTTCACAGACACATGATACATACACTTTATCCCTACAGAGCTAAGGAGAGAAAGACTCAATTGGAAAAGTACCTAACTCTCGGGCCACAATGGAAAGATTTTTTATAATCCTTGAATAAGGGCACTGAGGATGCAAGAATAGCAAACTACTTTTCTGTGTTTACAGTATCTCTACTAATATTCATGATTAAAGGTTGTGGTTTGAACGTTCAAATTTGTGCCGCTAGGGGACTCTCAATCAAAACAACAACAAGAGATGGAGCAAAGCTGTCACAGCAGTCAGAGTCTTCCGGTTAGGACTCCTTCAGTGTTCATTAATCAGGACGTCTTTACAGGCAGCCGAATCATTCGCAGAAGTCCCCTCTCCAAAACAAATGGACCCGGTAATATAAAGGGGGCAAAAACGCAAAGCAAAAACACAAAATAATCAGTTTATCCAACGCTGTCTAGGTCATTCGGTAGATGGGCTGCTAGCTGAAATGCTGCTTATATTAACTCTTGTAGCTTGTTTCTCTGATAACTTAAGATCCAGACATTCAAGAGTTTTAACCTGTCCCCGCCTCCTCAAAACAAACTGCTCCGGTGATTTAAACCAGTAAAACACACTCAATAACGCAGTTTTACGTTAAAAATCTGTGTTTCTTTGACACCGTTTGGCTCTTCGGTGGAGAGCCACCACTAATGTTTGCTCAGCTTGTTTCTCTGGTAACTTCAGATCCAGACATCCAATGACTAAAATCCTTCATTCGGTTAAAATATATTGTTAAACATCAACATCACCAAGGACAGCTCCCACCCTGGCTTTGATCTGTTTCATCTGCTGCCCTCAGGGAGGCGCTACAGCTGCATCAGAACAAGGACTAACCCATTCAAGAACAGTTTCTTTCCAAAAAGCCATAACCACTTTGAACTCACACATGCACTGACTTCACAGTCTAACCCCTGGACTTTCTTCTACCCACCTACTGTGCAATATTTAATATTTAATACTATTGATAATACTGATAATACTGTGCAATTTCACTAATGTGCAATATCTGTATACTGTGCGATATCATTACTCCACACTGCATATCACACCGTATATAAAACCATACTTATCTTTTTATTTTTTATATATGTATATATCGTCTCAGAACTGTGCACCCCCCTTGCACTACTTATTTTATTTGATGTTGTTACATTTCTTTTACGTACATGTTGGCACTGGAAAAGGAGTTGCTTTTAATCTCGTTGTACATGTGTATAGTGATAATAAAAGGCATTCTATTCTATTCTTAAAAACAACCAAGATCTTAAAAAGTGTATTGTAAAAATATGGAATTAAAAGTCCATTTGTGGCAGACAACCACAACGCTGAGCCATTGACAGGTGACTGCGACCAAAGTGATACAGACGGTGCCCTTGTTTAAAATCTGTTCTCTGCAGTGACAGTCCATACAATGAGTGACACTCAGATTCTATCATCAAAATCTCTCTATCCACTGTGTGTGTCCCAAACTATTGTATGGCTGCTTGTGTTCAACCCGAGAGAACTGATGTTGATCCTTGAAAACGTGTCCTCTTTCACCAGAAACAGATCCGACTTCAGGATGCCAAAACGGTGGAGGAGAAAGCAGCTAAGATCAAGGAATGGGTGATGTTAAAGTTGTCAGAGGTAAATAAATGATGGCATTTGATATAAAGTTGGATGGAAAAGTGGCAAAATTTAAGCTGGGAGGTGAGTTAGGGTCACCAGTATCATCTCATTCCCTTAGATCACGGGTCTTCAATGTTTTTTTTAAACCAAGGACCCCTCAACTAAAAGAAAGGCGGAGCAGGGACCCCCTACTACATATATGTATTGTACAAAATTAAGTTGCATATTGAACTGGGTTTTTAATAACGTGTATGGCGGTCTAGAGCCTTTATACATATCTTCGTAGTTAATAGAATACTGTTAAACATAAAGGTGGCACAGTGAATGCTTAGGATTAAAGGTGCACTATGAGTTCCTGCATGGTTTCAGCGCGATTTCATTTTTGTCTCAAATCTGTCCTTGAGCCGCTAGCTGCCTGCCCCCTGAATACACTGTGAAAAAGCCCAGTCTCGGGAGACAACACAGGGGTCGTAAACATCAAACACTAGGGGCACAGGATAGGCACCAAAATACAACAAACCACTCCAGCCAATCACCGACAAGATGGTTGGGGGAGGGGGTGGGGGTTAGTGACAGTTAGTCAGTTAGTCATGACAGTTATGGAAACATGGGGGGGAGGGGTGAGCTTGCTCCGTTTTGTTTGGAATTTACTTGGAACGTCAACAGAAGTGACCATGCAGGAACTCATAGTGCACCTTTAAGTGTATCTGTGGCTGGCTACCTTGGTGACTACCTTACCTATACGCCCGTATGCCTATCATCAATGTTCTTTTTTTCACTAATAGGCTGATTTATATTTGCTAATAATATGTTGGATTCATCTTAAGATGTTTTAATTTTTGAAAAAAACTTCAAAAAATGAACAATAATTTGGTGGCCCCGCTGCAGTAACTCTGAGGACCCCCTGTTGAAGATCTCTGCCTTAGATAGTTCCCTGGTGGAAGGGAGAGGGGGCTTTTCATTTTGAAACATATTTCTTTTCTTTAGTTTGAGGTGGAGAACGCTGCATTAAGAGAAACCAACAAGCAGCAGGAGGCTCAGATTGTGGAGTTACAGAAACAAGTGCAGGGTAAGAGCCTTTTATGTCCTGCTCAAATATGTTTATGTCTAAGGTAAGAGCCTTTTATGTCCTGCTCAAATATGTTTATGTCTAAACTAGCTTGGTAATATCTCCATGAGGACATTAAGACAAGTGCTAGTACGAAGTGCATGTACTATGTATTTACTGTAAACTCTCACACACACACACACACACACACACACACACACACACATGTGTAATGATACTGTTCAAACATGTTTGTGCAGCCTTTGAGCAGAAGTGTGGTGCGGGACGAGGAGTCCTGTGCAGACCAGGGGAGGCCCAGCGTCTCAGCAGCCTGACGTTTGGCTGTTTCCAGGTGAGGGGGAAGAGCCCCCAGGTCCTCACTGGACCAGCACCCTGCCAGAGGAGCCTGAGCACCCAGGGAGAGACTGAGGGCAGAGATAAGACTGGTAAGTCCCCCATATAGTCACAGCTTTGGAAATGGAAACTGATTCTGGGAGATTGTGGGTGACGCTGGGACAAAGGAAGGCGAGGTTTCATAGTGCAAAATAGAAATGACTCAGAAGACATTTTTTAGCCATTAGGTCATATCCATGGTGTCTTAGACAAAGGTGTTCACGCCCATACTTTTCTCACATAGAAAATTAGTTGTTGATTTCTTTTCAGTTGAATGGATAGACCAGAGCATTAATTGTAAAAAATAAAAATAAAAACAGCCTTCCTTCTCAAATGGAAATGTCAAAGGTCAGGGTCAGTTACAGAGCAGCAACGCTAGGATTCACCCTGAACTGTGAAATTTCCCGTAATACTTTAGCCGTTTGAACATTTAGTTTTCATTCAGAACACAAGACAAAATTAGAGTTTTGTACAAAATAATCTATATATATAATATTTTTTTTTTTAATCATGATTAATATTTGATTAATTGCACAGCCCTACATCATTATTGCAAACTTTGTTATCACAGCAAGACGAATGGCGTCTCTACAAGGGAGGCGTCTGTGACGGAAGAGATCAGCTCCAACTTAAAGTACTCATATTATGCTTTTTGGCTTTTCCACTTTCCTTTATTGTGTTATATATCTTTTTTGTGCACGTTATAGGTTTACAAAGTGAAAAATCCCAAAGTCCACCCCAAAGGGACTTACCATCTCCAACAGAAATCACTGTTCACAAACTGCTCCAAACAGCTCTGTTGTAGTCCAGCCTTTACTTCCGCGACGGACGTGCGTCACTTTGTAACACGTTATAATTCTCGCCTAGCTGCTAGCATGGCACGCCCTCATACTCTGCAACTGACAATCCAGCAGTACTTACTGCACATGTGTGACTCCCAACAAAGATAGTACAGAAGTGAGATGTCTCACTCTGTAGCTAAAACAGAGAGCTCAACACACAGGGTGAAAAGAGGAGCTGCAGCAATGTGCAGTACAACAAAAATATGGTGTTTTCTGAAAATTAAACCACGTAAACGTATTCTGGTACAACCTCTAAATACAATTATGATCTTGAAAATGAGGATAATATGAGCACTTTAAATCAATCCAGCTGTCTACACAGGCCCCATAACGGCTTGCGTTTAACGGAAACATTAGGCACACATTACGTAAATAAGCAACCTGCACTTTCTAACCATAATATTCTTGACGTTGTGCCAAGCAGCTCTTCGTTTTTGGTGTATCTGTAGTCACAAAACCAAAATCATTGCTTCTACCACATAGAGTGCAAAGATATTCCAAGGAAGGTTTTGTTATTTATGTGACCATCACTGCTTTTTAAAATGAGTCTGAACTGAAATTAAAAACTATATTTGTATTGTGTATGAGTTGAATTTCTTTTGAGAAAAGCACTGAACTCATTTTACTTGATGAAATTATACAATTATTATTGAATGGGTTTCACGATCTCCACTGAAAATGACCCAAATGAAACAGATTATTAACACCTATTTGATACGTAATTTTGTTTTCATGTTTCCTTTGACAGAGAAGGGTAAGCAGACAGTCTTCTCAGGGACAAACGGTGAAGTCCAGACCCCTGACCAGACTGGACTTCTGGGTTATCCTCTGGAGGATGACAGTGCATCTGAAAGCCTGGGTGAGAAAGCACGTGGACCTGAGTCCCGCAGCGTCTCCTCCGTTCTCTCCAGCGCTGCATCAGATGGGGAGGGAGGAGGAGGGGGAGGAGGGTGTGAGGGCAGAGGAGGAGGAGGGTGTGCTCTGGAGTTCAGCCGCCCCGGCAGTGACACCTACCTGACTGCTTCGGACGACAGCAGCTCTCTGTTCGACGATGACATGCAGCGTGCCGAGCGGCCCCGCTTCAGCCTGCTGGGCTCATCGGAGGGGACTCTGGGAGGCTGTAAGGATGGGGAGGAGGAGGGGGAGGGGGAGGCACACAGGGCCAAACTGGAGGACTGCACCTCAGAGGAGCTCAACAAGCGATTCCAGTCACAGAGACTTGACTCCTCATCCTCTTCGGGCGACGCTAACACCCCCAGCCCCATCCTCACCCCAGCCCTCACCCCTAAACGACCCAACCCACCCCAGGACCCGAGGGATAACCCCGCATCGCCCAAACAGCCCCGGCTGCGGACCCCAGCAGGGTTCGGGTTGACAAATGTGGCTCTGGCCAAGAAACACCTGAGCCAGCCACCGATCAGCAGCGAGGCGGCACACGGACAAACACGCAACGCTCTCAGCATGCTGCGCCCCCTCCGCCCACAGGAAACTGACCTCGACCAGGAGCAGGAGGTTGGCATGGAGATGGGAAGGGACACGCCTCCTCAAAGCCTCCCTTGCTCACAAGCCGCGCCGACATTTCCAACCAGGCAGACATCACCTGCTCCACCTGAACCCGGTACAGACATCAGCCCAGAGAAGGAAGACTGTGACAGCTCAGCACCGCCTACACCTCCTTTGCACAGGCTGCCCTCCTGGGTAAGATCATCTAATGTTTATTCTAAACTGAGATTGATAATGGGTAGTCAGAGCGCCATCTGCTGCTAAGGTGCCCATTAACAGAAATATGGAGAATACAGCCTATAGATCAGTGTTTCTCAAATGAGGGTACACGTACCCCTAGGGGTACTTTGGAGGAATGCAGGGGGGTACGTAAGATTTTTTGCAAAATGTTTTTCAGTTACAAGGCTGTAGTTACTTTTTTTCAAGTTTGTCGCTTTTTTTTTGAAGTTTTTGTCACTGGTTTTGAAGTTTGTCACCTTTTTTTGAAGGTTTTGTTGTTTGTTTTGACCTATTCTTGCCTTTCTTCTTTACTTTTTTTTACTTTTTTTCTTGCTTTTTATTGTCAGTTTTTTCGAAGTTTGACGCCTTTTTGGAATTTTTTTGTCACTTTTGTCGCCCTAGTGTTGCCTTCCTTCTTTCTACTGTGCTTTTTTCAGTTTTTATTGCTTTTCGAAGTTTGTGTCTCTTTTTTCAAAGTTTTTGTTACTATTTTCGACCTATTCTTGCCTTACTTAAGTTTTTGTCGCCTGTTTTCATCAGCATTTAAATGTTTTCCAGGTACAAGGCTGTTGTTTAGTAAATGTATCGCAGACATCGCTGTATTGTTCATCTTTATATAGACTTCACGCTGGTTAGGGGGTACATGGCTTAAAAAAAACTGTTCAAAGGGGGTACCTTATTGAAAAAAGCTTGAGAACCACTGCTATAGATAGTCAGTGTAATATCAAAAACATTGTTTTGACATAAGATTCTAACGTTCCAAAAAAATGTCAGCTGCAGTTAGCTTGCAAAGTAAGATATTTTGGGACTTAAGATATTTGATATTTACTGGTAGAATTATCAGTGGTTTTTCAACTGATAATTTAGCATTTTTTTTCCCACAGGAGAGTCGCATCTATGCTGTTGCTAAATCAGGAATCCGACTGTCTGAGACATCCTGCACAGACCCTGCTAGCAAAGGTAAGACAGGGACAAAAAGGAGTTCATGTTCAGTTACGCCACACGTAGGCCTTGGCAGCGGCCCGGGTTGAAATCCGACCTGTGGCCCTTTGCTGTATGTCTTCCCCTCTCTCCCCTCTATTCCCCCTTTCCCTCTCTATCTGCGCTATCTAATAAAATAAAAAAGGAGGTAATGCATCAACGCTGTCCAGCTCAGTGTGAAGATGATGGAGTAGCGCTGCTGGGTCTTTGTGGTGATCAAATGTACTCTAGGTGCTCTTTGGGTACTTCAGGTGTACTGTGTTCATTCCATCTTGTGAAGGAGGCCTCATTGCATGGGTAGAATCTGCTCTCAAATGCAAAGTCTCCTTCAAATACAATCCAAGGCACACTGTAGCATTTGTGAAAAAAATCGAAATGTCTTTTAACTAGCAAGGACCACACCATCAACCAGATACGTTCAAACTATGTATCAATGAAAAAGGATTGGTGTGCGAGGTGTGAATTAGCTTGTAGTCATCCGTTTACTGACTGCGTTGTGGGGAAGCTTCTGTAGAGAATCCGCGCTAGCACCCGGGCATTACAGACCCCCTTAGGACAGGGTTTCCACGGGGTCTTAAAAAGTCAAAAATTTAAAAATCAAAATTTTAGGCCTTAAAAAGTCTTAAATTCGCTGAAGAATTGTGTTCTAGGTCTCAAATCATTTCAAACAGGTCTACGTTTTCTCATTGAGATTATCTTGCTGTGCTTTACAATGTAGTTTTTTTTTTTTCTTGTGGTGTTGTAGTTCTTTCTTTCCCTACTCCAAATTGAATTACGAATACAAATGAGAACAACATGCAACTTATATTGCAGCCGAGTGCAATAACGCACAAGTCTCTTTCGGAACGGATTTTATTCTTTAGCTATCGGGAAGTTTAGCCGTGTTTCTGGACTCTGATATAGACTTTTTTGTTTGTTTTTTTATGTCATGATATAGGTCTTAAATTTAATTTATAATGGTCTTAAAAAGTCTTAAATTTGACTTGGTGAAACCTGCAGAAACCTCATAGGACCTGAAGGAGGGGAAAAAGAAACTGTGGGAGGGAGGGGTTAGGTGGGTATTTAGAGGAATGCCGGAAGAGGCTTGGTTGAGGTGTGGCCCTGTTCCCCAAATTATGCTAGGTAGCTTCAGTTATTTTAATATGGCAATATGCATTTAAGATGACCCCCACTCTCCAGCTCAGTCTCAGCTACAGAGATATTCAGCGGAACAACTGACTAACTAACTGAACTGTGATCTTTGTTGCAGACCCTTACCTCCAGTCCTCCTATCCTGCCTTTGTAATGTACACATCCCTCATTTATAAAAACATGACTACTCCAGTTTACACTACTCTGAAGGGGGTAAGTGCAACACTTTGTTTTTATTGGCCTGTCACCATGTCAGCAAAGCTGTTTTTTGATATACAATATTTTGTGTGTCTATGACTGTGTGCAAGTGCTGTGTTGACCCAACGCCCCACTTCCGTCTTGCAGAAAGCCACCATGCTGAGCAGCAGTCCGTTCTCAGACGAGTCGTCCAGCTCCGAGGAGTCCTCTAGCTCCGGAGAGGAGGACGGCTCCCTCTGCAGCTCCCACACCTCGTCTAGCTCCCGCAAGGACAGCAGCCCGGGCAGCCCGCGCTCTCTCAAGAGAGGTACAGCACACACACACATACTGGACAGATTAGGTCAGGATGGTGGGAGAGAGAGGGGCATGACACGCAGCAAAGGGCCGAGGGTCGCTGCGACAAGGACTGAGCCTCTGTAGGGCGCACGCTCAACCAGGCAAGCTAACCCGGCGCCCCTGGAAGTTTTTTTTTAATTCCCACAGCAGCTGGAGTTAAAACCATCCGTGATCACAGTAACTGCTGTACTGGTCAACTCTAAGTCAATCGCTCCATTTCAAAAGATATTTAACGTCGTGCAAACATAATGAGGATCTCTATTAAAACATGTAGATGTGTATCATTATGTACTATGTTGCAGGGCTAGGCGAGAAAATCAAATATCACGATATTCTTGACCAAATACATCAGTGTTGATATCGTGGCGATATTGTCAGGTTCACAATTGGTGCTTTCACAAAATATTTACACAATGAGAGTTTAGATAAATAATCATCAGTAATGTGGATATAACGACTAAGTGGGTAAAGGCAAATAATAGAACAGCTAGAACAGTCTGGTAAGTTCAGAAAATGAAATCACTTCACTGTAATGCAGCCTTTAAAACCAGGAAAAGACAACAACAAACACTAAATCTAAGACGATATCTAGTCTGATATATCGATATTGATTTAATATTGCTATATTGCCCAGCCATACTATGTTGTCAACTACTTTACTCTCTCTTCTCCTCCAGCTGTGTCCATGTCTTCTATGACATCAGAGAGCGACTATGCCATCCCTCCTGATGCCTACTCCACCGACACAGAGTGCTCTGAACCGGAGCAAAAACTCCCCAAAACCTGCTCTTCAGCCAGTGACAACGGCAAGAGTGTGAGTCAGTGTGTTCTTTGGGAGATCGGCCTGTTGATTGGCATAGCCTAACAGTACCCGTGTTCATAAGCACACTTGCAAGTCAATGCAAAATGCAATAACACAGAAGTAGTTCTACCAGATTTGTTTTTCAAAGTGTTTTTTTTTTAATTATTATATAGATTGGACCAATGTTGTATAAAGTACTTGAAAGCAATACTTGAGTAAAAGTAGAAGTATCTTACCAGAAAATGACTTTGGTAGAAGTTAAAGTTTCTGATATTAAATGTACTTAAGTATAAGAAATAAAAGTAAACTAAACTTTGATTATGAACTTTATGTTCTAAGGTGTGTAACGTTATCTTCATCACCACTGTCGTCGGGGTAGTCATCGTCTGTTACCATGGCGGCAGAGCCTGTACCAGGTGCTTCCATGACACTATCAGTCATTATGCTTCCTCCTCTTCTTTTTTAGTTTTGGCCTATGGTTGTTTTTTTTTTGCCGCTTGGCCACATTAGGTCACCTCCAACACTTTTTGGATGGTTCGGACTTTCGGATGAATTACAGGAAGTTAGGCAATTATGTACCATAGAAGAAGAAAAAACCTGGAAACCCCCCCCTGCTAGAACAAGCAAAAATGAGTCATGGAAGTACGTGGGGAGAGGAGGAGATTAGATATTTAATTTCAATGTGGTCAGACGAAAACATTAAAAGTCAATTAGAAAACACACAAAAATGCCGACATTTCCAAAATTTTGCAGTCGTGCTGACGTTGTTGCTGCTGGTAGTAATACCATAATAACGCAATCAGGATTTGCTCATTCATTTGTTCGTTCATTTTCATTCATACGGAAAAGACTACCCGCCAAAATGACAACACGCCAACGTCAGACGCACGCCCGTCTACTCACCAATCACGTACGCCGTAGGTATGTCATGGAAAGTTCTTTAGTGCGCTAGAAAAATAACTATGTGAAACCAAAAAGAACGGGATCAAATGTATACAATGTAATTAAACAGGAACGTCGGTTCGGACCTTGGTCAGGACTTTCAGGTGTGAAAACGCCCTAAGATGCTTAGTGGAGTAAAAGTATACATTTTATTTAGGAAATGTAGTGGAGTAAAAGTAAAATATAAATAACAAAGTAAAGTACAGATACGTGAAAATTCTACTTAAGTACAGTAGTGAAGTATTTGTACTTCGTAACATTACAACACTGGATTAGACAGTGTGCTTTCAATGAATTTTTGGGGAACTTTTATAGAAAAACATTTTTAATAAAGACAAGATAAATTTGATATTCTATTGTGCAGGGAAAACTTTGTTGACTTTAAAAAAAGGCAAACCCATTTTTAAATTTTTTTTTTGTTAATTCATATTTTCATTAATGGTAGGTATTGTTTTTCGCATATAACACACAACTACATAGAGTGTATTTTAGGCGTAAACTTGAATAACTTAGTATGGTAACCTTAATCGGTTTAAGCTCAGAAGGACCCGTTTGTTAACACATTCATGTAGAATCTCTAAATGGTAAGAGGGAACATTTTTGCCTATTTTAATGAGTTACTCTTCCATCCACTGCACTTTACAGTAAATCAAGCTGAACAGTGTTGTATTTGTGTAGGAACCAATGGAGAAGTCAGGCTACCTGTTGAAAATGGTGAAGACCTGGAAGAAAACATGGAAGAGACGCTGGTTTGTCCTCAAAGACGGAGAGCTGCTCTACTACAACTCACCTGTGGGTTTTATACAACAGCTTTTATAATTCTGTTACTTTATTATGCAAGTAACACAATTAGAATTGTAGTGCTTTTTTTGAAAATGTTCTTTTGAATTTGTATATATTCCATATACGTTTGCCTTGTTATTAAATGTGGTATGAATGGTATTAATCTATTGTTCTGTTGACAGCTCGTTTTTTTTTATTCAGCTCATTGGATGTGTGTCTGTACCTCTGCAGTGAGCCACTGTAAAACTTTGTTATTCTCCCATAGAGTGATGTGATCAGAAAACCTCAGGGTCAGATCGAAGTCAACGCCACCAGCAGCATCGCCCGTGGAGACGGAAAACAAGTCCTCCAGGTATTTGAATATCTGTCTACTCTAACACAATTCTATCCAGTCAAATCCTGGCACCTTTAATCACGAAATGCAGTTGCACAATTAAAAGACGATTCAAATTCATCCTCGCGTTCACCCGTGTTTTTCTTGTTGTGTGTACTGTAGGTGGTGACAGGGAAGCGTGTGTACTACCTGAAGGCTGACTCCCCTAACCTGCTGGAGGAGTGGCTCAGGGTGCTGCAGAGCGTGCTCAGGGTGAAAGCTGCCAGTCCTCTCTTCACCCAGCCGGATATTCGCCCCGGCATGAAGGGACTGCTCATCAAGGTGCAACAACCTACCAACAATTTGACTTAAAGGAACACGGCGACTTATTGGGACTTTGTCTTATTCATACCTTTCTCATCTCCGTGCGTGTCGTAACTCTGTCTGACGCCCCCACCGCTAGCCTAGCTTAGCACAGATCCTGGTGGTAATCGGCTCCAACTAGCCTACTGCTCCCAATAAGGGACAAAATAACGCCAACATTTTCCTATTTACATGTTGTGATTTGTATAGTCACAGCGAGTACAAATAACAAGGTCACATGAGACACAGCCATCTTCTAACCGTATATAAACTGGGAACTATATTCTCAGAAGACAAAGCACTGCTACTTCTGCGGAGTGATTTGCTCGCAGCATCTGACTGACATGACTTCTCTAACTCTGGGGGATACGGTGAATAAGCTAAAGTCCCAATAAGTCGGCGTGTTCCTTTAAAAAAAATTACCATTTCATGGGGCACCCTGGTAGCTCACCTGGTTAAGCGTGCGCAAAAGCATGTACAAAGGCTTCGTCCTTGCTGCAGCTGCCGCATGTTCAACTCCAACCTGCAGCCCTTTGCTGCATGTCATTCCCTCTCTCTCTCTCTCTCTCTCTCTCTCTCTCTCCCCATTTCCTGTCTACAGCTGTCCTGTCTATTAAAGGCCTAAAATGCCCCAAAAAATAAGAAAATACCATTTCATAAAAAATAGAACTTTACCTAAATGATTTTTTTAAAAGCATTTCTACATCTTATATATATATATATATATATATATATATATATATATATATATATATATATATACCACCACATATTTAATGTTAGATTGTCACTGCTGTTAGTGAAATTAGTTTCTTGCTCCATGGCAGGTGAAGCACGGTTACTCTAAGCGGGTTTGGTGTGCCCTGATTGGCAAAACCTTGTACTATTTCCGCAGCCAAGAGGACAAGGTAAGATTCAACATCAATTCTCCCATTCTTACTGTAAGAGTTACAGCATGTACAGACAGAATTATAATGCTCTCGTCATGTTCGTCTTTTTTTTATGTTTTATGTTTTTATGTGACATACTCTGCTGTAAAGCCTGCTAGTTCTTATTATAAAAATGTGTAACAGCAGTGAACCTTGATCCCTGTCTTAAATTTAATTTGACTAAATTGGGTCTGGAAAGTCATTTAAGAGCCCATGATTTGATGTTTAAGAAGGTGTGGGAACCATGTTTATTTCAGTGATGCAACACAAAAGATGTTACCTTTTATATCTGTGTGTGTGTGTGTGTGTGTGTGTGTGTGTGTGTGTGTGTGTGTGTGTGTGTGTGTGTGTGTGTGTGTGTGTGTGTTCCAGTTCCCCCTGGGTCAGATTAAGCTGTGGGAGGCCCAGGTGGAGGAGGTAGACAGGTCAAGAGATTCAGACGATGACCTAAAAGCATGTGGGCGGGGCTTACAGGCGGCATCTTTTACCATCGCCATCCACCCACAAGAGCAAGGGCCAACCTACCTGCTCATCGAGTCCCGCCACGAAAAGGTCAGCGTCGCTCTGAAAGAAAGTTCTTCTTTCTTTTGTGAGGGCTGCAATTTTTCTGCTCTGCACTTCCAAATTTGCTGCAAGAGATTAGTCATCAGGACAGTGTGTCAGCCTTGTATTTTCTATTACTGAAGTTAAAATGTCTGTATGTGGGGCTCGTCTATTCATTATTAACAAATCAGAAAGGAAATCTGCTTTACCTTTGCTGCATACAAATGCTTCTCTCAGACATTGTCGGTTTAGCACAAAAAAAACGTAAATGCTTTCAGAGGGAATTTACTGTGTTTTAAGTTTAAACTAGGCCTAATTCTATTTTCAGTATGAACAGAATGTGAACATTTCTTGTGTTTATTTGATCTGGTATCACTGATGTTAATGTGTGTGATTCTATAGGACTCGTGGCTGTACCATCTGTCTGTGGCAGCGGGCACCACCGTGGGTAAAGTCGGCACTGAGTTTGAACAACTGGTGGGAAAACTCTTCCAACTGGACGGAGATCCAAGTAAGAATCTGCTACAAATGATTTTCTTTTTCGTCCTGTCTTTGATTGTGATAAACTAATAGCTGCCTGCGTTTCTTTACTTAAAGTACTCATATTATGCTTTTTGGCTTTTTCCCTTTCCTTTATTGTTGTTCTATATCTTTGTGTGCATGTAATAGGTTTACAAAGTAAAAAAGCCCAAAGTCCACCCCAAAGGGACTTACCATCTCCAACAGAAATCACTGTTCACAAACTGCTCCAAACAGCTCTATTGTAGTCCAGCCTTTACTTCAGAGACAAACGTTCGTCACTTTGTAACACGTTATAATGCTCACCTAGCTGCTAGCGTGGCACGCCCTCATACTATGCTTCTGACTGGCTAGTAGTCCTTACCTAGCTAACGGTTTCATACATAACATCACACTATGATCTGCAAAAGTAACCACCTGATAGATGGTAGACCATTCTGAATGAAATTTATTTTGAAAAAAAAAAATAACTCTATTCATTAGTAACATACTCACTGTAATCTGTGTAAACAATTAAAACATGTTTGTCTTGCTTGTTGTCCTGATACTAAATTGAGGATTTTGTCACCCTAATAAATAGCCCTAAACTAGATGATCTGATCACTTGTATGACTTGTGCTTATTACTGCCTTTAGCTAGCAGTGTGTCTCTTTGTCTTCCAGACTCTCAGATCTGGAGACATCCCATGTTGTGTTTCAGTAAGGAAGCTCTGTTGTCTCCTCTCACCACCCTGCCTTCACAAGCTCTGCAGACAGAGGCTGTTAAACTCTTTAAGGTGTACACACACACACACACTCACACTCACACTCACACACACACACACACACACACACACACACACACACACACACACACAGCATTGATATGTAGTTTTTATCCCCTATCACAGAATGATCTCTCTCCCTGCGTCTGTCTTTTTAAACTCTAACTATCATCTCTCCTCAGACTTGTCAGCTTTTCATCAACGTAGCCATTGATGCTCCGGCCATCGACTACCATGTCTCACTGGCCCAGAGTGCATTGCAGGTGTGCCTGGCCCACCCAGAGCTCCAGAATGAGTTCTTCTGCCAGCTCATTAAACAGACCCGCAGGAGGCAGCCACACGGCCATCCAGGACCGCTGCAGGTTTGCATTCTCACCACACAGTGGCAGCAGTAGTATGTGTTATTTACAGGAAACATTTGAAAGAACAGGGTGTCTGGAATCATCAGGGTTCACTGAGTAAATGGATTTTATTTGTTTTAAGTGCTTAAAAACACATGGATACAATCCGTTTAAAATCCTTTCAGTCTATGTGGACAATCCAAGCTTTAAGTTTAAAACTGTACTTTTGAAGAGCTGTGTATCCCTTAGTTTGGCTTGATTACCAATAGAGCTTTTATATGCAAAGAGCAAGTCCTGAAAAGGCCTTGAAATATACACCTGCTTTTAAAGACCAGAAGCTCTCCTGTAGTTGTGATCTTCCATATCCAATAACCAAAAATAGCAGTAACACCAGCAGAGGGCAGAAATTACAGATGAATGTTCAGCACTACCTGTTAGTTTCAAAACAGATGTCAAATTCCAAAGTATGATTATTTATTTGTTGTTTATTTGAATAGGGACAGATACAAAAAACATAGATTATTACATAAAGAACAATCCGATGCCTGTATCACAGTGTTTATAGCCATGGCTAATTCGCAACACCTGTCCCTGTCTCAGACAGCTACAGGACAAAAACAGAATGAGTCATATCACAGTTTCCTCTGTGACATTGTACATGAATGAACTCAGTGTCTAACTAACAAGTCCAAAACCAGACACAGTTGTTGCAAATTGTTCCAAAGAAAATACAGTATGCGACAAGGAGAAGCTGCAGTTTGTCAGTCTGTCTCTCACATGCTGCACCGATGCTTCTAGTGCTTTCTATACTGATTCTGTCTCGTGTTTGTGACAGTTTGTACAGAATGTGTGCTTATATGTCATTCTTCAGGGTTGGCAGTTTCTAGCCTTGTGCGTCGGACTGTTTCTGCCTCAGCACCCGTTCCTCTGGCTGCTCCAGGTTCACCTCAAAAGACATGGAGACTCCAGGTGAGAAAACATCAGGGGCCTGGACGTTGAAGAATCAAGGGGCACAACATTTAACAAGGGACAACAACAGAACGGTTGAAAACATAATCATTTAGAAACACCACAGAAATGATAAAAACGGCTTCTGGAGCTCCAGCCCCGAATATTTTCACTAAAAGTCCCAAATCTTTTAGGTTTTCAAAATAATTTCATCTTCGTGTCATTTCTCCTCAGTCTCTCTGACTGGACCGGCAAATCAATGGAGAAATATCGCCACATATTCTGTGAACTCTAAAAATCGGTTTCAAGATTAGTAATGCTGTTTGTGCCTAATTCCTACCCTACCTATGTTTTTTAACTTAAAAATAGTAACCTCAGACCATTTTTGCCTCTTTTTAGGTAGCAAAAGTAAAAAATGAATCATTCTCAACATTTGTTGTGTTCGGGTTTCAGAATGATGAAGACAGTTGGACAACAATTACATACAAAAGAAGATGTAGGCTCTACAAATGATGTACAGATTTTTAGGCATTCTAGTATCTCAAATGGCTGGGAAACTAGTGCATATAGCTGTCGTAAATGGAGCATGCCCCTGGACCGGTTTGGGCTGAGTCCTGAAGGTTTACAAACGTCTGGCTCCGCCCCTGTTATTACCCACATGTTATACTTATATTAACTAGGGCTGCAACTAAGGGCTATTTTCAGTAGTAATTCATCTGCTCATTATTTTTTTTCATTAATCATTCATCATTTTTTCTGTGAAATGGTAAGTAGTTTCCCACTACCTGGTTTTTGAAATGTCTTGTTTTGTATAAGATTTACACTGAGCAGAACATCCTCACATTTGAGAGGCTGGAACCAGACAATGTCTTGAAAAATGACTCAAACTATAAAACCATAATAATCGATTATCGAATTAGTTGTCAACCGATATTCTGTCGACCGCCTAATGATTTTAGTAATCGTCGTCATCTCTACAATGATGACTTCTGTGCAGGGCCAAATTTGTCTTACTGTACATACTATACTTATATATACTTAATACTGACATGGCATTATCATGGAGCCAGCCTTTTACAATCCCTTTAGCAAATCCTTCTGTACTAACGTCCGTGGTAGCCTCTGCTGTACTAAAGCTCATTATTTTTCTCTGTGCACCACAGAAACATAATGCAGACTAGAGCACATGTCACAGCTTGTTGCTGTGCATGTATTTGAATACAATTTGGCTGCTCATTCCATTATTTCCCTCCAGAAATGTACTGACGGGTAAATCAACTTGGTTTCGGATTATACACCTCAGTTCTTGTAAAATATAGTTCTTTATGTACTGATGCAATGATCATTGTACGAACTTAGAATTGACTCATATAGGGTTACTCCACCCATTATACACGTACAAACACATTCAGTTTACTCATCACGAGGACTACTCAGCCTGTGAAAACAGTATATATTAGTACAAGTATTAGGTCAGCTGGGGCTCTGAAGTGGATTTGCCTATCTTGGATTTAGTTTATAGCTATTTTAACCAAAAAAAAAAGATCTGGTGTAGAGCTTGAAAGACGTTGGCGTTTACCATGCAGGGAAGGCCTAACTAAAGATGCTATTACAGTTTTTTCCGATTGCTAAACGACAGTGGGCACAACTGAAGCCACATGTGCAAAACTCAAACTACAGTCTGCACAGCAGCAGTTTGTTTTTCATAGCTTGAACACAGTTTTCAAACCTCTTTAACCACAACGTGCACTATGGATTTACAGCACTTTGTTCAAATGCTAATACACTGCTGTCAAAACTGTTAATCACACATTCAAAACACAATAGATTTCCGGTTGCCTATCAAACACTGCTAAATTCAACTTTAGCTGAAAGCCTAAGCAGGTGTCTTGTTTTAGACTAGTTAGTGAACATATACGGTATTTATGAAGAGAAAGCTCGGAAAGCCTTCACAAACACCAAATAAGAATTAAACAGTTATACACTGTACCGTTTGAGAGAAACAGGTAAAAGAGCAAAGATACCAATATGTCCAGGTAAGATGTCTAAGGCAAGGCAGCTTTATTTGTATAGCACATTTCAGCAACAGGGCAATTCAAAGTGCTTTACATAAAAACGATTAAAATACAAGAATACAAGTTACAGTGCAGTATAAGAAATTAAACATTAAAGAGTAGTTAAAAACAGTTAAAAATATAAAAGCAGATAAAATACGAGATTGTATAGTGCTAGTATGGGACAATGTATAAGCCGTTGCTCGGGCCGATCCCACCGGTCCCAATGGTCTTACTTTTTAATTCAGTATAAGAAATGGTCAATTATTTACAGTTTATCTCAACTGCTAAAAGACAATTACTGAAAATTGCTCCATTTTCTGAAAACATTAAACACAAAACCTCATCTTCAAGCACTATTTACAAAACATCTGACTCAAAACAGTTTTACATGTGTTCAAAATCAAACACTGCTCTCAAATCATAAACAAAGTGATCAAACTGATATACACTATCAAGCAGTCAGTAAACAATACACCAAAACAATAGAAAACACATTGTTCAAAACATATAGTTCTCAGGGAGAAGTACATTTTTAATCTCAAAACAAATTTCATATTTTTCCGTCATTGTCTTTAGATGAACGAAAACATGTTCTATCATAGTAGATCAAAATTCATTAGAAATTACTACTCTGCTTTGCTCTTTGGAATTTTTTTTGTTCTTCCTTCCTCCTATTTTTACAGTGCTGTACCCTGCATCTCACAAACTTGTCCTTTGTCTCTGTGATACTGTAATTCTTGTAATTCTTTATTGATACGAACCTGCAACCAGTCAAAATCTATTGAGCAGTCAGTACTGTTACAGTAACAAATGGGAAGCACAATGTTCAGGGCCATACAATGTGCCCATTGTACAGTATACAGCCTACAATGCACTGTACTACAGTATACAATACTCAAAGGGACAAAAATCAAAGGAGTAAATATGTGATCAATGTGCTTCTTCTTGTCTTTGGGCTGGGTCAGGCCAGAGCACTTCGTCGACATCACAAGCAATATTGTCCCTCCTGAGGCAACGGGGGATGAAGCTTCTTGTGTGCCGTATCCAGCCCTGACACCTCGCATACGCACTCGTCCTCTCACATTGTTTCATCTATCCATTCTCTGACTTTCTCCTTCCTACCTTCAACAACCTGTTTTCTCTCTAAACTGGCTTATATTGGTTGTGTCACATCATTTGAAACAAGTGAAATCAATTTTGAGTGGTTGTGTTCAATCAATGACATGTGTTCTCTATTTTTATTTGATTGGTGCCTCTTGTGTTTACCAGTATGGATGACATGTGCATTAGGGGGAATTGTATGCACAAACAAAGTCAGATTTATTTGTAATGCTAGTCAATAAGTAGTCATTACATAGTTGCATGCAGTATGGACGCCATTGTAAAGCTACTCAAGATGGGCTTTTCTCATGGTCAATCCGTGGTTGATCACATGATGAATAAGTGTGGCCCTGATCTCATTAGAGATGGCGCTCCTTCCTCTTCTTCCCTCCTCCTCCTCCTCATTGTTGTCCCCTGTCTGTCCCTCCTCCTCCCTTGCTCTCTGTCTATTGTTGGCATCCAAAATGGGTAATCTGACCTCTGACCTATGTATGGGCCTATACTAAAGCAGTGATTGGTTAGTGTTCAGTTATGACATAATGTGTTTGCACATGTGAGGAGTGTGTGTGCCCTGGTAAATAAGTGTAGCATTTTGATTGGTTGTGTTTAGAAAAGGAAAGCAAGTCACTTCCTGTTAGATTTTTGTGTCTTAGGTAGAGAATTGTGTGTAGTGTTTTGAAAAAAAGTGTTTTATGCAATTGAAAACTGAGTGAAAGGCTGAGAAATAGATTATGGTTTTGGAGATTTGCTTTGTAGTTTTGCACTTTGAGTGAGAGGTTTCAAAAATCGTGTGACATGAAAAGATTTTGTGTGTAAGCAGTTGAAAAAAACTGTAAAAGAACTGAGAGTTGCGGCAGATCTGCAATTTTCTGGGAGTTTGTTCCAGATATGTGGAGCATAAAAACTAAACGCTGCTTCCCCCTGTTTAGCTCTGACTCTGGGGACAACAAGCAGACCTGTTCCAGACAACCTGAGAGGTCTGGGTGGGTCATAGTGTAGCAGCAGATCAGAAATGTATTTTGGACCTAAACCGTTTAGTGATCTATAAACCAGCAAAAGTATTTTGAAATAAATTATTTGAGGCACTGGAAGCCAGTGTAAAGACTTCAGAACTGGAGTGATGTGATCCACTTTCTCGTTCTTAGTGAGGACTCGAGCAGCAGCGTTCTGAATCAGCTGCAGCTGTCTGATTGTTTTTTTAGGCAGACCTGTAAAGACACCGTTACAGTAGTCAAGTCTACTGAAGATAAAAGCATGGACAAGTTTTTCCAAATCCTGCTGAGACATAAGTCCTTTAACCCTTGATATATTCTTAAGGTGATAATAGTCTGACTTTGTTATTGTCTTAATGTGGCTGTTGAAATTCAGGTCTGAGTCCATGACTACACCAAGATTTCTGGCTTTGTCTGTTGTTTTTAACATTGTCGTTTGAAGCTGAGTCCATCCATCTTCGTCCGCTTATCCGGTATCGGGTCGCAGGGGCAGCAGCTCCAGCAGGGGACCCCAAACTTCCCTTTCCCGAGCCACATTAACCAGCTCCGACTGGGGGATCCCGAGGCGTTCCCAGGCGAGGTTGGAGATATAATCCCTCCACCTAGTCCTGGGTCTTCCCCGAGGCCTCCTCCCAGCTGGACGTGCCTGGAACACCTCCCTAGGCAGGCGCCCAGGGGGCATCCAGATGCTGAGTGCTGACTTTTAATCGTTCCTCTTTTGCTCCAAAAACAACCACCTCAGTTTTTTCTTCATTTAATTTAAGAAAGTCCAGTCGTTAATTTTTTCAATGCACTTAGTTTTTGTATTGGACTATAGTCCCCTGGCGATAAGGTTATATACATTTGTGTGTCGTCCGCATAGCTATGGTAACTTATTTTGTTGTTTTCCATAATCTGAGTCAGTGGAAGCATGAAGATATTAAACAGAAGAGGCCCCAGAACACAGCCTTGGGGAACTCCGCACGTCATATTTGTATGCTCAGATGTATAATTCCCTATAGACACAAAGTAGTCCCTATTCTTTAAATATGATTCAATCCAGTTTAGTACTGAGCCAGAAAGCCAACCCAGTTTTTCAATCGGTCTAGTAATATGTCATGGTCGACCGTGTCAAATGCAGCACTGAGATCAAGTAATACTAAGACTGTAGTTTTGCCACTATCTGTGTTTAAGTGGATGACATTAAAGACTTTAACAAGAGCTGTCTCAGTGCTGTGGTGTGGTCGAAAACCCGACTGGAAGGCATCAAAACTGTTGTTTAGGGACAAGAAAAGGTTGAGTTGTTGGAAAACCGCTTTTTCAATGATTTTACTTAAAAATGGAAGGTTTGATATCAGCCTATAGTTGCTCATTAGTGAAGTCTCGATTGTTCTTTTTTTAAGATTGGTTTGATGACTGCAGTTTTCAGGGCCTGTGGGAAGATACCTGAGAGAAGAGACGTGTTTACAATCTCTAGAAGATCTGAAGCCAAGTAATTCAAAACATTTTTGAAAATGCCCGTTGGTAGAATATCAAGGCAAGGAGGAGGTTTTCAGATGTTGTATAATGTCCTCCAGGTTTTTATGGTTGATCATATGAAATTGTGTCATATTGGAATTTGTTTTGCGTGAACGTGGTGACAACACATATCCTGTATTTGATATGGAAGCACTGACTGTTTGTCAAATCTATCTATAAATTGCAGGAACGTCTGTCTGTCTGTCTGTCTGTGTGTGTGTTATTCGCATATCTCTCGAACCGTTAGTCCGATGGATTTCAAACTTGAGACGTGTCTTGCTACGGGCACGAGTAAGTGCAGTGCCAAGTTTGACGTTGTTTGGATAAGAAATGCAAAATATATCGTCAGTAAAAGAAGCACACATTGGCTTTTGCCGCTCTAGCCGCTGGCCACTCCCCCTCTCACACTGCACACAGCACACAGCAGGACCAGACACAGAGAGGGTCGAAGAAAGCAGCAGAGCTTTGGCAGCTAAAATGTGAAATACACCTCAGACCCACAAAAATGTGCAAAGTAGCACTACTTTGGACTGTCTTTGACTTTGAATAAACAAATGACAATTCCTGAATTTGAGGACGTTTCAGAATCCCACACATGCAAAGCACAACCAGCTACAGACAACGCTTTACAAGAGCGGGGGGTGGGGGGTGTTACAGCCTTTGACTCATTTCCTGCTATTGTATTAAATTGCTGTGAGCTGGCAGAACATAATGTAATCTTGGATATTATTTCTTCACAGCGCTGTGCAATGTGAGAAAATCTCAGCCACTAAACCTGTTTGGAAATAAGCACATCTGCTGAAATGGTAAATTCGTTAACGATCATACGACACGAGACAACACCTCTCTCTCTCTCTCTCTCTCCCCCCCTCCCTCGCTCCCTCTGCGCGCAGACACACACACACACACACACACAAAAACAGTCCGGGTCTGGTGGTTGATGAATGCAGATATGTGCTGATTAGCTCTTATAACGGACCAGGTGCGTAGCGCACTGCCATGAGTCCGTGACACTAATGTCTGATTACTCCACATTTTCATTGTGATATTTTGTGATTACATTCTGAATCTTCCCCGTTCTCTGTCAGGTAAATAAAGTAGTAGGTAGGCCTACAATGTCTTCCTCTGATGTAGACGTATCCTACACTGTAAGTCAGTAGTAGGCTATACAGTGGAGTAAGTGGTTTGGTGTCCTTCTGTAAGTAATTTTGGGGTACAATTTGGTTTTGAAGAATTCTACAAGCAGCAGTACCACAGACCAAGCAATCGCCCATTCCAAACAGGCACATTTTCAACGAGCTCTGTACTAGTTCTTCTTAAATCTGAATTTTGTCTCTGAAGAAGATGGCAAATTCATTACAGGCCTTGGTAGATAAAAGTTCAGATGCTACTGGTACTGGAGGGTTTGTTAACCTATCGACAGTAGCAAACAAAGCACGTGAATTATTATTGTTTCTGGCGATAATGTCAGAGAAGAAGGACCGCCTTGCAGTCCTCAGTTCCAAATTATAAATGCAAAGTCTCTCTTTATAGTTATTATAATGGACCTTGAGATTCGTTCAGCTTTTCACCACTCTCTTTTTTCTGTTCTCACCAGCATAACATTTCTCCATGGAGATCTTTACTTACCAGAGACAGCTTTGACCTTAGTGTGAGCAATGGCATCAATAACATTTGTAATTTTACAGTTGAAATGATCTACAAGCTCAGTGACTGAGACCCCTGAGAGGGCAGGTGTGGAGGAGAAAAGCTGAATGAATGTTTCACTGGTGTTTTCAGTGATATATCGTTTTCTGATTACCTTTCTTTGAACACTTTTGTGCACAGAGATAGTGCCGTTAAAGAAAACACAGGAATGATCAGAGAGAGCAACATCAGTCACTACAACCTTGGAAATGTTCAGACCCTTGGAGATAATCAAGTCCAGAGTGTGCCCCTTATTGTGTGTGGGCTCCGTCACATGCTGAGTCAGTCCACACAACACAGTTCTTTGGTCCCTCTATCCTGGTGGTTGTAGGGGGGCTTAAAGAGACAGGGGCTAAAACGGATCGTTTCAGACAGAGGGCGAATACAGATATGTTCAGACAGACAGTATGAGAAAAAGAAAGTGATTTTTGAACATTACATTATGTAAACATGTTCTAGTAGAAACCTGAAATACAAGTATGAACCTGAAAATGATCACATATGGGACCTTTAAATGTGTCTCCTGTAAATCTTCCAACCTTATGGAAGTGCAATACTAAGAGTAGATCACTGGAGTGCCCCTATAAGAGCATAAATTAACATTCTCCAAACATATATCAGCATAACCATAGGTATATGGTGATCACTTACTGGATTAATCATGATCATTTAGTGAACGCAGCAATATTGTTCACATACTGTATATTCCAAATTGTATATTCCAAATTGTAGCTGTAATTGGAATTCTGTGAATTCCAATTACAGTATATACTTGCTGTACCACTATACTTACTGTACTTATATATACACTGTATCCTCAGGACTGAGGTGGGTAAGTATGCCATCTACTGCCAGCGCTCTATGGAGCGGACCCAGCAGAAGGGCGAGAGGCATGCCAGGCCGTCCCGTATGGAGATACTGTCGATCTTACTGAGGAATCCCTATCATCACTCTCTGCCATTCAGCGTCCCTGTTCACTTCCTCAATAACACCTACCAGGTAGTAATACACAGGAAGACAGATAATAACAATAATAGTGAAGCATTCAAAGCTAGTTCATGCTAACGGTTTGAATCTTGCTTCTAAGTTCTTACATCGCTTTAAACTTTTGTTTATCCAATACTTTGGCTTGGAAACCTCATCAAATTCCTATCAGCCTCAGCTGCACTTTGTGTTTGGTGCTAAGTAGCAAATGTTATCATGCTAACACTTACATGGTAAACATTATGTCAGCATTTTCACGTTGAGCATGACAACGTTGGCATTTACCTTAAAGCACCATTGTGCCAAAGTACAGTCACAAAGAGCTGCTTCTTGTTAGATGATGAGATGGCCGGAAAAAATATGCTTCATGCATGTATTTATCAGTATGTTTAAGAAGTGTCTCTATATTCTCTGCAAGTATGTGCTATGTATACGGGAAATCGTTCAAAATTTGGAACCATTCAAAGTTGAAGAAGGTTTGAATGTTCAGAATTATTTAAAAACTTTTGCTATCTGAGCATTGTCCTCTGCATTTCATCGCATTTCCATAGGTGGTGAGCTTCGATGCTTCGACCACAGTGGACGAGTTCCAGTGTCGCCTCAACCAGGACACCAGCATAAGGAAAACAGGGCTATCTGGTTTCAGCTTGTACACTGATGACCCTACTGGAAGAGAGCTGGAACACTGCCTGCAAGGAGGCATCAAGGTGCATCTTTTTATTCATGTGACGACGACTTTTTAAACATAAGAAGTGTTATATTAACACTTAACCCTTAACACTTGATGCGAACCTGTCGTCTCCATACCGCCTGCAGATTTGTGACATTATCTCCAAATGGGAGCAAGCCTCTAAGGAGCAGCACACTGGCAAGTCTGAAAGCACCAGGACTGTCCGCCTCACCTACAAGAACAGGTAGAGAAGGACCCAACCAGCCCTATGGTGGCAAACATTGTAATATTCATACAACGTTCAACAGGTTTATGATAATGGGTCACTTTACAGGAATACAGCAGAATGTATTTTTTACTTCATTTACTCCAGGGGTCTTTAATGTTTTTTAGGCCAAGACCCCTAACCTAAAAGAAAGATGAGCAGGGACCCCCTACTACATATATTGTATTGAGATGCATAGTAAACTAGGCCTAACATAACATGTAGTGTAACTTTTTATGGTGCCCTACAATACTAAGCTACTATTTACATATTCATATATCATCATGTTTTAATGTCAAACATACATGTGGAAGGCACAGTGAATCCTTAAAGGACCTAAAATGAACCTAGGGGTTAATAACATATGTGTACCCAGTCAACCGTTCTCTGGTACATGTTTTCATGCTAATCGCATGTGTATTTAGCTTGAAACACGTTAGCGCAAACCGGTGATCAGCTGCTAACGCTACCTTTCGGGACAGAGGGTAAATCGCCATTTCTACACCACTAACAAGGCTCAAAATAGCACCACACTTCAACGGTAGCATAATGAGGGTCCCTACATGTAAACCGAAGCATTGAGAACTTTGTAAGTGTACAGACAGTTTATTAGAAAGACAGTAGCGTTCATGTTTACATGCGGGCGCCATCTTGGAAAACCATGGTATCTTACAGATACCTGAAATCCGGTTCCGTTACCCAACGGTACCTTTTTTTTGGTACTTACCCTCTATAATTACAAAACAATTATTTCAGTTGTAAAAAATATTGTCAAACCTATTTATCCTATGTACTTAGAACATTATGTTATTTTATTAATTAAACAAAATCCTCCTCCTCCCAAACCCATCCCTACAAACTATTAAATTGAATAATTATTCATTTCTTACTCACTGTAAATTTTATTCTTTTATTTGTATATTCTTTTTTAGCCTGTTTTATTTTCATGACCGTTTTTAATTGCTCTTTAATGTTTCATGTAAAGCACTTTGAGTTGCCTTGTTGCTGAAAGCTGCTGTAGAGATGAAGTTGCCTTGTTGCTGAAAGCTGCTGTAGAGATGAAGTTGCCTTGCCTTACAACCTCAGCCTGTCAGTCAGTCCCCAGGGCACAGAAACCACTGTTGTGCCTGCTTAGGAAGTGTAACGTCAACAGCACCGCGACTGCTTTCGGCTCTCCATTAATATCATATCGCAGCAAATGCTGTCTGCGATGAGTGTGTGTGTTTGTGTCAGAGCTCCGCTCTCTGTCAGTTTTCAGAGAGGACAGATAAGCTTGAGCTTACGCGCTCTCAGGTACCGAAATTTCGACGTTTAACGTGTAAAAAAGGGGGCAAATTTACTGGTCGCACATGTGCGACTGGATGTAAAATTCAGTCGCACACTCTCAAATTTTGGTCACAAAATGCAACCATTTGGTCGCAGTCTGGAGCCCTGCAACACGGACAACCCAAGGAAGTTCAACAATGTACCATCTACTGTATCTATCATTCACGTCTGTATTTTCCAACTTCTAGCCTTCTTTTTCCTTTTTTTTCACTTTTACTGTCTGTCTTTCCCTTTCCATCCGCTTAGGCTGTACTTCTCACTCCAGGTCAGGGGGGAGTCAGAGAGAGAGAGGTTGCTGCTGGCTTATCAGACAAATGAGGCCATTGTAGCGGGACACTTCCCTGTCAACAAAGAACTGGCTCTGGAAATGGCTGCCCTGCTGGCCCAGGTCTGACAATTACAATGAAAAACTCAAGCACCGTACGACATCTTAGAAAACTGAACACATGCTTCTAATTGGGCCACATTCTGTTCCTTGGTACAAACTCAACAGAATAATATTATAACAAGATAATACATAGGAACCTCATGACAGGACAACAGAGTCCCAAAACCACATTTGCTAGACCAGAAAAAAGCCAATACAGTATTAACTATTATGTGTCTGTGTTCAGGTGGAGTTTGGGGACTTTGAGCGTCCCTTCTCAGCTCCTGGATCAGCCCAGACCAAGTCTAACCAAACTCTGAAACAGGTCCTGGACAGATTTTACCCAAAACATTACCGCAGGACCACATCTGAGGAGCAGCTCAGGTACCAGAACACAGAACACTGGCTACGATTCAGTCTACTCACATTTCCTACTTTCATGTGTGTGTGTATATCTATTTATTTAGTTGGCTATATAGTTCAGATTTTTAGTACGTTAGCTCAGTTAGAATGGTATAATCTGTTTCTTACAGTCATAAAGTATAGGTTTCCATCACAGGAAGTTGCCGTGGCAGTTAACCCCTTAATTTCCATAATCCTGACCATAGATAACTCTTATCAGCATCATTCATACTAATCCCAGTCCGATTACATCTCTGTAGAAAGTTTTTTTTAAATATACAATTGAGGTCAAAAAGCTGTAGAATGAAACAATAGGAGTCTTTCAAGTTATGCAGCACAACCATTTTTAAAATGAACACATTTGTCATAATAGATTGTGGCAATATGTTGAATGTTTTCCACCTCCCCCTCTGTCAGACAACTGCTGCTGCGCCTCTCTGCCCGCTGGGCCTCCCTCAGGGGTCGAAGTTCCCCCGAGTGTGTCAGGATCTACCTGACAGTTGCCAGGAAGTGGCCTTTCTTTGGAGCCAAATTATTTGAAGCAGAGGTAAGTGAATGTGTGTGTGTGTGTGTGTGTGTGTGTGTGTGTGTGTGTGTGTGTGTGTGTGTGTGTGTGTGTGTGTGTGTGTGTGTGTGTGTGTGTGTGTGTGTGTGTGTGTGTGTTTGTGAACTGGTATCTCTTGTACATTAAAGTTATCTTATCAGCCTAGATTTAAAAAATTGTCATCTGATTTAAACATACAGTGTATCCACTTCATGTGTCTCCTGTTCGGTTAGGATCTAGAGCAGTGACATTGTAATATGATTGTGTAGCATACCGTTTGTATTTACTCTCAGTATATTAGTATTATGAAAATTGATTCGGAATTGATGTGTGTTTCTCTCTGTTTTTAGTCCATCACTCCCTCTCCAGAGCAGGGTGCACGTGTTTGGCTGGCAGTGCATGAAGATGGTATTGGCATTCTGGAAAACAACTCTGTTGTAAGCGTCTCCGGTGTACCTGTCCTGACATGTTCAAGTTGTACAGTTGACAGTTAAAAGTCACTGAGAGTAGAATTATTTATGAAGTATTTATGAGTCATACAAGTAGTTGAATAGGGTTAAACGAAAATGAAAATAAGCAGTGAAAAATTATTTTAGTAACTGACTAAATAAAAAGTGGCACCTTCAAGAAAAACTAAACCTCAACTATTTGCCAGTTTAAAAAAAACTAATAGAAATTAAATACAAATGAATAATTTCAGGAGACAGCATGCATTTCAATCCACTCTCATTGTGACACAACCACAAATATTGAACTGACATTCCAGGAGATGATGCTGTGCCATAATTGCTTCACTTCGGACAATTAAAGGAACACGCCGACTTATTGGGACTTTAGCTTATTCCCCGTAACCCCCAGAGTTAGATAAGTCCATCCATACCCTTCTCATCTCCGTGCGCGTTGTAGCTCTTTTCGACGGCTCCACCGGTAGCTTAGCCTAGCACGGATCCTGAAGGTAATTGGTTCCATCTAGCCTACTGCTCCGAATAAGTGACACAATAACGCCAACATTTTTCATTTGATGCTGAGCAATAAGCACACAGTGATGCAGTGTTTTATCTAAATGTTCAGTAAGGAACTTTTATTAAAAAAAAAAAACTAAAAAAACAGTTTTAGTCATATTTGCTGAAACTGTCATTATATGATGAGTCGTACATGAGACAGATCATTTGCCTCCCTCTGGTGCGCCTAATGGCATTTGAAAGTTGCCACTGCGCCCAAAGGAAAAACAGCCAATCAGAACTGAGGAGTCTTTAATGCATTGACAATGACTGCTTGTGAACTGAGATCAGACGTCAAACTAGGCAGTGCTGATGAAATGTGAATCAAGAGTCTGTCACTGCGTTGCCTACATCAAACCTCAAATGGTTTCAGAAAAGCTTGTGACCAAGTTGAGTCAAAACTAATCCCACGCCCACCAGCTGGAGCAAACGTTAAGTTTGAGAAATATGGCTGAAAGTTATTTTACATAAAAGATACCAACTGTAGCTTTAAGAAGCTGGTATGCGTCCAGTTTTACTTAAAGGTGCACTATGAGTTCCTGCATGAAGTCACTTACGTTGACGTTCCAAGTAAATGCCAAGGAAAACAGAGCAAGCTTGCCCCTCCCCCCATGTTTCCTGTTACGACTAACTGACTAACTGTCACCCCCCCCCCCCCCCCTCCCCTCCTCCAACCATCTTGTCGGTGATTGGCTGGAGGGTTTTGTTGTATTTTGGTGCCTATCCTGTGCCTCTAGTGTTTGTTTGACGTTTACGACCCCTGTGTTGTCTCCCGAGACCGGGCTTTTTCACAGTGTGAAAAATGAAATTGCGCTGAAACCATGCAGGAACTCATAGTGCACCTTTAAGTTCTGACCTTTGAAATACCCATTTCTGTTTGGTATCTGTGGTACATGATTTTTGGAATGCACGTCGCATTAGTTGGACTAAAAGAAGAAGTTTTGTTGACACTTGCAACTCAAAATGCTGATACGTGAAACTTGCTGTCACTTTCTCACACGTATGAAGATGTAAACAAGAGGATATATGAGGGGTAGTAATATCACTCCACATAATGTTGCCACATTGTTTCCTATCTTCTTCATCGTAACACAAATATCTGCATCTGTGTGTTCAGAAGCCGCTGGTGTCCCACCCATACAAGAGCCTGATGACGTTCGGAGGCTGCAAACAGGACTTCATGCTGGTCGTGGGGCAGAGCATCGGGGCCAACGCCAGCAAAGACAAACCTACAGAGAAACACCTGTTTGCTATGGACGCCTCCAAGGTTAGTGAGAGATCAGACTGAACCCTGGTGTCCGATGATGAGTGGAGTTTATCACATCATGACCATTCAGGGTTTACCAATATGCAGTACTTTTCATCCACCTTCCAATTCCAGGATTATTTAAGTGGGATGGCACAGGGGGGGATCAATAATCAGTCAGGGGGGAGGGCAAACCGTGGATTAGCTGCTAACGCTACCTTTCGGGGCAGAGGGTAAATCGCTATTTTATACCACTAACAAGGCTCAAAATAGCACCACACTTCCACGGTAGCATAATGAGGGTCTTCATGCAGGCATTTGAATACAGCATTGAAAACCTGCTTGGAAATATAGTAAATATTGGATAGGATAGAACAACTCAGTTAGCCACTTGTTTCAAAAACAATCCCAGTGCTGGCTCCATGGTATCAGAATTTTAGATCATTTTCATTTAGGTCATCATGGAAACATGAATTGGTCATGGGACGATTGGCAGCCAAGTGACAGCACTCTGATCCAATTGAAATCAAAATTGTCAGACAGCACTCTAGCCTAATAGATTGGGAGACAAATCATAACCCCATGTCCCCCCTTCTAGCCCCGCCCCTGCCACCTTTTACATTCATGGAACCTGTTAGACATTAATGAAATAAACAAAACATGAACTCATTCAACCCATAGAACCCAATGAGACATCTATCAGCCTGGTGCCAGCCTTAAAACAGTTTAATAATTAATAACACCTACAGACAACCCAGACAGTCTACTTATAAGGATTAGTTCAGCATTCCGGGAACTTCACAAACTTGTTTGGTTGCTCAATGTTGGAAGAGCAGCACGCCTTTAAATATGAATCTGGAGCCAGGAGACCGTTTACCTCTGTTTCCGGTCTTTGTGCTAAGCTAAGCTAAGCTGACCGGCTGTTGGCTCCAGCTTCATATTCATAACAGATATGACAGTAGTATCAGTCTTAGCTAAGTGTTTTTCCCAAAATGTTGAACAGATTCAGTAATGAATGAGTTCTGCCACCTGTCAAGTCTAACCTGTGCAACTTTTTAATGGCAAACAATTATAATCCCCAAATAAAACATGTTTTTTGGAATAACTTAGAATTACAATTGTGAAAATTGAGGTATTTTAAGTCGCTGAATATCACAAAACCCTCTCTGTCAGTAGCTTCAGTCTTAACGTGTCAGTATTGCTGTCGCCCTTGATAAAACCATGTGACAAGTTTGTTGAAATTAAAGTTTTTTTTTAGTTGACTACTTTATAATAAAATACTAGCACGTTCCTGCTATCTCATACTGCAAATCCTCAAGTGCCTTCATCAGCTGAAGCAGACCGTATAAAGGATTATTGAGTGAATTTCCAGTCCGTGCAAACAACATGCACAAACACACTGACGTCCATTTTTGTTTTTGTTTCGGTCGACAGATAAGGGAGATCACCCTCCTCATCTCCAGTTACATCAACAGCGCTCATCAGCAGAAGGCCGCCGCCCACCACCTCTCTGCCCCGGCTCTGATGGTGGCCCAGCCCATCAGTCTGAAGAGCAGAGATCTGAGGAGCAAATCCCCATCGGCATTGGGACGCCCCAGCAAGACCCCCACGCTGCTGTGACGGCGCAAACCTATCACATCGCCGATCTCTCTGAGGAACATTCACTTCGCTGAGCTGCCTTTTTTTTTTTACCTTGTTTGAATTTGAAAATGAAGGATTTATTTACAGCTGCACAAGGCCTGAATTCCATTGGCACACAGCTCTTCCTTCTTATCAGTGTGATCCTGTAGATGTGTCTCTTTGGGCCAGATTCATTTCTTGTATGTGGAATGGTCACTTCTCTGCCTACTGGAAGTGACAAGTATTGTCTTCCCTAAACCATGATTGCTCCCTCCACTTGAGTTTGGACTCGTTTTCATATCCGTTTGGTATAATTTGATATCACAGATGAGCTGAGGTTGCAGCAGTTTACTGCTATGATCATACAGGAGTTCTAGGAGTTGGTGTCCTTTAATTTCAAGCCTTTGAACTCCTGAAAGGTGACCTACTAGTGCATTCCTCAGAGAACATAATGGAACTGGAGCAGTGAGCTGGTACAAAGGTGTCCTAAGAGGCTTTGCTTAACATTCTGCATATTTTACATATATTGGTCTACCTGATGAATGTGTCGCCTTTGTTTTATGTCAGACTCTAAAGAAAGGTCAACACTATTTATTGACAGACTGAGCTAGCGTTTTAAAGTCTCCAATAATCCACCTGTGCTGCATGGTGCATTATATATATATATATTTTTTAGAGGTGTTCTTTGAAGTAAACTTTTGTATTCCTATCTTAAAAAAAGAATGCACACACAATTTAGAAAAGGCAATGAGGCATTGTTAAGGAGGGTATTTTTATTTTTATCTTTCTTTCTGTCCCCCTGTAGGGCACAATAACTCTACCAGGAATTAAAACCCTTACAGTGTTGGATATCGTTGTATAATGAAGGATACTAAACAAAAATGATGAAAGCATAGGGCAAGACTGCAGCTGAAGAAAAATGTTAACGTAATTGTATGCGTGTGTGTATATTTGCAATGCAACAGATGTGATTGGTAAGCCTGTAGAGTGGGTGAGGCGGTTGTGTGGGGAAAAGTTTGTAGTTTATAAGAGGATGCCAGTTTGGACCCTGTGTGCTCTTAGTTACTGAATAGCCAGGAGAGTGGTGAAACTTTAATCATGTACAAATACTTTAAGCCTTTCTGGTGGCGTGCACAATTGAAATCGACGAGATGCCTCCGCTCAGTATTTCACGTGTCATTTAGAGAAGTAACACATGGTTCAGGTTGATTTTGAGGAAGATGGTCAGGGGATGTGATAAGGGAACAGGTTGGCGAAAATATGTTGCGGTTGCTCGGGTTATAGAAAAATAACATTTCTCTGTTCTGTCAACTAGCGTGACACAGAATATGATGGTATCTCAAAGAAGCAGTCTTCCTCTTCTCTAATCCAAAAATAAACTGGAAAACAGACTTTTTTTTTTTTTTTAAATGTATGGTACAAAGCCAAGGGAAGGTAAAGGCTGATTTTCCCTCCCAGTATTATCTGAAGCCTGTCAGTATTGTCAGGTATTCTATTTATTTGTCATATAAAATAATCATCCTTGGAATTATTGTACATGTCTCATGCTTGAATAAACTTAAACAGCAAACAGGCTACTTGTTTCCCTGAGTGTATACAATCATATTTCATACAAACAATCTATGTCCAATACCATAGAAACCAAAACAGGCAGACACTCTTTCCTACTTCCTGCAGTTTCTCTTCCCATATAACTTGCCGTCCAGCTTCCTCATTGGTGCGAATGGGACTGACGCGCTGATACCTACAACAGGTGCCTGACGGCAAGTGACACACCTCATTCCTGTAGTCTTGCACAGAGAAGAGAGCGAGGAGAGGAGGGGAGTGGGGGAGGATATATGATACCCAACCTGTCTGAACTAGTTAGAGACATGCTTTTGTCCTTGTGTTGCTATGGAGCAAAGGGGAGGGAGGGAGGGAGGGCTTATGTGGGAGAAAAAAAACTGGGTGAGGCCAAGAGAACTAAGACATAAAAGACAAATGATCAATGCTGATACTCTGTTGGCATTATCGAAAATGGAGAAATGGATTAGAATCAAACAGAGAAAGTCCAAATGCACGAAGTCCAATGTATTGCAGATATGTGCTTTCAAAGTTAGGCTGTTTACAGCTTCTTTTTTTTTTTTTTATATGTTGACTGTGGTTTCGAGGAAGACTTAACCCAACTCTTCAGTGGGACTTAACAATTGTGACACAAAGGTTAATCAGAAACTGCGTCCCCTCATTAGGTTTACCTGAACTTGTTCATTGAAACGCAACAACTTCCCACCTCGCAATCTCTGCTCAGTTAAGGATTCCTGTCGGTTGCTGTAGTCTTGCTTAAGTCCCTTTATTATAACGGAGTATTTGTTGTGTACGAAGACACTGCATGAGTTTGTTCATGAATGAGCCAGAACCTGACGAACAGGTTGAATTCAGTACAAAAAGAGTTTCAGAGCTACAGCTAGAAATGTCCAACCACCTCCCTCTACGCCAACAGAAAGGTAGTCTCGGCCGATACACAACCACAGGTCTGAGCTCAAACCCAACATCTTTCTTACTACATTCATGTAGTTGGAGAAGAAATCTACAGGTGTATTTTCCAGGTGTGACCCATGCAAAGCTGAAATTAAAGTTGCCTTCAAAAGAAAACAGGGACACATTCAAAACTGGTCTGCCACACCCATTCAAATATGTCACCTGAGTAGGAAACCTGTCCCATGTAAACAAAGGCCTATTATGTGAGACAAAGAGGGTTAAAAGTGTCTACAATATAAAGTACAGCAGATCATATCACACTAAATTGTGCCTGCATCGGCTTCCTCTAGCTTGTCCCCCCCATATGATCTGCTGTACTTTTCCCCATTGTGCCCAAAATCTGACAAACCCATACATTGCAACGAAACCTGCACAACATCCAAGAGTCTTTTAAAAAACATTTTATTTAAAAAAAAAGAAGAAAAAAAAACAAACAAACACCCAAACAGTAAGTAAGAAACTGTACAATCTATGATGTGGAATTTAAAACAAACATTCAACAAGTTCTAACATTTAAAATGTGGCATGCGCCAAGCATATCGTAAAAAGCGGTTTTTAAAAAATGGCATATAGAGTGGACGATGCCTTAAGACTTTCAATTTATAAATAATGGCGGTACCAGTAGTGCCAACATAAAGTTCCTTTACGATCTGTATTCCTCAAATAAAAATTGTAAATGGCACACTCCCACTGCAGAAAAGTTAATCCAAAAATGTGATGTACAAGGTTACTCTTCATAGACTCCTGCTGCGATTAAGACATTCATTTAAGACATGGTCGCCATCTCGCTCGTCTAAAATGAAAAAGAAAAAAAAAGGAGCAGATAAAAACAGGGTGTTAGAACAATTCTGGGTGTAAAAAGTACATTTTACAGAGTGTTACTGAAAAATGTTAACTCACCTGGGCTTGTTTGTACTTCTGATGATCCTGTCGCCTTTTGGCGAAGAACTACACACACAAAAAGAAAATTAGGATTCAAAACGATAAAACTAACATGTAAAGAAGATCAGTGGTTAAGCCAGATAAATGACAAAAGTAGATTCACTCACCAGGACCAGCAGGCCGGCAACCACAGCCAGGGCCACCACCACGATGACAGCGATGATCCCACCAGACAGGTTCTTCATGGTGAACGTTGGGGGCTCCTCATCCACGTAGTACACCAGGATGTTCTCCATCTCCACGTTCTGGTTGCCCAGAGTTGGCGCAAACTTCACCTTATCGTTCTGGAACAAAGGCAGCACCTTCACCTGCAGGAGAGGATGAAAATGGCAGAGTCAGTCACTAGGCCTCTTTAAGCCTCATATACTGTATAGGGATTTTTTATTTTTTTTTTAAATCCATCAACATACATCTTTCTCCATGTAGTAGGCCATGTTGGCCAGGTCATGTTGGCGGTTTCCTTTTGGCTTCTTCACATCCACCACAATCATGCGAGCATCAGCATCATACTGCAGGATGACACTTTGTTAGTCAGGTATTTTTGTAATGCTGTTCTGACAATTTAAATATATTAAGTAGGAATAAGACACCAAAAAATATATATATAAAATAAAAACATACAACCCCCCCAACCCCCTTCCCAAATTGTACGCTCACCTCAACATCCTTCACCATGTCCTGGTTAAAGTTGCCATAACGTTGCTTAATGGCATCTGCAATTGCGCTGTATTAAAGCAAAAAATTACAATTATGAAATACTGAAACTAATGTTAACAATTGGGTTGTTTTGTTTTATTAAAAAAAAAAAAAAAAAAAAAATGAAGGGCAGGCTGTTAAAAATACTTACGCCTTCAAATTGGTGGCATTCAATGGAGTTGTCACAGGTTTGTGAGTCAGCTGAAGACGAACCCAGCTGGAGAAAAATGACAAACGGTAAACCGTTAAGAGTTGAACCGTGAAACTATTCCATCTAGCTAGTTCTCCACACTGATGGGAAGGGAAGGGAAGGGGGGGGGGGGATAAATAAACAAACTTACTGGGTCTCCACCAGCTTGTCACACACAATATTCTTATCTCCCTTGTCAGTTCGACGAACACCGGCACTGTTGACACACCAGCACTCATCAGTGTTGTTGCACTGCTTGGCTTTGAATTTGCCATCGCTTTCACAGTCTGGGTCATAGATGCCATCGTTGTCCACAAAGGCAGACTCCACTGGCTTTCCTCCTGTACGGGTGGACAGGCCCTTTTTAGCTCTGTACATCTCAGCCTTCATCAAGAAACACTTAGGGATCACTGGAGGTGAAACGAAAAGGAGGCACATCATGAGCAGGCGAGAACAAAAACAAACCTGCAACAGGGAAGGAAATCTACAGGTTTGATCGCAGCTTACATATTTTACTTACATGCGGAGCAGTTCAGCGGTTGTGGCATGCTATCGCCGAGCAAAATGGAACACACACAGGGCGTACCATCACACTTTGCCCACTTCATCGTGTCACATTGACCTAGGCAGAGACACACAAGGATTTGTCATTCAGGCTGAAACAATTAAAAACAACTTGAAGTAACTGGAGTGCCTGTGAAGTTATGCCATTTCATTTTATTTTTTGGGGGCTTTTCCGCCTTTATATTTTTCACACGACAGCTAGGTGAGAAAGGGGAGAGCGGGGGGGGGGGGGGGGGGGGGGGGGGGGGCATGAAAGAAATTTGTCGAACCCTTGACCTCTGCGTCGAGGCATAAACCTCTGTATATGTGCGGCTGCTCTACCCACTGAGCCAAGCCGGCCACTTCATATTTTAGTCTTCGACAATGCAACATATTGGACAGGGGCCTATAGTATGATTTAGTTAATCATAAAGAACCCCAAATCTATGCAAAATGTAGGCTACCATACGCGTGGTGTAAGACTAATTGGTACAGGATATTGCATTCATACAGGATATTGCATTGTCGGTGATGTAGCCCTATTACAGGGAGAGAGGGGGGCAGGTAGACGAGCAGATTTATTGAACACCTGGGCGTTGGTTTCTCCAAACAGACCAGTCCCCAGGGCAGTAGGAAACCTCCCAACCCCCACTTAAACAAAACTATCTGCGTTTGATATCTAGTAACAACTTTTAATCCCCCTTTTTCCATCACTTCTCGCCAACAAAGTCACTAAATACGAGCAAACATTACACCTAAGGTAAGAAAAGGTGTTTAGAGGTCAACCTCTTAGAACACACCACTTAAAAGTATCATTTTAACCTATTATTTCTGTTTTGTTACAAACTAAAGCTACCCAAGTACTGAGAAAACGTAGGCTCACTTAAAATACAAATACCATAGAGTCCCAATTAAGCGACATGTTAGGCCAAACTGCGTTGTGACGCATTTTTAAGACTAACGTTTTTTTTTTTTTAAATCATATACTTACAGGTTTGAGCTGAGGCTCCCGCCGCGAAGGCAACGAGAAAGAGAGCAATCCAAACGCCCATGATGAAATTGATCAAACTTGGAACGAATTAATGAAGAAAAACAAAGTTTCCCTCGTCGGCTTTCTACCCGTCCGTCGTCTACAGAGGTCAAAGATGGAGTGAAGAATGGCGTCCCGGTGTAGGCTGTAAAAGGCTTCCTTTTTCTCCCTGC
>CM042326.1:10070000-10165000 GCA_023566125.1 Zingel zingel | reverse complement strand
ATGCCACTTTGTGATGCCAACATCTTCTTTTCATCTGCCAGAGAGAGGTTTTACTGGGAGAGTGTAATACACAATAGGGTTCATGGTCAGCACTGAACAATGCAGAATCGAAATGGGGTTGTACCTGCTATAGACTGATATGCATGATAACAACCCAGGCCATCACTAGCATGATGTAAATGTCAAGTGTCACAAGGGTACACAATTGCACAAGCCCAAGTGATCAGATACTTACATCTTTACAACGGGCCATAAAATCCTCTTTTCCAACCTGTGGATGGAGCTCATAGACCAGCTTTCTTGTTTTATCGCTGCAGTAGCTGCTGCTGCCAAGGATTTATGACTCTGTTTGTCATATATTGTATACAATAAATGACATTATTGCTGAATGGCAGGTCCACAGTGTCACCGCCTGAAAAGATCTTACGAAATCTTAAATTAGATAGTAGAATTTGCCTGGGAATAATAGCAGAACTGGATCAAATGTTTAAGAAAAGACATTTTGGTTTTATCTTATATTCGTGCCATATGAATGGGATTTACCATACTGAACAATGCAGCTAATAAATAATGTACTCGTCAATTCATTTCACATTCATAGGATTGTCTGATGTAATGTAATTGTCTGATGATAATGATTATGTTTTAGCAAATAGGTTACTCCAGAAGGAAATATATGCAGCTTGTAACAGTTTGGTGGCTCACGCATGAAAAAAGTGGTATGACGTTTAAATGGTTTGATTAAACTCTCAAGTTATTATACTAATATACATATGATCCGCATGTTTTTAACACGCATCTTTTATACAAACTGATACCTCCAACAAATACAGAAAAAAATCTAACCGTAAAATATCACAAATCCCTAATCCCCGATGAACAGGTTACTGAAAGTCATTTTGGTGTCCTGTCTTCTTACAGTGAGGAGGACATAGGCCTCAGGGGACTGGGCCACTTATTGTGCGAGAGCTGACACACAAGCTGAGGAATATGGGTGTTCCCCTTCCCAGAGGTTTAAGATGTCAGGGCAGTGCATGGTATGGTGTTATGGGCCATTGTTGCGAGTCTCAGGGGTAAGCTGAAGTAGGCTGCTTATCCAGATATCCAGAGAAGGGGAGTTTGCACTTTCTTCCCCACAAAAGACTCAAGGACCACCAAGGCACGGGGAAATATGCGGTGAGTGCAAATCTCCGTTATTGTATTTGTTTATTTTCTACTTTTCTTTTTACGTCTTGTTTCTATTATTAGCTCTTCTTTTAGTGGTGGTCGAAGACTTTGTTATGGCTCTTCATAGTTCGAAAGTTATCATTAATCCATTTCATGTGACCCTGACCCAGATTTCTTGATATATGTTTTGATATTTTTGATCTTTGTTTCATGGTCAATTCTTTTTTAATTGATTAAAGCATAAAGTCTTCATTTGGATGCAAAGAAGGATGGTTCATTCATTGATATATGGATCACTTCACAGATACTTTTGTCAGTATAACCGTAAAACAGTATTGACGATGTTAAGTTGAATCTCAAACCTGTGTATTATTGTCTTACTGATATCATTTTGTTATTCAAAGTTTACCATGGTATAGTTATTATTTGAACCATTTGCTTTAAGTCACAAATAGGGTTTTAATAAATGTGAACAGTTGTTTAGTTACGTTCAAATTCCTTTTATTTGTTTTATATACTGATGGATTGAGTTCTGTACAAAAGGACAAATAAGATAGATAAGAAACATAATACAATTAAACAAAACAATACAACATATATAAATTAACAAATAGAATTTAATAAAGGCTGAGAATAAAGCCTAAAAGCTGGACAATAACCTCTTAAAATCTAATATGCACGGTATACTATTCGTAGTGCAAGTCAGTCATTTTATTTGCTAATAAGGAGCAGGATTGTTCTTGAATATTAAAAGAATAGTTTAACATTTTAGGAAATATAGGCTACTTATTCACTTTCTTGCAGAGTTTGATGAGAATACTACATTCATCTTCGTATGCTAAAGAAAAGGTTACAGCCGGGAGACGGTTAGCTTAGCTTAGCACAGCACAGACTGGAAACTATGGGAAACAGCAAGACTGGCTCTTTCCAAAGTAACAAAATCCAACTAGCAGTATCTCTAAAGCTCACTAATTAAAAAAAAAAACTTGTTTAATCTGTACATTATACCAAACTAAAAAATGAAATGGTTTAACGGAGGGTTATGTGCAGAACGATGTCTGAGTGTCTGAGTCTAGTGATTTCAACAAGGACTCCAGAAAGTCACTACACCATGTGGAACCACAAATTGTCATTTGTACATTTTGTTTTTTTTTGGTACGTATTATTCTTGTAACCAAACGAGATGTAACATGCTAATTTGACAGCTTGAGCGATGCTGGTAGGCAATTGTTTAAAAAAAATGTACGGTTCTTTTGGACAGAGCCAGGCTCGCTGTTTCCCACTGCTTCCAGTCTTAAAGCTTAGCTAAGCTTACAGGATGCTGCCTGTAGTTTGGTATTTAACAGACAGTGATATCGATCTTCTCATTTAACTCTCAGCAAGAAATCTAATAAGCGTATATTCCCAAACTGCCAAACTACTTTGTCTAAATAGAATGAACTGTGTATATTTACACTCACAGGTAGGGAATCAATAATTGGTTGGTTCAGTTTAGTGAACAAAGCTGAGAGATGAATAGAAATGCCTTAAAGCATCAGTGCTTTCAAAAAAGATTGACTTTTTCGGGTGCACTATAACGTCACAAACAGTAACTAATTTCCTCATGTTTCAAATGTTTTTCAGAAGGCTACAAGTGTTACAGATAGTGATAGACATTATGGCAGCAGTCCTAGTTGCAGTCCCTCAGGGAGGCCTGATGTGATTTACAGTAGACCGACAGTTCTGCATTTATGTAATGGGAGTCTGCCTCAGTACTGTCACTATCCATCCAGAGCTTTCACCTAAGACACAGACAATGGCCTACAAGGCCTGGAGGGAATATTGACATTTAGATGGTAACCTAATCAGAACAAACCGGGATTGTTGTCAATATTCTCATAATTTAGCTCAACTACTCCCTCGAGCCATTGCCTATACAACTTGGTGACTGATAGACCTGCATAGCACATTGTAGGAAAACCAAATTTTAAACCACATCATGCTGGTGTGTCTGGGTCTGACATCAGTTAACCCAAAACACTTTGAATACAACCTCATTTCAGTCTTCTCAGAGGATACTGTAGTAGCAGAGAGTGTCTGGGAAATGTTTAGACTTCTGAACAATGGGTGTCCCAATTTACCATTTACATTTTCCACTATATTGGGGCGTTCAAACATGATGTACCCGTGTTTGCTGCAGTGATTTTTTTTTTTTTTTGCTTATTGGACTGAAATCTGAGTTATTTTATGGCCTTTTTGGTAAAACATTTGACTAATGGGAAGTTGAGAAGATGATTACCTTTTTCGAAACTTTGGGATATATTAAATCTTTAAAAAATAAATAAAACCTTTTAGGAAATAACATTTTATTGACAGTTTTACAGACTGTGTTCATGGAGCCTCGATCATATTGGCAGTGAATGATATGGATGATACGTAATCAGTATTTCATAAATGATAAAAATGGAAAAACTTATACTTACAAATTAAATAAATATGGCATTAAATTGAGAAAAATATTATCTACATCTTCAAACTTTACCTGGTATGAATAATTTGCGTAATTGGATAAGTCAGAGAAGAATGCCAGGAAATGAACTCTTTGGGTAAGACGGTAGGTTTAAATGTGTTACACAAACTGTAACTATAGTTACCTGACCATTGTTCAGTGGGAGGAAAGTAGGCTGTGGAAACACAAAGTGCAGTCAGAAAGGTAAGACATACTTTGCATTTAGGTCAAATCAATAAGTTACTTCCTATTTCAAGAACAGAGTTGGATGACATTTCAGACTTCCGGTGATGCACGGAGACATAATCCCTAGAACTGAAGCCACTGCATGTTGTTTACAATGACATGCTATTACATGCAAAATAGAACCATCTCTCCTTACCTTCGCAGGGATTAAATCTGACTTCTCACTTCTTCACCCATATCTCTCTTGTACTTAGTAAGATAAGATTCCAAGTATGTAGACTGCCCACTATGTTTCTGAATAACAGACAACACAACATTTCTTCTCTTTTCTTTGCCCACACAGGTTTCCACTCAGTTGGCTGATGAGTCTATTTGCAGGGCTGGAATACTGCTGTGCAGGTATCTTACCTTCAATTAAACTATGTTTGCTGTTTTTACCCAAACCCACAGACAGTAGATACAAAATGTGCTCCCTAAACCTATTTCTAAAAATTGAGCTGACACATAATCAAATTTAGTATTTCTCAAGCTCCTCTCTTTTCCTCTTGTTCCTTTTAGTTGCCGGTCAGAGTGACTGCGAGGCGGCAGGCAGCAAGTGCCACCCTCAGGCTGAGTGTCTGAAAGTTAGAAACATCTTCACCTGTGTTTGCCGCATGGGCTACCAGGGCGATGGTCTGGTGTGCGACGACATCAATGAATGTCTCAGTGGCCTGCACGGCTGTCACTCACAGGCCCGCTGCGACAACACCCTGGGCAGCTACAGCTGTGTCTGCCTTACTGGATATTTTGGAGATGGCACCAACTGTCAGGATATCGACGAGTGCCAAAAAGACAACGGGGGTTGCCATGCCAATGCCCTGTGTACTAACATCGCGGGTGGGCGCCAGTGCCAGTGTAAAGTCGGCTTCACTGGCAACGGCTTCCAGTGTAATGACGTTAACGAATGCACTACCCAAAGAATCTGCCATTGGAACGCAACCTGCACCAACAACCCTGGGTCCTATGTGTGTACCTGTAATGCTGGCTATAAGGGCAACGGAAACTACCTCTGTCTTGACATAGATGAATGTTCAGAGACTCCTCGTGTGTGTTCTTCGTCACTTGGCTACAAAGGCTGTGTAAATCTGCCCGGCAACTACCGCTGCACGTGCAACAGTGGCTTCGAAAGTAACGGGCAGAGCTGTGTGGACATCAACGAATGTGCAAGCAACATCTGCAGCTTATATGCGGACTGCATTAACACCATGGGGTCATACCAGTGTACCTGCAAGAGTGGTTTCGACGGAAATGGACTGAAGTGTACAGACATAAATGAATGCAGTGAAAAAAATCAATGCGACCCCAGGGCTGCTTGTATCAACAGGCTGGGGAGTTACGAGTGCACCTGTTTGGGAGGTTTTATAGGAGATGGTCGACTGTGTGAAGACATTGACGAGTGCGCAACACCCAACATCTGCCCTTCTACCAGTACCTGCGTCAACAATGGTGGGTCATATTACTGCGACTGTGGCAGAGGCTTCATCTTGAATAACTCCAAGTGCCATGACCAGGATGAGTGTGTGGAAGGCCGCTGCAGCCCGAACGCAACCTGCACAAATTCACCTGGCTCCTTCTCTTGTCAGTGTATAGCAGGGTACAGGGGAGATGGCTTCGCTTGTGTGGATGTGGACGAGTGCTCGCTGGCTAAGCAGTGCCACTCCATTGCCCTTTGTGTTAACCTCCCTGGCTCCTACACATGCACCTGTCAGGTGGGTTATTCTGGAGACGGGGTGATCCAATGCAGTGATGTGAACGAGTGTCTGGTGGATAATGGAGGTTGCAGAAACAAAGCTACATGTGTCAACAACCAGGGTTCCTTCTCTTGCCTTTGCCAGCCAGGCTTCATCTTGGTAAATCAGACTTTTTGTCAGGATATAAATGAGTGTAAGGAATTGAACAATCCATGTCGAGTGAATGAAGAGTGCATAAACATTGACGGGTCATATCAGTGCCCCTGCCAGGGCGGTTACTACCGCCCTGGCAGCAACATGGTCTGCGTTGATATAGATGAGTGTAAAGACACCCCGTGCCATGTCAATGCCACATGCCTCAATACCATCGGGTCCCACACGTGCACCTGTAAGCGAGGTTTTTCAGCCAATGGCACCCAGTGTAAAGATATAGACGAGTGTTCTGTGAAGGATACATGCCACCCACGGGCACTATGCACCAACGTCATGGGGGACTTCTTTTGCTCATGTCAGCAGGGTTTCAAAGGGGATGGCTTTTCCTGTCAGGATATTGACGAGTGCACCCTTTCTGATACCGTTTGCCCAGCCTTCTCAAAGTGTATCAACTCCCCTGGTGCTCATGTCTGTTCATGTTTGAATGGCACAGTGGCCTTTAATGGTAGCTGTGTGCAACCCAGTCCATTGTGTGACCCTGTCTGCCACTTCCATGGCCTGTGCCACCAATCGCCTGCTGGATACCAGTGTGTGTGTGACCTGGGTTACGTGGGTGACGGGCTGGCTTGCTCTGATATAGATGAGTGCCAGGGGGAAAACATTTGTCCTCAAAATGAGACGGAGTGTATGAATATCCCAGGATCGTTTTCCTGTGTCTGCAAAAAGGGCTACGCACTCAATGGAACACAGTGTGTAGGTAAGACAGTTCTTTTAATTGTTATTTTCAAATAAATCTATGAAGCGTGATTAACTTTGCCTGGTTCCAGACATCTGAATCGCTGTCCACAGCTCTGAAATGTCATTCAATGTAATTCATATGAATCAATCATGAACATGATACCAGGCTGAATGAAGTGAAACAAAAATGACAATTGAGTCTGATTCTTCTACTATGATTAACTGGACCTATTTAAAAGAGCAGTTCATAAACCGCACTGAATGTAAAAAATATGACTGATCTTTTCTCTAGAAGCCATTATCCTTTATTCTTTAATCTTTTCCAATACATACCAATCAAAAAGCAGATGATAAAGACAAACATAAGACATTTTTAAGGAATTTGTGAGGCAAATAAGAAAAGTGCATCTTCCTGTCATATCAGGAAGTTCAACCTAATCCTAGTAACATTTAGTGTAAATCTCCATTTTAGTTTTGAACAAAAAGTAAGTTTAGTGCTAGCTAATAAACTAATTAAAACTATTGCATTAAAAGTTACAGAATTCATAATGCAAGGAATGATTCTCAGTCAAATGACATTTAAATGAGATCAAATTTTGTAAAAGCACATTTTTGTTTTTAAAAAAAGAAAGAATTTAAAACACAATAATCTTCAAACAACAACTGGACTAAAACGGCACATCTTGTTTGCATCTGGAAAAAAATCCTAAATTGTTTAATTTTGATGCTTTTGTCCAATGGAACTTACCGTACAAAAAACTGCATTCAAATCACGTAACCGCTATATTAAAAATGAAAGTGCAAAGTGAAAATATATCTGTTTTAAACAAATAATAAGTACAATGCAAAGAGAAAGTAGAAGAGACATACTGTAAGTAAGTGCTAGCTAGAGTTGTTAAGATATAGTCTGAAAAGGTGAGTTTTTAGCCTGTGGCAGAAGATGGGCAGAGACTCTGCTGTCCTGACTTTTTAAACAATGCTATACATAAGTTTGGAAGGAAAGAGATAATATTCATTCCAGGATAGGGAGTGACATCCCACCCACTCCTCCTGCATCTCTGCAAGTCAGATGAGTTTCCACACATTTTGATTTGACGTGACAGTACCAGAATAATAAGTCTACCTCTTTTTCTAAAATTCTGATATATTATTTTCTTTTTAGCCACTTAACTCAGCCATTTGTTTTACCTCACTTCTAAATTAAAGTTAATCTGTAAAACTCTGCTTTTACAACAACCAAAAAGCATACACTGATACTGAATTGTCCTCTGAAGGGATGCTGTTAAGCTAAATTATCTCCCTCTCTTTATCCCTACCTCCCTCCTCATTTGTCCATCCATTTTCTAGATGTGAACGAGTGTAAGATGGGGCAGCATGACTGCAGTGAGTTTGCCCACTGTGTCAACACAATGGGCAACTATTCCTGCTTCTGTCTCAGCGGCTTCGCAGGCGACGGGAAGAACTGCTCTGGTAAGTAATCAATTCCTCATTTTAAAACATCCATTACACTAGTTGGCTCTTTTGCCCCCATAAGTGGACTCACCTTTAACACAATTTGGGACTGTTTCCCTGACACTGTCCCATTTTGGATAAATTATAGACTTTGATGAGTGCCAAGTCCAAAATGGAGGCTGCCATCCAGTTGCCAGCTGCACTAACACGCCTGGATCTTTCTACTGTGCCTGCCCACCTGGCATGGATGGAAATGGCTTTGCCTGCCAGGATGTGAATGAATGCGAGCAGAACTCCACCCTGCTACACAACTGCAGCACCCAGGCTTTGTGCCACAACATAAACGGGTCCTACATCTGCCGGTGCCAGAATGGATACCAGGGTGACGGCTTTGTTTGTGAGGATGTGGATGAATGCCAGCTGGCCACAACCTGTAGCAGGAACATGACGTGCAGCAACACCCCTGGTTCTTACACATGTTCGTGTATCTTGGGCCTGGCATACGATGGGGGCACATGTGTGAGTGAAGACACATGCCTGAATGCTAGTGGCATCTGCCACCCATTGGCAAAGTGCCACCCATACCAGGGTTCCTTCTACTGCCGGTGTGAAGATGGTTATAAAGGAAGTGGCACCGAATGCTTGGATGTGGATGAATGCGACGGATCACAAGATCAAGTCTGCCCGTCCTTCTCCTACTGCTTCAACACGAATGGCTCCTACATCTGTGACTGCTGGGAAGGGTTTCAGGACAATGGGACACATTGTCAGGACATGGACGAATGTGTGACGGGGAACTTCACCTGCCCTGACAACAGTACCTGTACTAACACAGAGGGGAGCTACGAATGTGCCTGTGACCCAGGCTTCTCAAACAACGGCTCCCGGTGTTTGGATGTGGATGAGTGCTCCTTTGGCTTCATCCAGTGCCCTAAATTCTCCAACTGTCTAAACACAGTTGGATCTTTTGTCTGTAAGTGCTGGGAAGGTTACCAAGGCAACAACACTGACTGTGAGGATATCGATGAGTGCCTAGACAACTCTACCTGCCCTGAGCATAGCACATGCATCAACTCCAACGGAAGCCACCTCTGTATTTGTGACGCCGGATTTTCCAGCGTGGAGGACTTGTGCGTGGACGTCGATGAATGCAGTGACATGGAGCTGGGGGAGCTTTGCACCAATGGCAAATGTATGAATGCTATTGGCTCATATTACTGTGAATGCATGGAAGGATTCTGGAGTAATGGGACAAAGTGCATGGATGTTGATGAATGCTCAGATTCCCTCAACTCTTCAGTGTGTCAGCATCATTCAACATGCGTCAACCTCGTTGGGTCTTACCGTTGCCCCTGTAATGAGGGGTTTATTCTGAGTGGGACAGAGTGTCAGGATGTGGATGAGTGTAACGACCCCGGTGGCACCCCTTGCCCAGAGCACTCATTATGTAACAACAGAGCAGGGTCTTTCTTCTGCCTGTGTTCTCCTGGCTACAAACCCACTAGCGTTGGCTGTGAGGATATCGACGAATGCAAGGACAACACCACCTGCCGCTTTGGCCAGGTGTGCACCAACCTGCCTGGAGCGTACAACTGCTCTTGCCCATTGGGGTATCACGAAGAGAAACAAGCATGCGTCGACACCAATGAATGTGAGAATTCACCGTGCCAACCCTCGGCTCGGTGCTGGAACACCCCTGGTTCCTTTTCATGCCACTGCCCTCTAGGCTTTGCTGGAAATGGCTCCTGGTGCAAAGACGTGGATGAGTGTGTCACCCTGACCAAACCGTGCCACCCTCTAGCTCACTGCTACAACACCCCAGGGTCATTTGTATGCATGTGTATGGCTGGCTATCTGAGTATCGGTTCACTGTGTGTAGACTTTGATGAGTGCCAACAGGCTAATGGGCAGTGTCACTCTGCTGCCACCTGCTCCAACCATGCAGGAGGCTTCACATGCTCTTGTAGTCAGGGCTGGATTACTTCCAAAGACAATGGTCGTGGAAAAGGAGGATGTGTAGACTTGGATGAGTGTGTGTTACCCATAGCATGTCCTGGGCAGACATCCTGCACCAACCTGCCAGGGTCTTACAACTGTTCCTGTCCCCAAAACAGCACAGTGTGCAGAATGATGATTCAGAAGGGTTGGTTTTGCCTTTGTTTATTGTTTTTTTTTTTAATTTTTGGTCATTATTACTTTTTTTTTTAACATGAAAAATTGCAGGCATTCTTGAAATATCACATCATTGTTGTCAGGTGAAAGCTTGCAGTCTCAAAATTGTCAGTATGCAATGACTTAAAAAATAGCGTTACCAATCAATCTACCAACCAACGTAACCTAATCAATCTACTTTTTAGTTCCATCCATTTCAGTTCCTCTGCTGCCTCACTGAGTGACCTAGCTAACAAACTTACCTCTATCCACAATTTTTCCATTCATGATGTCAAAACCGTCACCGTAATACATTAGCTGAATACCTTGGTTGATGACAATATAATGCAGCTATTTTTAGTTTGGCCACTGATTAACTGTTTTTGTGCTCCCCCAATAGAGAGCAGCCTGTACCCCTTTGGAGCAGAGGTTGGTGATAAAGGAGTAAAGATGGACACAGAAGATGGGAATTCCCCATACATCACGCCACCGATGGGTTTCCTTTTTATGGGAAAATTGTACGACAGGATTTATGTAAGTTCCTAAGTACATTTATCTACAACCAGTGGCGGTTCTAGACCATTTTAAATGGGAGGGGCAGGCTGTGGCCACAAGGTACCAAATGTATTAAGCACAACAGTTACATATCTCCACCCCCATAGGTTTGGGACTCCAAAAGACTAACTATTCACACATAACAATACACTCATTCATTGTTAATGTACATTTTATTTATCACTGACCATACATAAATAATGTGGGGAGAAAAATCTACAAAAGTATTCGCCACAGTTTAGGCATAATAGTATGTGTCAGGATCCTGCTGTGACTGACTGCCTTTGTGCCACTCTGGTGGCCATTTTGTATATTGTGTTGTGTTTTGTGCTTGTTGCTGTTTCCCAGGTGTTCTGTGGTTACCTGTCTGTCATGTGTCTTTGTCTCCTCCCATCCCCTTATATGGTCTGCACTTCCCAATTATTGTCTTGTTAGTTTCCCTCTGTTTCTGCTCTCACCTGTTCCCAATTTTGGTCTTGTCCAGTCCCGTCTTCCTGTTAATTGGTCTGTGCATTTCTACTCCTGGTGTTCCTCTGTCCTTTGTCGGTTCGTCTCTCTGTCTCTCTGTTTGTCCACTTTCTATCCAATTTAATTCTAACTTACCAACAAGTTTAATTAACAAGGTTTTGAAAAATTAAAACCTGGCCTTCTTGGCAAAGTTAACTGTAATGCTCAGTGGAATATAACAGAATGCTGCATAACCTACATGACAATCTATAATGTGTAGATGGCAGTATAACATTACCAATACAATATATGATCCCTATGGGGCTCACATGGATTGTTAAAGGGTTTACAGCAGTTAAATAGAGTAGCAGAAATTCAAACATATCTTCTGATGAAATCAGGATAACAAAAATAACACAATGAAATAAAAAAAATTGATAAAAGAGACATGTTGCTATAATAACTTTAATTTTAGCCAGAAAGTTTGGATTTCATAACAGAAGATGACAGTCAACATTTTGATATCTGTGTGATATCATGTCTTTATCTCCCTTTCCTTTCTCAGTTTTCAGACAATGGCCTTGTCCACTTTCAATCTGTCGTTGAGAATGAGCAGTACCTGCTCCCTGCTCCTTCAGCCAGCGGTTTCCCCGACAACATAAATGTGACCCTGTTAGCTGCGTTTTGGGATGATGCTGACCTCACCCAGGGGGATGGACGGCTGCTCTATCAGGTTAGAAGTCATCAGGGGTCATGACCTGGCTGGAGTTAACATTAAGACATACTTTATTGATCCTGCAAGGGTTAATTACATTTTTCACTCTGTTGTTAGTTATCACATACAGGTTTGAAATACATACACATGCCCAGGACCTATACATGCACTAATGGAGGGATGTCAGAGTGAGGGTAAATTAGGTAAAATGAGATTGGTGTTTGTTTTTTGATCATTTAAAATAATGAATTAAAAAAAGACAGCTTTGTTTGTTTTTTTGATAGAGATGCAATTTTACAAATCAAGCTGCCGTGTAATATCTCATGATTTTGCAACTTTTGCTTTACATTACTCCTCCTTTTCTTTCTTTAATCTTTCAGGAATACCACAAGCTTGATATGTCAGATGTCTACTCCCAGGTAGTGTTTAACCGTACGGCAGACGATGTGACAAAGTTTGAGGAGCAGAGAGACAAGCCTGCCTTCACCCCTGCCTGGATCCTCAAGATCACCTGGGACCATGTGATGCCCGTCTCCTACCAGAAGATCAACTTCTCAGAGGTAGAGAGATTCAAATCCAATTAGTTTTCTTTCTTTCTTTCATACTTTCTTTCTTTTCTTACCAAAAATGATGATGATCAATAACAGTTTCATATTGAAAGAAATGCCTAACGGGCATACGTTTTGCATAGGCTTAGATGTTCTAAAATTACAGTACAGTTACAGTTTTAGGTTTCCCTCTAACTCATTTAGGGACTGTATTTAATTAAGGGGCCACTGGAGGAGTTTTGTGGCCTCTAACCTAAAAAGACTTGACCCTCCCCCTTGTCAATAATTATTTTCCTATGACCCATAATGATTTGAAAAAGAGGCATGACCCTACCCTTGCGTGCAAGATATTGCAGATACAGATGCCACTTGATTTTTTTTTACAGCCATGACGTACAGGAGTTAACCTCTGCATTCTCATCTTACACATCCCACTCCTCTGTTATGGTGTGGTGGCCATTTCAGTAGATTTACTCACTAACATTGTTGTGGAAACCCAATAAGCATGGAAACTAAATGCACACTTCCTGCATTACTGCATTACTTCAAATACTAAGTTACTCCTCTAGTAAACTAGTATTCACATGAAATAAAACAATAAAACATTGAGACCATTCAGCAAAGGACACTGGGTAATAACAATTCAACACTGGTTGCTATGGACTCGTCACTAGGCTTCCTCAGTCATTGTATATTTTAGCACATAGGTAAAGCTGCCAAAGCTGAACATTATATTCCAAAACACATGTTTATTTTTAAAGCAGATTTTAAATTACATTGTAACAATTTAACAATTCGCCCTTATGAAATCCAATCGCAGCACGGCTGTCTTGGAACGCAATAGACAGACGCTTAAATTCAACTAAAATGTAACGGTGAACAATCAGTGTTGGACCTAAAGTCTGTTGAGATGCCTCTCCAAACTCACCATAAAACGTTAAGTCCAAAAAAAAATCCGTATTTTGCTGTAATCCAATGACACGGGAAAAAAAGTAATCCACACCGATCAGTAGATCCACAAAAAGGGTCACGGTGTATCCAGCAAGGCCGATGCGAGCGTCACGTTCACTAGCCAGCTCCAAACAGGTGAACGAGGCCTCTCCACTTCACCGTTTAAACAAAGTGGAATAAACGTATACAAGTCCAAATCTACACAAAACCCGCAATCAATTAGTAAGCTGACATCACATGTATATACATGGCATTTAGGCAAGGCAAGATGTCCAGACTAGTGCAACAGTAACTTTAGTTTTTTGCGTCCTGCTGCTCCCATCGTCAGCCAGGTAATACTTTTTTACTAAAGCAGTATATGAAATCTGATGTATTACCTACCCCCATTTAGTTGTTTTGTGTTATTTAAGATATTTACAAAATATCTGGTCGTAATTATTCCACTCATTTTTAAACAATGCAATTACCTGTTTGAGCCACCAGGGGGCTCCTGCCCCCCCCCCCCCAGCAAACTCTGCATATGCGGTCAGACCCATCTGCTAGGGGGCCGAGACTGAGAGCTACATGGATAAATATGCACCAAACATGCCACTTTGAAATGTTGCTCTTTTCATGAATAAAAAAGTTGGGTGAACCCCCCCCCCCCCCCCAACTTTTTAGAGATTTTCTCTCTAACTAATTTATTTGTACAATCTTGTTACATAGTGTTAAGCTTTGAATTGGAAGGAAAAAAGTAGCAAAATATGCATGTCCTGCATGGTATAATTCACATTCCCAGTCTTTATACTGTAGGATAAAACACACCATTAGAATATAAAAAAGATCACTCTTATCATCATTATGTGAAACTCTTTCTGACTAAAACTCTACCTATCCCTTAAAACTCTATGTAGCAGAGTCATAGGTGTGATGGAGCTTGCATGTGTGTCCTACTTTATGTGCTATTGTTATGTGCAATGTGAACCCTTTAACCGTCAGCTCAAAGAAAGCAGAAATTCGTAATTCCTGAAACACGTGTGCTATTTAGTTTAACTTTGGTGCCACCTTGGGGCTGTATACCTACAGGGCTTGAATGCAAAGTATAGGGATATTTGCTGCCACCTGTCTATTGTTTGTCTTCTTGCAAATACTGCACATTTTTCATCGTTTGTGAAGTCATGTTGTTCTTGAATGGTGTGAATTCTTTTACAGTGTTACTGTCAGTGATACAATGATTGATTAAAATCAGCATAAATTATACCAAAATGTGACACTTAATAGGCCCATAATTCATGAAGATATGTGTCTGGCAAAAAAATAAATAAACCTGGTTTATGTGGGCTTTCACTGTACTTGATACCTAAACAGTTCTGATTTGTCATTTTCAGACTAACACTTTCCAGTGTGTCCTGACCACCGATGGAGCGCGCTCCTTTGCCCTCCTGCGATACGGGGAGATGTGTTGGGGTCCTGGCCAGAGAAAATACCACGACGCTCTCATTGGCTACACAGATGGAAAATCCACCCACAAGGAGCCCACTGTACCCCCGGAAAATCTTTTCGGGCCTGGGGGCAGATACAGGCCCCAGCAGGTGAAAGGGGTCATGGGAAAGTTGGGTCAGCTGGTGTATGATTTGACAGCATCAGCAGGGTCGAACGTGGATTTCTGTATGAAGTGCCAGGCGTGGGCCATGAAGGAGCCTGACCCTGCTGCGTGGACAAAGGAGCTGTCTTCATGTCCCTGCACCCGTGCCCAGGCTCTGGAGGACCTGTCCTTCTTGCAGGATACTACTGATGCGGGATCGATGGTGAAGACGCTGAGGGGTCAGCGGTGGGGGGGCGCAGGGGGGCATGTCTTCCAGTCCATCCTGTCCAGCAGACAAGGTTCAGGGAAGAGATGTGTGTATGACCCAGATGGTCCACTGCTGGCTGGGTACAACGAGCGCTACTTCTCCGGAAACAGCATACAAAAACATATTGGTAATATGATTTTTTAATTTTTGGTCAAATCCAACATTAAAGTAGGAGTTATGGTACAATGTTTTTATCCAGGGTTGTTTTCAAGACAGCATTAGTTGAGTCAAAGTCTAGAATGGCTCCAGACAGTGCAAATAAAGTTTAAAGGAAAAGGTTTAAAGTTTAAAGGAAAGGGGAGGTAACCTTTCCACTTATGACGTCATAAGGAGGAGATTCCAGATCGGCCCATCTGAGCTTTCATTTTCTCAAAGGCAGAGCAGGATACCCAGGGCTCGGTTTACATCTATCACCATTTCTAGCCACTGGGGGACCATAGGCAGGCTGGGCATACCTTGATATTTAGTGCCTCTCAAAGCTCATTTGATTGCTTGGTTTTATCCCACCAAGTGTATACACTGTCTGTTTTATTTTTGCAGGATTTTGTTGGTTTTGTGGTGTCTCACTTTGTTGTAAAGCACGTTGAGCTACACTCTGTATGAAAGGTGCTATATAAGTAAAGTTTATTGTTCGACTTACAGGACAGTATGTCTGACTACTAATCGATGCTGCCACAGTCACTTGTCTACATATTTTAATCAAACTTCTCTCTCCAGATGAAGATCTCCTGCCATTCCAGTGGTGTTGTATCGAGTCTCCTCTATGCCACCTTTACCTCAACAAGAGACCACTGGACCGTTGCCAAGGTTGCAGCTGGGCCGGCCCTGATGGCTGCACTCCATCCAAGCAGGCGACGCGGGGTGTAGGTGAGGGATTCTTCCTAGTAAACACAGAGCAAGTTAAAAACCAGCAGAATATCCCATGATGTGCAGTAATCAGTGGAGATGTCCATTGTGTTTAAGTTCTACTGGTGTATACATCCAGTCGTGATAGTCAGCATTCTGTCTATTCCCAGAGAACTTGTTGTACCTTTTAATCAAAGGAGACCACAGTATGATGCATTTAAATTATTTACCAGGAAACCTCTCTTGACTCCATGTTTCCCTTGCAGGGATGGTGTACGGCAGCCTCCATTTCATCACCTTCGATGGGACGGAGTACTCCTTCAAGGCCCTTGGCGAGTTTGTGATATTGCGTCTCTCCTCCACCACTGGCTCTAATATCTTCACCCTGCAAGGACAGACAGACAAGCTACACACAGACACAGAGGGGATCATTGAGGTCCCAGTGGTGGTGCGCATGGCTGCCTTCCACCAAGGCATTGGCAAGGTCAGGATATTTGTGTGCGTAGAGGCAAGACAATGTAACTGTGTGTGTGTGTGTGTGTGTGTGTGTGTGTGTGTGTGTGTGTGTGTGTGTGTGTGTGTGTGTGTGTGTGTGTGTGTGTGTGTGTGTGTGTGTGTGTGTTTTACAGAGAGAGAGAGTTTGTGTGTCTTAAAAGGAATTGTTACATTTTGGAAAATAAGCCTATTCACTTTCTTTGTGTGAGGTCGATGAGGAGATTGATGGCACTGTCATGTTGTGTTTAAGGTTCAATATTATGCTCATTTTCAGGTTCATATTTGTATTTTGGGTTTCTACTAGTACATGTTTACGTGCTTTAATGTTAAAAAAAGACATTATTTTCTCATACTGTCTGTCTGGATATACAGTACCTGTATTCACCCTCTGTCTGAAACGCTCCATTTTCTTTAAGCCCCCCTCCTGAAAATGCCCAGTCTGCTCTGAACGGTCAATGCTTCCATTGTCATTGCAGCCGGGGAATGACTGTAACAGCACTGTAGCAGCACTTTCTACCTAGATATAGTACAGTTGTGACATCACAACCGTACGTAAGTCCTCACAGTTTCTAAATACAGGCTTTGTGCATTTATTTGTGGATTGAGCGTGTTGATACTTTCACAGCATTCATATAGCACTTAGAACTGCTTTAAGGCCCCAACACACCAACCCGATAATCGGCCATCGGACAGTCTGGCGAGGTCAGTGACTCGAGTCTGTTTGGTGTGTTCCGTGCCGTCGGAGGGGCCGTCGGCCTTCATTTTGGCTGACCTGACTTGCTGGGTCGGAGGGCGGGCAGTCGGACTCAGTGACCAATCTGATTGGTGGAGTGCTAACCTGGAAATGGCGAGCGGGATGAGTGACGAATGCCTTCCAAAATCTGACGAAAATCTTTTAAACTGACCGTTGTCGATCTGAAACGAAGAGAGATTCAGCAACTGCATGGCCTATTTCTCGCTTAAAATGTTTTCAGAAACACGTTTCAGTGAACTATTTTCGTAAAATACGAGATATTATTTCGAATAAGCCGTCATTATTGGTCAGCTGGAAAAGCCAGACCCATTTGACGCTTTCGTCATTTTATCAATCCCCTCTAACTCTGGGAAACAGAGCGAATTGGTGCATTTCTACTCTTAAAAAGTATAAATATAAATTTCAATAAACATCTCTAACTTGTTATTTTGTTGTGATGAGGAATAAGGGTTTCAGTATCAAGATCTTCTGGAGAAAAAATTGCCATTGACTTATTTTGACTTACCTCAAATAATTGTTCCACTGTACTGTCAAGACAATCAGATTTCTGTATGATAGACAACGTACTTAAGTATCTCATAATATTATATATCTCTAATATTCATGTATTATTTTCAGATTGAATGGAGATGTGTGGAGAAAGGAGACGGACTGCAAATTTTTGTGGATGATGTTGAAGTCCCTGTAACAGTTGGTAATGATCACCACACACATCTGACATACAATGACAACAAGCTGTTTTGTTTTTGTATGAGACGCCATAGTGGAGAAGCAGATAAAAAAAGCCATTGTACGCAATCCTGTACCTAGGGTTACATAGCGGTTAATAGAAAAAAGAAATGTATCAAACCCAACCTACACAAGTATGTATCCAAAACCTAAAAGCTGTAATAGAAATGTCTTCATTCTTTGACAAATATGTCCTAACTGTCCTTTCAGGTGTCGTGCACGTGGGTGAGAAGGACTTTGCTGTGCGCTGTATGTCAGTGAATCGCTGTGCAGCAGTGTACGCCAGTGGTCTCCACGTAGTGGCGTGGCGGGTTGTAGGTCAAAATCAGCTGGCGGCCATGGTGGAGGTCCCTCAGACCTTCTACAACCGCACTGTGGGTCTCATGGGTCTCTGGAGCTCCAACCGTTCAGACGATTTCCTCATGTCTGACGGCAGGCTCCTCCCCTCAACAAACCTCAACCCCCCCTCAGAGGAGAGACTGCACGGCTTCGGCTTGTCCTGTGAGTGGAACATAGATACATACAGTTATACTATTTAATCGTGTTGATGACATTGTACAATGTTTGGACTCCCTGAACTGAACATTTTTTTTTATATGAAACATTTATAATAATAATAATAATTTTATTTATATAATACTTTCAAGCATTAAGCACAAAGTGCTTTCCAGATTAAAATATTTACATTACATGTCATTTAGCTGACACTTTTATCCAAAGCGACTTACGATTGCACACCTCTGGAGCAACGGGATTAAGTGTCTTGCTCAGGAACACATTGGTTGATGTATCTCAGTGGGAATCAAACCCAGGTCTCCCACACCAAAGGTATGTGTCATATCCACTGCACCATCACCACCACAATCAAAGAATCAGAAACCCATGTAAGTTAACCGTTCACACAATTCATTAATGTGAGCTATTTCAATTAGCTGGATACATGGTTAAATGTAATTTGCTCTTACCAGTGTATCGCCGCGTGTACTTCGTACACAGCAACCTCTGCCAGTCGGTCCCACAAATCTAAACATATTCTTTGTAAATCTGTATCATTCTGCCTTATTGCACGGTCCAATGTTTCTTGAAAACTTTTGTCGCCATTTTGTGCGTGTAGCTCAGTGAACAGCAACACACAGAGAGGGGAAGGTGAGGGACACGTCCGTTGATCCAGACTAGCTGATCTCACGCTGAGAGGAAGGCTGTTCCAAAGCCCAGGGGCTGTAACCGAAAATGCACGGTCACCCTTAGTTTTCAGTCTGGTTGGTAGAACGGCTAAAAGGTTTTGATCAGCTGATCTTAGAGGCCTGGCTGGGCTGTAAATTACAGTAGTGAGTCAGGCCTCTCTCCAAGTTTAAAGCTAATCCAGTTTGATCTCACATTATCCTGCAGTCCAGTACAATTTCTTTCATGTAGACCTTTATATGAGGTGTTTTGCACAGCTACACCTGTCCCTACCATCCTCATCTCTGTACCCGTGTGGATGTGTGTTTCTAGGGGCAGTTCCTGTCCCAGAGAGCCTGTTGTTTGCTTCACCTCCTCTGGTTCCACTGGAGCCTGTCTCCTCTGAGCAACTGCTAGAAAGCATCAGTCCTGCTGAGGTGGAGGGCCTGAGGAGAACCTGTGAAGGCAGCATGCAGTGTGTCCACGACACGCTAGCAACCGGCAGCTCTGACCTGGGCCTGCTGACTCTGGACGCCAAGAAACAATATGACAATCTGGCTGGTATCTATGGTAAGATGGCTACACTATTTTGGAAAGGTTTTGAATGTTTTCACCATTGCCCTGTACTAATTTGATTGCGGTCCGCTAGGTAACATGCCTCCCATAGTGAAAGGGCCCGCAGTGATCCGCGGTGTCGTCAACTCCACAGTCAACATTCAGATTGTCGCTCAGGACCCAAATGGAGACCCCATCACCTACTCACTGCTCAACCCCAGGCCTCCACGGACTACCATAGGCAGCGGTACGACACTCACACACTTTTCCCTCAAATCCTTATACCAAAGAGAGCCCCGGTCCTCAATCGATATTACAGGTGGCGTAGTCTCGCATTGCCAGACCCTCCTCCACAGCGCTGCGGAGGGCGGTCTGGCTAGTCCACACAGCATTCCGGGATGGGAGAAAAACGTGCTCTGGTTTATTGGCATTTCTTTAAATCGCAACCATCTTGGGCAGCACTAAGCGCCGGACGGAGCAAAATAGCCTCAGGAAGGAACTTGTTTTGGTGGAACATGTGCTCGTTCAAATGTTGTTTCAGTCGTGCAATAGAAAACTCAAATTGGACAGATAGTCTAGCTAGCTGGCGTTACTGTTTACATTTGTCAGTAGGATGGCGAGCCGACTGCTGTAGCCAGCAGTTAAGTCTTTTGGCAGATGGGAAATTTCAGAGCCGAGTCAGTGGATGGAATACACACACAGAGAGACACGCACAGGCACACAGAATGATCTGTATTTTTACTAATATTACTACAAAAAATACCGTTGTAAATGTATAATTGTCACCTTTTCTCCAGGTGACGGCATCCTGACATGGACGCCGCTGAACACACAGCCTGTCCAGCTGACCATTAAAGTCAGAGACGAGCTCACCAGCTCCCTGTTCACCCCCATCCTGCACGTCTGCAACTGCCTTAACGGAGGGTCCTGCCAGTACGACAGCATCACTAACAACTACCAGCAGGGAACCTTCCAGGTACATTTTTGAGTTGTCCTTGTCATAAATCCAGTGCAGCAATTCCCTCACTCTATTCATCACCTGACATACAGAGCTCCATTTGAAGACTTGCCAGTTTGTGTTGATGTTGACCCTGAACAGGTTAGGCTAATTAAATGACCGTATCTGAAAATATTTAAGTACAATAATAATGGTGCTTCAGAGCTTCTTTTAATACCATCCTGTATGAAAAGGCATGAGCATGTAGCGGTCCAACAACTTGCTTCATCAATGGATGACCCACAATCTAAACCATTTAATTTGACCCAGGCTGTGTGTATTTCTCTATGGATAAATCCTTTTGATACTTTCACTGTATTTATGTAGCACATCGACCTGCTTTATAATCGAAGAAGACATGGAAATCTCCCTTTTTTTTTTTTACAATATGGGAACTTTAAGGAAATTTGGTCAGGGAAAGAAAAAAGTTATTCAGATTCACACATAGAGTGTGGGACAAGTTGTATCTTTTTTGAATGTTGCAATATTTTAGTCTGTCTGTCTCTGTTCCTTTCTGTTCATTATTCTTCCCTCTCAGGTGGTAGGGTGCCTGTGCCCAAAGGGATTCAGCGGAAAGTTCTGTGGGAAAAGTGCAGACATATGTCAAGGCAAACCCTGTTTTCGAGGAGTGCAGTGCAAGTCAGAGTCAAAGCCTGGCCAGTTCACCTGCGGAGAGTGTCCCAATAATACTGTATCTGGGGGAAAAGAAGGATACAAGTGCTTTGAGCATGGTCAGTGGCACTTTGTGCAGTTGCGTTGTCAGGTTTGGAGAAGAAAGATATGAACCCAAACAGTGTCATTTATGTAATTCTTGCTTCTCTGTATACCTTCTCAGACATGTGCAGCCCTCCATTCCCCTTCCCTTGCCACAAAGATGCCGACTGCCTCAGCACGAAGCAAAGCTTCACCTGCACATGCAAACCTGGCTTTACAGGAGACGGAGGCAACTGCACGGGTACTGAACACCCAACACTTCAGTATGAATAACACCACGTTTATTTACAATGTTTTGACCGTCTCTGTCTTTATTGTAGATATAGATGAGTGTGCAGCGCTCACAACCTGTCCCAACGCTAAGTTTGAATGTAAGAACAAGCCCGGCTCTGTGGAATGCATCTGTCGATACCAGAAAACCAGGGACACTGATGGATGTGGTATGTGCACAATCATACACGTTCGTTATCATTTAGCCAGCAGTGGTGGAATGTAACTAAGTACATTTACTCAAGTACTTTACTTAAAGGAACAACGGCAGGATAATATCTGCGTTAGGAAAAGTGTCCCTCCCTCATTACCACCACTGAGGTGCCTTTGAGCAAGGACCTTAATCCGAACTGCTCCAGTGGAGCTGCTCAGTGGCCAGCAGATCAGACTGTGGTTGTACTGGGCGGTATGAATGTGATCAGGGCGTCGTTACAAATAAGAATATGTTCTCAATCGACTTACCTGGATAAATGAAGGTTAAAAAAAAAAACACAGAGATTGTTTCTAAAATCTGAGAATTTTCTTCTTTCTGCATTGAGTACTTTTACTTTTAATACTTTTAGTGTTGATGATACTTATGTACTTTCACTTAAGTAATATTTTCAATGCAGGACTTTTACTTGTAACAGAGTATTTGTACAGTATGGTATTAGTACTGTTCCTTAAGTAAAGGATCTGAACACCACTGGTTACACTCACAGGTTATAGAAGTCCAGATGGCATTGTTTTTTTCAATTCATTTACTTGGCCCTACAGGGACTCTAGATGCTAAAAATAAACTTCTCTAGAGGCCCTATGGGGATAAAATGTACTTTTAAAAGCCACAACCACACAGTACTTGTGCACCTATACAGGTGTTCTTGCTCATTTTCCCTGATTAGACCTCTTCTTTGAACTTACGTAAATTCATGTCATGTGTGGGATGGAGGGTAGCGATGGGAAAGATTCCCCATGGTTACGACTTAATGACATTTAATGACCTTTTCTAGAACATACTATTTGAAGAATAATGAAATATCAACATAAATACGAATATGAAGTCCGCCCCTGACCTTTGCAGAGGTCTAATAAGCCAGAATAACTGAAACTGCCCGTGTGAGTTGCTTAGCTCTGATAGAGCACATCATGTGCAGTGTAGTTGGAACTCTTAAAATGGCTACACCTATATTATAAACTCTCACTGCAGTGGTAGTTTGTGCATTTCTGAAAAGTGTCATTGTGCTCTACAACAGAGTGCACATGTCCAGAGTGCCACCTGAGTTTTTAATGCAGTTCTGAATGATGTGTTTCTCTGCAGGTGACTCTGCCAATCCTCCAGGTAAGACCTCACATATGTTTCCCTTTATGGCTTCATTAGCTTTAGCATCTTCACTCGTTCTCTGGTGGTGTTACCATGGTAAACATGTCCATATATGGTAATAAGAGGTCATCAGACAGCTGTTGCTGCGGTTCTGTATCTACAGGGTATAATGTGTTCAACGTCTCCATGGGCCGGATGAACAACAGACCTGATGGACTCCAACAGGTGTGTGTGTGTGTGTGTGTGTGTGTGTGTGTGTGTGTGTGTGTGTGTGTGTGTGTGTGTGTGTGTGTGTGTGTGTGTGTGTGTGTGTGTGTGTGTGTGTGTGTGTGTGTGTTTTTGCCGCGCACACCAGTGATGGCTGTTAACACTGGTTCTTTTAAAATGTTCAGCAATGATCCAGAATAAAAATCTGTAGTTTGGAGATGTTTTAACATTCAGAGTTTCTTTTTTTTTCTTTTTTAAATTTTACAGAAAATTCTGCGGAATTCTGCGTGCGTAGATTCCATGTGGTCCAGCTGATTGGTTACATGTAACAGTAATAATATAATTAAATGATAAAAAAAAAAAAACCTAATTAGATAATCGATTTCTCCATCTTTCTCAGCTGGTGGACATTCTGTCAATGGGTTTCCAGAACAAATTCTACAACGCCAGCATGAAGAATCCAGTGCAGGGCTCCAATCCCGATGTGACAGAGTATCGTATCAACATGTCCAGTGACACACCCCACTGGTACATCAGAGACTACCTGGCCAGAGTCAGCCGCCACCATGACATCAGTAGTGTAGAAGTTGATGGTAAACTACCTATAATTTTAGTGATTTTTACTTTTGTTCAGCTTCCGCATAATAACTGGAGCTAATATGTGGTATAGAGCCCAACAGTGATTGGTTCCAGAAGTAAAAATCCCATTAATTTTTTCCATAAGGATTTTGATTATTAGCCATGATGTCTAAACCATCCAAGGCAGACTGACCACGAGCTACGAGATTGTGATACGAAGGTTTATGCCCCTGTAGAAGCCAGAAGTCTGTATGATAGCAACCTTTATTTGCAATGTCATAAATAAGTACTACACTATCCACAACTTGAAGCATAACCGTGATGTCTCTGATTGGTGGAGCTTGCTGTTACTGTGGAAATGTTAACCGCACCTGCGGACGGCTATAGCGAACTACTACCATTGAAGTCTATGAATGCTTACGTACACAGTCTGGTGCCTTTGCCGTTTTTGCCCTTTTCAAAATGTTCGGTAACACTTTACTTGAAGGTATCTACATAATAGTGACATGACACTGTCATGAACACATGACACTGTCATAACTCTAACCCTAACTCTAACCCTAACCATAACTTTTCATGACAAAAAACGAATGATACTTATTAAAAGAAGCGTTAAGTCATAAACGTTTATGACTTGTTTATAATGTTTATGACACGTTCATGACAGTGTCATGTCACTCTTATGTAGATACCTTCAAGTAAAGTGTAACCAAATGTTCTTTTTTGCGTCGAATCAAATGTTTTATGGTCACAATTAGTAGCTGGTTGGCTTTGTTCCAGGTTTAAAACTCTTTATATAAGCATTTAATGAAACGTCAATTGAGATATTGAATGGGGAAATTCACTTCCGGAACCAGAGCCGTTTAAAAAGTGGGCGGACACTGTTGAGCTCTATAAAGTTATCAAATACACTGCAACACTTTTTTAATGATGGCAAACTGTTAGCAAGAATACTTGTCTCTCCCACTTGCTGTTGGACTGCCCACACCTACAGATCTGGATGAGTGTAAGGCCAAGGAGGCGATGTGCGCCCACCCTGCCCTCTGCACCAATACTTACGGAGGCTACAGGTGTGTTTGCAATGGCACAACTGATGTGGATAACACCCAGTCCTGTGTGTTAGGTGAGGATCTGAGCATACATTACATCCATCCTGCAGGTTCAGCGGTGGCTCCAGGGCTAATAAACTGGCAAAATCAATATTGTGTGCTAAACCCATAGAACATTTACTAGATTAAATGAATTCCCTTCATGACGTTTAATAGTGTAGCCATTTTGTAGACCATGATTTAATAATAAAAAACAAACAAACTCATTGTATTGTTTTCACTAACCATTAAATGACACTCTAACATGTATCCTGTCTTTTCACACTCTTAACACATTCTGTGACTGTCAGGAGAGCATTTTATGGGAATGTTTGTCATGACTTGGTTTGACTTGACCCTTTGCAGGCCGAGACAACGTGAATGCTATGGAACAAGACCTTTTTCTGGGCCTGGTTCTGGGCATCGGCATCCCTCTGCTTTTGCTGCTGCTCTTGGCTGCACTGGCCTGCTTCTGCTGCCGCAAGAAGACTGTTACCGGAGAGTGAGTTACACCAGGAGAACATTAAGTAGAATCTACAAACAGTTTTTTCATTGTATACATATCATATTTAACGTGCATGACTGACTGAATTATAAAGATTAGGTTATTTTTGTAACTACTGAGTGTTTAGTTGATAACAATATTATACAGGTTATGTTTGAATGAAGAAAAAACTATATTTTGAGTTAGAAACAGTCCTTGTAGACTTGAAAGGGTGTTTCTGAAACGTCTGTAGCCTTTGGTCATGTTAGATTCACAAAAGATACAATGGTTTCCAATGGTGACCCAGCTTTGCAGAGAAAAAGAAGTATCAAAACATCCATAGAAAAATTCTCAAACCACTAAGGCAGAAAAATCTATTTCTGCTTTTTGAAACCATAACCTCTGTTCCAAAAAGTCACATTTTTTGCCAAAGTATGGCTAAATACAAACCATCTATTTGTCTCTAGTTGCACACAACTACGCTTTAATGTGTTCCTCGTTTCTGAATTATCGCACAGGCCGTTCCTCAATCACCCACGCCAGGTTTCTCTGTGATTGGCCACATAAGCACAGACTCTTAGCATCAGTGCTTGTTCTTTTGGCATCACCCTACTGCAATACTTAATGTTTTTTGCCTCACGAGTAGTAAGGATCTAAGAAAAGCAATGTTGTCTCAATCGTCTTCCGGTGTGCAGAGAGCATCACAGATCAGTCATGTTTTTTCTGGGATGTAATGAGCATCACAGCCTCACTCCAGCCATGCTAAGACTATGTTTCTAGTCACACACACCTTCAAAACAATGACTAAACCAGTGGCCGTGCATTAAACTCTAATGAATAGTGTTTAGGTGGGTCAGCAGCCCCTTTGGGCAGGGTGCGGTAGGGTTCATTGCAGGTCATCACAAAATATATTGCTACAGAGGATGAACAGACCACACACACACACACACAGAGAGTTACACACTCAGTGTTTCAAGGTACAGTAGTCAAGTAGGTCTGCCCAGAAACAATCCTTTACAGCAATTTAAAGACTTTAAATCTTGTCCTCCGTACTGCTGCTGCAGCACTGCCTTCTTGTATTTAACTTCTCAGTTGGAGGAAAAACTGCCCACTCTCTTACTATATTAAACAAAAACACTTCCTACTAACAGCTTAGTCCGAGTTATGAAACGGCACTAGGGTAACACTGACGAATGTTTGCAAATGGAATATACAGTAAACCAAGGTAATGATGAGGGTAACACATGATCCACAGATCAGAGGTGCTGTTAGCTCACAGGAAAGCGGCTAAAACAGCATAATAAAAATCAGCCATGTCCTTTCCTACAGGAATAGTTTGACTTTTTTAGAAATATTTGCGTACTTGTTGAGAGTCAGATGAGAGAATTGATACCACTCTCATGTTTGTATGCTAAATATGAAGCTACAGCCAGCAGCCAGTAAGCTTAGCTTAGCATAAAGACAGGAAACGGGGAAACAGCTAGCCTGGCTCTGTCCAAAGGTAACAAAGTCGTGTCTACCAGCACCTCTGAAGCACATTAATTAACATATCTTGTTGTTTTGTTTAATCTGTAGCAAAAACGACATTTTAAAATGTCACATGGTTGTACTGTATGGGCCGTGGATGGGATCAGTAACTTCCTTTTTGTATGGATTAAACAAATATATAAAGTGATATACATCATGTTAATTAATGAGCCTTAGGTAAAGTTAGACAGATTTTGTTGCCTTTGGACAGAGCCAGGCTTGCTGTTTCCAGCCTTTATGCTAAACTAAGCTAAGCTACGCCGCTTCATATTTACCCTACAAATATGGCTCAATCTTCTTATCTTCTTACTCTCTGCAAGAAATGTTCCCAAAATGTCAAACTGTTACTTTAAATGAATACCAAAACATGTGGTGTTTGCAGGTGTGTGCATTTTCTAGCTAGACCACACAGACTGAAAAGTCAGTTACAACAAAGAGATCTGAATTATTTAACCACACTTTCAGTTGCACATAGAAAAATATCCGATCACAGTAGGATTTTAATACAAAGCTCAATGTACCATGTTGAATGAAAACATGCTGTAACTGCTAAAGAACATCTCGTATCCAGATGCATGTGTGCGTGCGAACGTGCATTGCAGAGCATCATAATGTGCATGTGTCCTTGGCCCCAGCATGTGTGTACAGATGTATGGCATCTGGGCCAGGTGTTAGTGGGCCATAGCGACACATAATCCCCCTGATGTCTGGCCTGCTTTCTCTGCCATCAATGAACTAGACCCTATGGATATAATAGCCTAGGTTGGCGACAGCATTGTGGGATTATGTTGTTAGATTAGAGTGAATAAGCAAAATTAAGAGGTTATGCTGTTGTCTTTAATGAGACAGAGAGATAGAGATACTTGGATTATGTGTTATGATATAATAAAGTCCCAGATGTATGTGATGTGGTGGAGCAGGAATGATTTGAATTAAATGTTTCTAATGTTTCTTTTTAACTTCCCATTAGGTACCATCAAATGTAGGTTTTTACAAATGTTTGGCAGCATTTTATCTATAAAATACTATACAATCAGCATGATATAGAAAATATCTGGACCTTGACTACAATTTGAACTAAGCTTCAGTTAGCTTGAATACATTTCACAACATTAACTGTAATCAATGACCAGACAAAGTGTCTGAAGGGTCTCATTGGAAAGAATTGTGTCCACGCCCCCCCACCTTTATATTCTTATATTCCTTATATTCACAGACTGTTTCATGATACACCAGGTTGCACAGCATGTACCTTATTATCAGAGAGGATTATACATATTTGCACAAAGAACTGCCATAATGATATACAATCCAAAACATCTGAACTGCAAATCAGCGAGTCTGGAGAAGCGTTTTCAGGATGCTTGTTTCATTTTTAATCAGCTTTAGCCACAGTTTTCAGCATCTTTCTACAGAATATCTAGGCTAGAGCCCGCATGAATATTCATAAGTCACTGAGTACTCCACAACAACTGCTGCCCATCCAAACATTTCCATAAATTGCCTGAAATGATTGTCTACTGTGAAGATGATGAATTATAGACGGCACTAATCAGAGCCAGGAATTCACTGCAAAAGTTACAAAATGTGCAGAAAAGTAACTCGTGGCATTGACGGAGATACAGTATATCACCACTATTAACAGTTTTACAGTGCATAATGATGCACATGGTACAGGCTGAAGACATGAACTTAGAGATAACGTGCAAGAAATAATATGGATACCACTTTACATATTTGCCACTTGCCTGCAGTGTTAGTGTTAGTAAACTATAACAAAAATGAAAATAAGCAGTGAAAAATAACTTGAATAAACTAAAACTCAATTGCGTGGTTAAAAAACTTAGAAAAGTAAAATGAAAATAATCATTTCAGTTTTATTTTTTTTAGCTCTAATATTTCACTACTGAAAAAAGTAGACAGCATGAATTTACGTCAACTCTCGTGACATTGAACCACAGAAATTGAACGGACCTGACCTGTGTCGTATTTTCTTCACATCACGGCTAATCTCCAAACATGTATTCTGCATGTATATGTATCTGCATACTTCTGAGACAGTATACCTGGCCCTGACAAAAACAATATGTGTTTTCTTCCAGCCTCCAGCACATGATGCCAAACTACTTCCAGGAGCAATACAACCCTCCGCCCTTCAACTACTCCGACCCTGCCCTGCACTACATTACCCACAGCAGCCCCCGGATCCTAGACCACTACATACCCAGGCAACGCCACAGATAGTACATACTAAAACCACATACACATACTGTACATGCAATTAAACACATACAAAGAAAATGCACAGGCTTCTAAACACAGCACAAGCACTTTTGGAGCCACTGTATATGTTATATAAAGACAAGATGAATGACTCTTATTTATATCGTAACAAACAAGTAATTCAACCTGAGTGACTTTTAAAGCCAATTATTTCCAAGCCTCTCCGCTGAGCAATGGACCTGCCAAGTTTAAACTGGAAGTTTTTTCGCCAGGACAACAGTTTACAGTCAGAGTCTGACCCAGCAGAACTCAAGAATCTCTTGGCTTGAGACAGTGATGAAAAGTAAACCACTGCAGTGGTCTTTAGTTTCCAGCTGATACTAGGCCAACAGCCTCCTTGATAGCAACATTAGCATCAGGCAGAATACCTAGCGTCAGGCTCCTGCCCTTGATCCAGTGCATTATGGTTCTAGTCCAAAATGTACAGTAATGCATTCATAATTGTATCACTCATAATCACCAAAAGACATAGTTAATTCAATGTATTTGTTATTATTTTTGCCAACACACAATCCATTAAAAAGTAAGTGATGCGGTTTTCTAAAAGCATTCATCCCACTTTGGGATTACACTCTAAATGATTGTCCATTGCTGGATTGTGTCCCAGTTAATTTAACACAGCAGAGTATTTCAGTGTTTCAACTGGCAGCTGTCTTTTGTGAGCCTGGACTGTCACTGCAAGTTAAAAGACAATGTGTAAATATAATGTAAATCATTAAAAGTGCCACTTTAGTAACATTGTGCTGGGCTGTGATGTTATTTCAAGAATATAGCAACTTGGATGTTGGTGTTGTAACCAACATGTCACTTTACTAGTGGGGGAGCAGAGTGTGATTGTGGCTTTCGGTCCAGGTCCAATCCTTACCAACTCTAGGGGTTTTCTCTGCAGCTCACCCTGACCTCTGACCTCCCATTTAAGAGGAAAATTAATACCACATTTGTCATTTACCTGCAAGCTGATACATGTCAAGCTGAAGCTGCTGATAGTTATAAAAACAAATCCACACAGTGTAAAAATATATATAAGTGCGGTTGGGTATTTTAACTTAAAACAATGCATCATGTCTTTTAAGATAATCAATGTTTTCAAAGTAAAATCTTGATCTGCAAAGTAATACATGTGGTGGAGAAAAATGACAAGCCTTTCCAGTGGTGGAAGATAAACTAAAACTCAGATCCTTTACTTAAGTAAAAGAAGTAATAGTCCCACGTGCATGTTAGGGCTGGGTTAAAATAATCGATTCTCCAATTAAAATCCTGTTTGAGTGATCCGATATTGATTTAAAAAATACAGAAACTGATCTTTCAAAGCTATAGCGCATAGTTTCTGTCGCCCCCATGACAGCAAAACTGTCGGCGCGTCCACATGATACAAGCCTTACGTGATCGCGCATGCACCCCCACGCAGCTGCTAGTAGCCAAGGAGGACACAGAGGATTAAAAAACATGTTGGACTCTTCAGAAGAGGTAATTATCTTCCCTCGAGTTTCTGCGAGGGAAAGGCACCGGACGCCACAATCTTCTGAACACAGCCATACTGAGAAATACAGAGATAGTTGTGTGGAGCTGATAGTCTTAATTAGCTTTGTAGCAGCTCATTTGACAATGGCTTGAATGTAACGGACGTGCATTAATATCAAAAGGTTACGCACTAAAGCTTTAATATATCCTTTTATATGGTGTTGACGATTGTTGTTGTTTGTCAATCAACTTCAACTAAATGTATACAAGTTCTACACACAGTCCAACTGGAACACAACCATAACAGTGACAGTGACTGTCATGTTAGTCGTGTTAAGTAAAAAGTACTTTAACTTTTTGATGGTCAATTCCTAATGTAAACATTAACCTGGTGCATTTATGCTGCTTGTTTGTACAATTTATATCATAAGTTCTCTGAGAAACTCTTTTATATCCAAGCAAAATTGTTATTGTAACTGAAAATTCCCTAACCTAATTGAAATTGAATCGACATCATCAATCATTGGCGATATCCAGCACTAGTAAAAATACTCTTTTACAAATAAAAAGTCAAATTTTACTTACAATAAAAGTTCAGAAGTATTATTAGCAACATGTACTTTAAGTGTTGAAAGACAGGGGCCGGGTTAGCTCAGTTGGTAGAGCAGGTGCACAATATAGAGGTTTACTCCTCGATGCAGCGGCCACAGGTTCGACTCTGACCTGTGGCCCTTTGCTGCATGTCATTCCACTTCTCTCTTCCCTTTCATGTCTTTATCTGTCCTGTGGAATTAAAGGCCTAAAATGCCCAAATAAATATATATGTTAAAAGACATCATTATGTAGAATTACCCCTTCAGAGTGTTACATTATTATACATAGCATATTATTGGATTATTATTGATGCATTAACATGTAAGCAGCTTTTAATGTTGTAGCTTGTAGAAGTGGTGGACCTAATTATTAGTATAAAGTAACTGTAGCTGGTAGATAATTGTAGTAAAGTAGAAGGAGCATACAATGGAAATACTCAAGTGAAGTACAACTATCTCAAAATTGTACTTCAGTAAAAGAACTTGACTAAATGTACTTGTGCTTTTTCCATAACTGCATCTACAATAATTAGCATTCCGTTTACCACATCGGTCCAGTTCTTCTTTTTTGACAGCTCCCTGCAGTTCCTTCTCCATCCACCAGGTGTCACAGCTGAGTCTTCCACATAAGGCAGATGAATCACAGTTGTTAATGTGTAGGGTTTAAGCAGAAACTCTGTGTGTGCTCTGAACGCACACACAGTCCCACACATACACACACATGCACAGACGACTAGACACCTGCTCTGCAGCCTTCATCTGGAAGTGACCACAGCATGCGGGTGGAGCCCGCTGCCCCCTGCAGAATGAGATCATCTGAGGGAGGCGCGGAGCGAGGCAGCCCTGCAGGTCCCTGCCACTGCAGAGAGACAGACCTGACCTACGCTTCCGCCAGGGTCAAGGACAGGGTGCTGCCAAAACGCTCGGCCCCTGCCACTTCCTTATTGTGGTTACGCACTAAAGCTCTAAACTACCCCTGCATTACCCTCTGTGGTGCTTCTCCGTTCCACTGGTTTCACTTCCTACAGGTCTGACTGAGAGAATCAACGGATATTACGCCACAACACTATATATAGGATTCGTAGCGAAAACTTCTGGAAAGAAAAGAAAAAAATCCATAGCAAGTAGAGCTCCTGACACCTGTTAGAGACAAAGGCACAACTAACAGTGAAGAACAGCCACTGAGGATGAAATCACCTTGGCGAGGAAGCTTTTTAGTGCCACACTTCTGGAAGGTTCCAGGCAGCACTGTTTCATGTGCTGCTGAAGGCTGCAGTGTTTGAACTCCAGCTCCACACTGACTGCAGCAGACAACCTGGAGGCAAGCCAGTGAGGAAGGGAGAGTGACAGAGTTAGATAGAGACAGAGAAAGAGAGAGAGAAAGAGAAAGAGAAAGGACAGGAGGGAAATGAAAAGGGAGAGAAAGAGAAGAGCAACAGCAGGGATTCTATTTGACAGCCAGTAAGTGGTTTAGTCCCTCAGATCCCCTCAAATAAAACAACTGATGTGTAGGTTTAGAGATGCTCGATGATCTAGCACCACGGGCCGCAAACAGAAACACGTTTGGGGGGGTAGAAAACTAAGTGCATGCTTAACATTACAGTATATCCATTTCATCACAATATGATTGAAATAGGCGGGGAATAGAAGGCCCGACAAAATCCTTTTATCCGATTTGAAGCCATTAATCATTTCTGCCTCATGATGTCATTTTGGAAAACATGTCATTTCTCAGTAACAGGTAGGCCGGAATGACGATGGGATTGGCTCATGTGTGCGGCTAGGCTGTTGTTGGCCCATGCACGGCTAATGCCCTTATTGCATGGCTGTAAAACCATTCACGCTTACTCTGAGTGGTTTGCGTTTGGTTTAACTTTATCCATTGACTAGGTCAGACCTTTGGCCAGCGTATGCTGGGAAACAGCCGAAATTGCCCAAGAGTCATAAAAAATACATGCATACATGAAGACGCCCCTTCCCTGTCGTATTTACCATCAGCGCAGAGTATAAGGAAGCAATTGCACAAAGGCATATAGGCTTATCTCACATATGCTGTACACACGTGAATATTCAAACACATTCAAAAGCAAACAGATGCTAGCCTGCCTGTGCGCAGACATGCACACTCACACAATGCAAAGGTCTTTTAACTTACAGTAGCTTGACATCCATGACGCACATACAGTACGGGTACAACGACTGCCATTCTCTCCCATGAAAGGTGATCCACTCTCTTGGCAAAGAACCAGCAGGTGCATTACAAAACCTCATACATTAATAATGGTGTCGGCGTCTTTCAGTTACACAGGTAAACATCTTCTCATATTTGTCACCAGCGCCTCATCGCTCAAAGTCCTCACAAGTCACTTAGGTATACAAATTAGCCTTCTCTTTAAGCTTTTTGCTTGAAATCTGCTCTATGTTCAACTATGATTGTGCAATAACACTACACTGCACAGTGCATAGTGTATCTCACGTGCTGTGTGCCATACCGCCGCCATCACCCCCATCACCCCCATCGCCCCCATCGCCCCCATCGCCACCCCAAAAATTGAACTGACCCACATGGTAGGTTTTTCTGCAAAGGGAACAATGCTAACGGCTATCGGCGGTAGTGATATTACAAGTCATTGGGAGGTGACATAAATAAAGATGGAGGGGTGACTTCAGCCTTTGCCTCTACTGAACAAGAGTGACCTTTGACCCCTGTGTTACGGAAATGAAAGCTGCTGTTTTACAAAAATGTTCTGGGCTGGCCTGTGTCCGATAAGGACTCATTATGTGAGGCAGTTACACATTAACAGAACTGATAAGAGGAGGGGTAACATCGTAGTGAGCATAGTGCACAGGTATACGCACACACATGGATTAATCAAAGTAAAAAAATAATTAGTTAACATAACACCGTACATTCATAATGCAAAAACAACAGTGATTTAGGTCTTCCTTGGCTTACATCGTGGAGGTGGTTTCAGGTTTTATAGACCATTAAGTCACGTCTCCTGGGTCCCTATTCATATCAGCCTCCAAGATAAAATCACCGTAGGCCTGAAGTAGGTCTTCTGAGACCTGTGGATCATTAAAGGGCACGTCATCAACCAACCGAACAGCTGATTCTGCAAATTGGGTGTAGGGTGGCTATAAAAATTGGACAGGAGGACCTAAGTAGAAAGGTATTCTGATTTAGAAGTATTTATGACCCAACAGTAAACCATTGTCTCTTAACAACTGTTTTATTGGAGCAATTCACCACAGAGGTTCTATAATGTCTAACCCATGAATACTAAAAAAATGCAGTTAAGGGTTCATGGCAACTACATATTAGTACCTAAGTTGTTCACATTTTACAGTGTTTTTTGTGAGGCAAAAGGTGAATTTATATACCTCCACATACATGTTGTTCACGCATGCTCCAGTTTATCTGGTTCTTGTGACAGGCCTTTGTGCTATCACCATTGGCATTACATAATCTGAACAGTGACAAAAACCCTGTAGCAAAAAAAAAACAAAACAGAGAATTGGAGAACAGAGTATGAAAAGAATCCAATGTGCTCCAGATTAGGTAGGTTGGGGGAAAAAAAGCCTGGCTGATTCTAAAGCTGCTCAGCAGATCACATGGCACGGGCAGCATCACCTCTACAAACGCCGCAGATGGAAGTGGGAACCACTTTGGAGACTCTGTTCTTACATCTACGTGTGAGATATTGAGCTTTTCACAATCCCTACTATCTACTTATAGTGTGGCATATGTGTCTAATAATAAGAGAGGCAGTAGAATTGGGAGGAATGGTGGAGGGGTGGGGGTGGGGGACTGTATTGGGACATGCAGATTCTAGTAGATTTTCTGAGTGGTTCTTCCAATCCTTCTCCTTGCACATCCCTGTCCACCCTCCTCCATCTTCTCCTCAGCAGCTTCCATGGGATCAGGCCAGAGACAGGTGGTCACTGGGTGATCAGTCATGCATGAGCAATCAAGCCATCAGATACTCCCATCCACACTAGCCAGCTCAATTAGACCTTAGAATCCACAGTCGCTGGACAGCAACACCCACAACAAGCCCAGTCACATATCACACATCTAAGTGTGCATGCACACAGACAACACACACATGCACAGACTTATTACAAACTATTACACTCAAACACTTCAGCACTGACAATGCATAGCATTATGCATAACATTTAAAGTGATGAAGTCGACTTGCACAGCAGGCAGGAGGAACTTTAGTCAGGAGCCACACTGAACTACACACTGTATCGCGGTCTGTGGTAACCTTGTAACAGCAATTTAAAAAAAGCATGGGTATCAATATGCTAATGAATACCACAAGAATGATTCACCTAAACTGGGTCAGTAATATCCCAGTTGCGGGTAACAAAATACGCTCCTGGTAGCTACTTATCAAAACTATCTTCTTGGGTCTCCCTAAAAATGATGTCCATATGTATACACACTGTCCAACAAGAGTGTCTGCTATGCCTGAGGCACTGACTGGAATGTCTATGGACAAGATGCAGCGGCAGCGCAGACCATGGGAGTGACGCATTGCAGGTACAAACACACCAATCAGAGAGCGCGATTTCTTTCAGCTACGTCTTGAGCCCCATCACAGAGTAGCAGAAAGTATTCATACACCGTTATGTAGACCACCAGCAAAACGCAATATAATTTCTAATATCGACGCCACACCCTCCAGGCAGTGGTACATACACATTGCAGGTGTTTCTTGATTTTCTTGTATAGCTAATGATTTATTTAAAAGTGTCTTTAATTAATTTAATAACTGAGGAAACGGGAAGTTGGCGGAGTGATATTGAAAAGAGGAGGAGTTTAGGATAGCCGTTAAAGGCGAGTCCAGTTGCTTCTTCCTCAGTGTGTTCACAGAGATTGTCAGTTCATTTAGCCTTTGGTTTGTTACGGATTTTGTCTTGGACCAGCCGCTACATCTACATCGAAATGGTAAGAAAATTTAATTTTCTTTCCAGTCTAGATTCGGTTGACATTCCCATAGCAGTTGTGTTCTGTTTTATGTGCGAAGTTAATGTCAATAAAACGTAACGTCACCAGTGGCTAAGCGGAGTCCATGTGAACTACCGCAGTGCTCGCCGAATAAATGACAGCTTGCTAGTTGCTAGGTAATGCTAGCATGTTAGACAAAGCTGAAGTTAGCCAAAGCTGCGTTGGTCTGAGTAATAACAGTAACGTCAAGTTGCCACCCGTGTGCCAAACGTAAGCGTATTAACACTTTTTTTTTATTTTTTTAAGTGCGGTCACACTTAAAACCGCATCATAGCTAACAGTTAAGTACCCTAATAATGTTTCTACAAGCCTATAAGCATTCTGTCTGACGTCAGCGTTAATGTTGGCTTTGCTAAATTGTGATGGTGCCCGACCATTCGCCCGTTTTGTCAAATACTTAGCTAGCTAAGCTACTAACGTTAGCACCTAAGGTGCTGATTGGGAAGTAGCGAATGTTGTGACTATCTGCCAACCGATGCCTTGCTTGTGAAGAATGCTAACGTAACTGTTGTATTATTAGCCATATACATACACTTTTTGCTGAAAGTGTACAACGTGGTGTTACTGTAAGCCAGCATATAACGGTAGCTAGCTTACTAGCCCTTTGTAGCTAACATTTACCGCCAAATTGTATGTCGTCCATTATCTATGGTGAAGTTGGCGTCATCAATCATTCAAATTTAGATAAATCTTACTTAACGTGTGAAGGGCACGTCGTGACTTTACTTTTCCCCTTAATATTTATGCGGTCCCCCCAAGTTCAGTAACTGTTAACAAGATTGTTAACCCACACGAAAACGCCTATTTTGTGTAACGTTAGTTGTTGGAGATGGCGACACAGCTAACGTTATTGCAGCCTCCAGAATAATAATTACCAGCGTAGAAATGTATGTTTAAAATGAGTTGCGGCCCTAACTTTGATGCCATTCCGGTTGTATTAAGATGGTAAAGCTAATTCTGGATGTGTTTACATCATCTTGTATTTTACAGGCTGATCAGCTTACAGAAGAGCAGATTGCTGGTAAGACATTCCTGCATTGATCTACTTCTTTCTCATATCCTGCAAAGTGGCCTGCGTTATGGATCCTTGCATCCGTTGCAGTGGATTTATACTTTTGCCTTTTAAGGCGTTCCACCGGACTGCCTACTGGTCATAAAACAGGAATGAATGAAACTGCTGTTGCTTGTTGGCTCTGAAGTGCAGAAGGACTCCCTCATGGAAAACTTTGCATTTTCATGGTTGCCATGTAATATATGATGTCATCTGAAAGGGTTGTGTATTCTAGCTGTATGTTGGCAGTCACCTTTTACATGCTGTGCATGATGTGTCCTTTTGCCCTGGGTGTGTTCTCATTAGATGGAATGATTCAAGAACAATTGCAGTAGTAACTTTGGCTTGGTGTACTTACATCCCATGATATCCCAACATGAGACCTAGATGTTGTAATCTAAATCATGCAGGAGTGTGTTGCACCACAATGTGCTCAGGGACACTCGCTGTTATGTACGCAACATATGTCTAAAATGTTGCACAGTTGTAGTAGTTTCCCAGATTATATCGCCCAGCTTTTGTTTACTTAATTCAGTTTAGGTCTCAGGTTTCCAATGTGCTGATCATACGCTAGCTGTATTTCGATGGTATCAGCTTGTAGTTGCTTGATGTTCTGCTGATGTGTGCCAGATTGTCAGTTTGTACAAACCGCATGACATGGCCATGCACTACAGCGATTTTTCGAACGCAGTAAGTGACTGCAGTGATGTGGAGTTTTAATGGCCTGTACCAAAGGGATTAGCTACGCCCCCACGACATTTCCTGCAGTTGATGCAGACGGCAGGCCTTTCCTCATAACAAAGGGTGTTGCCCTGTGTTTGACTATAAATTGTAGGGCAGGTTGTGGTGTTTTTTTTTTTTTTTTTTTTTTTTTTTTTTTGGGACACATGAGCTACTGCATGCCACTACACATTGCCCACTGGCCTCATCACACTTGATGTGTGTTATCGTTCCTCATCCCTCAGGGCTCCACCAAACCACACAGGCTGTCATTTGCTGCTGATGTATCCTGACTGCCCTGCTGCTTGACCTCGTGATCGCTACCCTTGTTTAGCCAGAAACGACTACAGTTGAAACTCAAAACAGAAGGGCTCTGTGGCTAGTTGATAACTGAAACATCAGTGATGTAATGCCCTTGAGTATTGAGCAAATTGAGGGTTTGGGTCAATTCATCGACTTAAGGATGAGGAGTTTGTTATGCAAGGTGGTCAGACAGCATTTGCATGGCTTTTTAATCTAGATCTAATTTGATTCTGCCTTTTACAGTGTTTTTTTAAATATTACAGCCACTATCTTTCCAGTTCTGTGTTTTGTATGTCTAGCTATAGGTGTGATATCTCTGCCTAACTAAAGAAGCCAATCTACCTTTTTTTTTTTTTTTTTTTTTTTTTTTTTTAAAATCAGAGTTCAAGGAGGCATTTTCGCTCTTTGACAAGGATGGCGATGGCACCATCACCACCAAAGAGCTGGGAACTGTCATGCGCTCTCTGGGCCAGAACCCCACAGAGGCTGAGCTGCAGGACATGATCAATGAAGTGGATGCTGATGGTAGGAACTCAATCTGGCTTCAAAACCTGCTAAGAAAATTACTTGAGACGTGCTAGATGGAAATCCTCATATCGTTTATTTTTTATTTTTCTTCTTCAGGAAATGGAACGATAGACTTCCCCGAGTTTCTGACCATGATGGCCAGGAAGATGAAGGACACAGACAGCGAGGAGGAGATCAGAGAAGCATTCCGTGTCTTTGACAAGGTAAATGCTGTCTGCGCTCCCACGTGCACATATGCATGTGTGCAGCAGTTTTTTTTTTGTTTTTTTTTTTATAAAAATGTGCTTACTGACTGATGTCATTTCCAGGATGGCAATGGATACATCAGTGCTGCTGAGCTGCGCCATGTGATGACAAACCTTGGGGAGAAGCTGACTGATGAAGAAGTGGACGAGATGATCAGAGAAGCAGACATTGATGGAGATGGACAGGTCAACTATGAAGGTTAGTAGATGTTGCATTTCATATTTGACTCCGTTTTGGTCACTCATTGGATACAATGTCGCAAAAATATTTTTTTCTTCTCTCCCCCCCCCCCCCCCCCCCCCCCTGCAGAGTTCGTACAAATGATGACGGCGAAGTGAAGGGCTTGTACAGATTTCGTATATAAATAATTTGCCTTTTTTTTTTCTTTGTGTAATTTATCTGTAAAATCTTAATAGCCCCCTTCGTCCCTGCCCCTTCTGCTGTCCAAAGGAACTGCATGTAAACTGCATAGGCTCTTGTCCCATGTCCCTTTCTTTTGCTGTCATGGTGTTTGAGTGACGGAATGGTCATACAACCAGATGCCTGTGGAGGCCCCTGGGAGCCGGGGAACTTCGAATCTTCCCGTCTTGTGTGCTCGGGGCCACTCCACGCATGGCGACATTGGAAACCTGTCAGCTGGTTGTCACTTGGCAACACTGTCATGGAAACAATGTAGAGGCGTTTAAACTCTGCATGGACTATGGACAAAGTATATATTGTAATCTCTCAGCATTGCACTACTGCAAAAAAATGACACGGGTGTATCTCCTAGGTACTCGTACAAACTTTTTTTGTATCTGCTGTTCTATATACCAGAAAACGACTAATCTTACCATGCTTTTTAATGTTTTACTCACTACTTTTTTTTTTTTTTTTTTTTTTAATAATGACTTCTGGTCATGCCTCAAAAAATCCATTCCAAGTTGTATATTTTTGTTTTTCCAATAAAAATTACAATCTACCGGTTTTGAAAATTGTCTTTTCTCAGTTATAATCGATCCTTGAGTTTGTATACCCTGTAATAATTCCCATTTTTGTATTGAGGACAGGATGCTCCGTTTTTGATAGGCTTTTTTTTTTTTTTTTTTTTGTTGCTTAAAATACATATGAAATGTTTACCACTTTTTTTAAATTTAAGTGTCCCCTGTTAATTTCCAAAAGCACTGAGGAGCATCAGCCAATGCCTCTTAATGTTCAGATAAGCTCAGATCAAATCTGTATTGTCATAAAAAAAGCACTGAGTGGGATCAAAGGCTTCTATTTTGAAGTGCACACAATGGTACTTGACATTGGATTAGCCTTGTACTGTCCCATTCTGACTACATAGGCCATGTGTTGTCTGCTACTGTTGGCACAGCACCATGTAGAAGCTGACTGCCTCATGTCTTACTTGGCATTTGCCCCCAATCACGAGGTGCAGGTGATTTTGAGCGTGCATCAGAAACCATGGTGTAAATAGAGGTGTACCTGTTTTTTTTTTTTTTTTTTTTTTTTTTTTTTAAATCTTCTGATTGAGTTTGTTACAGTAGCTTGCAGAGATACTAAGTTTGTTATTTTGATGAATGACAAAATAAAGCTCTATTGTGGACCTCAGCTCAGTCTCATGTGAATTTTATGTTTGCTGCTTTTAGGTTGTGCTCTTGATCCTATACAGTGGTTGGACTCATACTTTATTTAATAAAGCTATGTGCTGGTTTTGACTATCCAATGGGAGTAGCAAGGGCTGCAGTTGTTTGTGGCTTGGTCAGCCATGCATATTCAGGCGTTCCTGTGGATACACATTGAAACATTTGGAGCATTATAAAAAAGCACAAGTAACCACTTGTACACTGAAACGGTCTGTATTGTAAAGAGCGAATCTACTTAAGTAACCCAGATTTAATTGTGTGTAGCAAGACAAAATTTATATAATGAAATATCCGTTTATCGGAGTCTGCATAGGAACAGCTTCGGTTTTCATGACAGAACAAAAAGGAACACCACGATCCACAGCAATTTCAGGTGTGAATCGATGACAAGTTCTCATCTTGTCAAAACTAATTATCACAAGACTTAAAAAAAAAAAAAAACTCCCAACTGAAGTGTCATCACTACTTATAAAAAGCTGTTAATTACACAACACATGTAACACTAGTCTTGGCTCTCCTCTGCATTCATATTGTCCAAATAAAAGGAGTGTGAATGTACATCAGGTACTTTGATCCTTTCCAGTTTCTAAAATGTGAGGATTTTTCTGCATTGAGTACTTTTAAGTACATTTTCATGATGCAACATACTTTTACTTAAGTAACATTTACAATGCAGGACTTTTACTTATAACAGAGTATTTTTACAGTGTGGTATTAATACTTTTGCTTAAGTAAAGGATCTGAATACTTCTACCACTGAATTCTTGGCTCAATTGAACCATGTGTTCCATGTAGCCTAGCAACGAGGCCGAATGTTGCGCTTTTGCTCCCGGAGCGTGATTTTCACTTCAGGTTATGGTCTAGACCCTGCATTCCAATACCCATGCTACTATACTATTAGTATGCCAAAAAGAGATTTAGTATACAATACATAGTATGTCAAATGCAGTATGCCACAAATACCAGCATGTCCTACTTCCTCTGTTCTGATTTTGCAGTATCCAAGCAGGCACCCGCGAAGTGCGCCGGGCTTTGAAGCCCATTTGACGTAGCGGCCAAACAGTGGAATTGCAACTTCCGGGTCCATGACATGATGCCATGGGGCCCAAAAATACTTTTCCCCATACACTTACATGGCTGTTTATCAGTGGACAATCTTTTTTGAGCGTCACAACTCCTGTGAAATGACTCATTTCATTATCAGAATTTGATCCATTCGGTCTAAAACATTTGAAGAGAGCCGCACGATTAAATCATTTAATCCCCATTAAAGTTAGCGGAGAGGTAAACCTGAAGTAGCCAGCTTGGCTGGCGGAGGTCTCTAGTGCGCCTACTCTATGGGCCGCACAGTGCGGAAGCAGCACCGATTATCCGGGTAATTTTATACGAGGAAGTTGAACTTTTTTGGATTCATGCTCCACTGAGCAACGCTCGTAGGAATGAACAGGGCTCCGCCTCGAACTCTGTATCCAGGTTGTATTATACAGTATATCCATGTATGCAAGCCGGCATTCTTTTCTGGCTATTCTGACTCAAGATCCTTTGTGCAGCATGTATAAGCAAGAGGGTTAAAGTTCAAGTTATGAAGAAGTTATGAAGAAATAGTATGTCCCAATTGTATGCATACTGCGTGCAACAGTGCATACTTAGTAAGGGCAGCTGCAGTATATACTAAAAGTAAAAAGAAAAGTATGCAATTTGGAACTCAGCCGAAGTGTGTGTTTGTGCGTGTGTGTGTGTGTGGGTGCAGGTGCGGGTGTGTGTGCGAGTGCGTGTGTATGTCTGTGCTTGCAATGTTCCTTAATTGCCTTATTTCAAGAACCCACTCATCCTAGATATTCATAACTACACTACACCTGGTAGCCTCTGCCACCTCTGTTTAATGTGTGTGTATAGGCCGGCTTGTCTTGTAAAGCGCCTTAAGTGGTCGCTGAGAGTAGAAAAGCGCTTTATAAATGCAGTCCATTGATCATTTACACACACCATGTCTACACTGTAGGTGCCGACAGTACTCAGAATAAGCGGAATGATGAAAATGTTATTCTATGTTCTCTTATTTAACCATTTAACGTCAAAGGATAGAAAAAGTTATAATTGGTATATTCCTCATTCCTCATTTCTCACCCCAGTTGGTCCTTAGACACTAATTTGGCAATTGACATATACTCCTGTTTTGTCTTGCACTATAATGGCAACTTTTTATCTGCATATTCTAATTAATATCACAATATCTCTCCAAATATCACATGCTGGTGGGTGATGATAACGAGGACTAAGTAACTAACTGCAGCATGTAGGCTACAGTATGTACCTTGGTGCTGCTTACTCTGAGTCAAACTAGTCGGTGAGTCTAAACTTAGCCCTCCACTAGGCCAGCTTGTTTAAATATTGATCGATAGTGGAGTCACTGCTATAGTAACAGTCACAGTTTTAATGGTGGTCAGGTGTCACTGGGTCTCCAGTCGAGCAGATAGTGAGCGACAATGACTACAGCGCAGGATACTGCCACATGGAAAAACAACGCTGTCTCTAAAGTCAGTGACATGTCCAGGGGTGGTAATAAAACGGATAAGGTAAGGATCTTTACAGCCCTCATATCGGTGTTTGGTTAATGAGGACATGCTTGACTGGTAAAGAACAAGATGACACGTGGAGATGCATCACCACATTGTTGGCATTGCAGTGTCATCATAGCAGAAACAATCTATTGTGTCTTGTTCTTATCTGCAGGGTGATGACAAGGTGGACTTGTGTGGCCGGGGAAGCTGGTGGCTGGGAACACTGAAAGTAGGTGTCATGCTGTATGCAGTATGGTTTCATGGCCTGTCTACGGAGGAGAGGATGCTCCATTAACTTCTGTCCAGGCCCGAACAACTGGCTCATTAGCTCATGTGTAAATACAGTAGATTTTCAGTTAATGGCTTTTATTGCATAGCACTATCCCAGTGTCTGTGTCCAAAGTGTACTGTCTGCCCAAAATAAATTCAAACACTTACACTGCAGTGAATCCAGTCTCTAAGTGCCTTACAGTGCATTTGTGGTAATAATTAGGGCTGTCAGCATTAACACGTTAATCGCGATGCGATTAAGGGTCGAGCATAATGCGTTAATTTTTTTTAGTCGTCTTAATTGCATACCGCCATTTATTAATTTATTTTCACTTCACTCGGCTTTGCGTCGTGCCTAACAGGCTACTATTTTACCGTACTTCCTTGTAACACATCCTGCTGCTGCAGGAATAGCAACGCGGATTTCGGTGCCTCATTCTGGTGCCACTGATATGTCTGCTCTTCTCTCTGATGCTCTGAAACAGACGATACAGGCAACAGAAACACCGCTGCACGTGACGCTAGTTAACACTATACTCGACAGCAGCTAACGTTAGCCTACTGCTAGCTAGTTAACACTATACTCGACAGCAGCTAACGTTAGCCTACTGCTAGCTAGTTAACACTATACTCGACAGCAGCTAACGTTAGCCTACTGCTAGCTAGTTAACACTATACTCGACAGCAGCTAACGTTAGCCTACTGCTAGCTAGTAGCTGGATTAAACACGGTTACAATGCTGACAGCTAACGCTAAACGGTGTAAAGTTTGACAGTGTTTTACTGTAGAAGATTCAACACCGGTATGTAACAATCTGCTGCTGCTGTTGTCGGAAAAACACAGACAATATTGTGTTTTATTTATTGTGTTATTGTGACAATATTGAAACACACAAACAGTTTCAATGAAACTGGTAATTTACAGCCTCGTGGTGCATTCAAGTTGTTATTAAATGCCCTTTTCCCATCTGGTGGTTGTTTTTGTCATTCAACAGCTGTTTACTAGTGAAATAAGTTATTGTTATAGTGATTATATTATTATTAAACATTTAATTTTGACGATATGGCCTTAGCAATAAACAAGCCATTCTTTAATGTCGCCAACTGTTTAGTACCCTTCTTTTTTTTAACTTTCTTAAAAAGTATCGGTTCAGGCACCGTTAAGGCACCGGTACCGTTTTAAAAGTACCGCTTTAGCACCGGTATCCAAACCAAACAATACGCAACCTTAATATTGACTCTAGATTCAAATGTGTGACTAGGTTAAATATATAATAAACAATTACAAATATTAAACTCAAGTTCATAAAGCAACTTTCTTTGCATTCATTTGATTCCCAATCAAGATACACTGGTAAGAATTGCTTTCCATTGTTAATATGTACTTAAAAACAGTTCTGAAATGCAAAATAATAGAATTTTAATCATGTGATAAAACATGCGATTAATCGCGATTAACTACAGAAATTCAACGATTAAGAAAATGTAATAGTTTGACAGCCCTAGTAATAATGCATATACCTAATTAATTATCAGTTTATCTTAATGTAATCCCAGCTCTCAGGCTCCATTTATTGAAATTATAGCTTGTTTGCGGTGCATTTACAGTACAGTACATTTATGGAATACTTATTTACTCTGCTTATAGAAACAGTTATTTTATTATCACATTTTTGTACCATCACCAAGATACTGCTTGTGATTCAGTCAAAATTCGATTGCATTCTAAAATAAGGATTAGAAATAGAACTGCAAAGATTAATCGATTACTTGTCAACTATTAAATTAATTGCCAACTATTTTGATAATTGATTAATTGGTTTGAGTCATTTTTTTATATAAAAAATAAAGATTATCTGATTCCAGCTTCTTAAATGTGAATATTTTCTAGTTTCTTCACTTCTCTGTGCTGAAACTGAGTATCTTTAAGCTGTGGACAAAACAAGACCTTTGAGAACGTCATCTTGGGCTTTGGGAAACATCGACCTACATTTTTCACCATTTTCTGGCATTTTCTAGACCAAACAACTAATCGATTAAACAAGAAAATAATCGACAGATTAATCGTCAATGAAAATAACCGTTAGCTGCAGCCCTAATTAGAAATAACCATTATATTATTGTAATGTAGATTGAAAAAAAAAGAATTAAACCCTCATAAAAAGAGTTTCGCTAACAATGCTAGTGTTCCAGTTGCTAGAGCTGATTTTAGCTCTTACAGCTCCAGTCCAGTAATGGCTACAACATGGTCCACAGCGCCACGGAGGAGGGGCTGGCTATAGTCCACACAGCATTCCAGGATGCGAATGTTTTTTCCCTACTATGGCCACACCAAGACCCGCCCTTCAATAGCATTCACACACTACTATTGGCCAGGCGTCCATGCTTACGCAAGGTAACGTAACCCAATTTGTACAGGTCCTATCCCCTGACCAATCGGCTATCCTAACTTTAACCACTCGACGTCAATGCCTAACCCCAACCAACCATCTGCTATTGAAGGGCGGGTCTTCGCTTGGCCATAGTAGGAAAAAACTAATTGGCTTCCGGGATGGGAGAGAAATGTGCTCTTGTTTATTGCCATTTCTTTAAAACAATCACAATTGTCATCTGCAAAATAGCCTTGTTTTGGTGGAACATGTGTACGTTCAAAAGTTGTTTTAGTCGTGCAACAGAAAACTCAGAATGGACAGATAGTCTAGCTAGTTGTCTGGATTTACCCTGCAGAGATCTGAGGAGCAGTTAACCATAGTTCTCACAAATCCACCAGAGTTTAAAATTCCAACACAAAGAAAGCGGAAGGTAACGGACATCCGGCTGAAAAGAGCGTGATCAGGCAGCACCGGAGCAAACCCGGAAGTGGAACGTCGTGGATATAGACTGACAACATACTAACAATACAGTAAAGTGTCGGAGCACCAAGCCATGTGTTAACACATTCCCTAAACTTCTCTCCCCTTTTTTCAGGACACACCCATCCCAGGTGTCTATCACATCCGCGACTTCCTCGAAGAGGCTGAACTGAACCCGGTGAGGAAGACCTACGGGTTCAAAGGCGTTGGCAGAAAAGCCCACCCTCTGGGCGTACGTAAGGGGGATTTGCTTCTCCCCGGGGCGTATGACTACATCGACTCCATCCAGGAGGTCTTGAAGCACAAGGTGTCCTACTCTTTCAAAAACTGTCCACGGCCCAACATCGTCACCCTGGGCATCAGGGACAAGGTGGGGTTTATTTATGACCATCACTAATCCTGCTGGCACGTGCAATTGACCTAATATTAAAGAAATAGTTCACCATTATGAAAAATACCCTTATTTTAATTCTTTCTCAGTTAGATTTTCCATTATTACTTGCCCAAAAAAAATGGGTTCAGTCTGCGGTGTAGTATCCAGTCAATAATGAAACCAGTCATCACTGTCCAACCCGGTCTCACGCGAGTTCGTAAATAGTCACGTTATTTGGATTTATTGATTTGTGTACAGGTCGCGATTTTCTCGTTTATTTCGTGTACAGGTCACGATTTTTGAATGTTACCATTTCACGAACTGCCATGACACTGGGCTGCTTTGGGGGACGCAAATAACGGGGAAAATAAACGTCACACACCGGCGACAACAACAGGATGGACCGCCACACGCGGCCACAACGGGGAAATTAAACGCCACACGCCGGTGACAACAACAGGGCCGCCACACGGGGACGCGATGCCCGGGCGCAGGGACATGATCCGCGGTCTCTGTGGCACGCAACAACGGGGACATGAAACGCCACAACAACGGGACGGTTGAGGTTAGGAAAAGAAGATACTGGGAAAGGTACCGTCACACGCAGGACACGGCGACAACAACGGGATGTTTGTGGTTAGGAAGAGAATAACGCGGAAAGGAACTGCAACACGCCGGACCCAATCCCCGCTCTCCGGGGTGAAAGTCCTTTATTGTTTGAGCCATCCACCACCCCGACCAATCTCCCTACGCGGATTTTCTGCTTTTCATACTACTCCCTACCGTTGTTGTGCTGTGATCACGAAACATGCTTCCCATTTAAATACATTAAATTAAAATTCATAATCACCACACGGTGATGCTATTCAAGCGTATTGCATTCACAAAAGAAAAACAGTTAGACACCTTTCTCATAATTACGAGATCTTTTCTCATGATAGTAATTTCGAGATAAGGTGTCTTATTTTGTCTTCTTTTGTGAATGCAATACGCTTCTGTACTATTGGTCACCGTTTAGATCTGTCTGTGGATTTTACAAATATTTAAACAGTGACGAGGCGATTTCGTACGACTTTGTCCGAGGTAAATAGAACAATAAAATGTTTTCAAATGAGCCTTTTTCTATTTCCTGAAAAACAGCAGTTTTGGACACACAAAGTTTTCACCCGACAGCGATGAAGTTATTACACAAATGGCAAAAAAAAAGCTACATTGTTATTTATGTTATATTAACGCCGCCTTCACATTGGCACAGTAGATACGGCTGCGAATTGACCGGCAGTCATTCATTTCCTATGGAGATTCGCAGCCCTCATGCGAATGAGTCCGAACCGATGCCAACGAGTGTGGTGCGGAAAAAATCGGGTCCGTTGGTCATCCAGATGCGATAAAAAAGTTGAACTCGTATGACAGGCAACGGACGATTCCTATGTGACAATCCGAGCGGATGTTAGCGTTGCTATGGTATTTCTAAACAAATCTGTTCTTAACTTTTAATAAAAAACATTAGCGTGTAATTATAGAAAGGGGTAAAAGATTGATTCATTTTGGAGTATGAGAAAAGTTCTTCCGTGCAGAAACAATGCATAGGATACCTGCTATGGCTAAGTTGGTTAGCAACAGACATGGAACTATTGACATTATACCGCTATATCACATTTAACCGACCTGACAACTTTTCTCCACGCAGCAGCCTTTCTGTTTATATCTCTATAGCCCTCAGATGAGAGGTCATAGAGAATTGGACATTCGGACAATGACAGAATTAGTCGTTCTTTCCGCCATTTTTTTTCTACTCTCTTCCGACGCTTTCAATGGTGTAGTACGACGTCCGCTCATTGCATATTACGGAGCTGATTTCAAGTGCCAGTGTGAAGGCGGCATTAGAGTTATTTTCAGCATGGCGTGTTGTTAACTCCTAGCCCTCTACACCACCTTGATTTTATTGTGCATTTCTTAGCTTATCAACACATCATCACGGTGCAGGTGCTGCAGCAGACTAACTGAAAAACACAAAATGTGTTGGAAACACAAGCCAGCTGTTGGCGATGTAACACAGCCATAGTCTGTATAGATAGAACACAGCAGGCGAAGACAACAACAACAGAAAAACTCATGCTGACACTGTCATAGATATTTAAACACTTCTTTATCTTTATTCCTTGTGCCAGCATATAAACACTTCACCGTGCGACTATGATGTGACAGCCAAACCAGTGGAGAAGATTCCCTGCAAGTAAGCACTCGACAAACAGCCTCTCTTTAACTCTCAGATCACTGAATCAACCCTTGATCGCCGAATCCTTCCCCTTCATACAACTTCTCCTTCCCTCTCTCATCTCCTCACAGCACAAAGATGGAGGAGCAATCACAAACCTGCTCTCTCATTTTCTCTACTCTGATCATGCATGGCCTTATTCTTTTCTTCTCTCGCTCTTCTCCTCTTTTCTTTTTTTTTCTTTTTCTTCTCTTTTTGACAGCCACTCCACCCTCTGTCTTTTCTCTTCTTCTTGCAGGCATGTGATGTTTCGGTCGACCGTGCAGCGGATCAGCTTTCATCCTGTAAGTATCTGGTCACCAATACTAGTTATTAGGACCATTCAGTCTTTCCATTGCCTGCAAAAAGGCTTCATTACAATACACTTACAATAGGTTTTAGTTACAAGCTGTGACCCTAATGAGTATCTTTTGCTGAACAAGAGCTCGTTATGACAACCACGAGGGTAAAGGGAAACCGATCCCACAGGCTGTCTGATTATATCATTTGCCCCATATGAGGGCCTGTTATGGCACTGTATTAGCCGACCAGTCAGCTGTGGTTCATATTGCAGTGTTGCAGCCATGCTGATGGATATTTAAGCCTTGCTGGCAGCTGCTGAGTGTTGACAGAGAAGGAAAGGTGCTAAGAAATCCTGAGGGTGTTATTACTGCCGAGTTGGGGGCAGTTTTCTGCTGTTAGTGGTGTGACAGCGACTCTAAGACAAGTTTGTTGTCAAAGGTTAAGCACCTACACAAATCCTACAGCAAAGTGAACTGAAAGCCCGGAGCATTCAGACAGCCGACCTGGCGTAGGCCGGCAGATATTAGAAGAACAAAATTGAAGAGTCTTAATGGTTTACACTGGGAACTCTTGGTCCACCTTGAGACAGCAGGAATTTCAGATTTGGCCAAGAATGAAAAAAAATAAAAATGAAATGAGATATGAAACAGATTTCCACAAATCCAAAGACCTCCAGTAAGCGGAAGATGTTTGGGAACACAAATAAGAAGAAGATGTATATTCCCTTTTTCTGATTTGACTTTAATTTCTCCATCCTGGGGCTACTGTGTGTCCTAGATTTACATGTTGTGCTTTTTTCTTTTTGCAATATCAACTGCACATGCTGCTCGGAAGGAACAGATCCTCCCATAAGATTCAAGCCTGTTTGAATTAAATTCAAAATCCCGGGCATTTTCATATGAATAAATATCCTCATCTCTGTTGCTTCAGCAAAGAAGTGATTCAACCTTTAACTACTGCATGAAAACTTGCTGAACTAAACACCTGCTGTTTGGTATAGTTTCTATCTGCCAAACTAGCTGCATGGCTCTACGGATGGTAATGTCGGTCTGTCGGTCGGTCCATCACTTTGGCTCACACTGAAATATCTCAACAGCTATTGGAGAGCCACAAAACTGTGAATGGGCATCCATGGTCCCTGAGGATGAATCATAAGGAATTTGGTGATTCCCTGACTTTTCCTCTACAACCACCATGAGGTTGACTAGGGATGTGTATACGGTAATTAACGGTTTCAGCGTTAACCGTCGACTCGGAAATATCGCCAGCCCTTGGCTGCGGACCTATATCGGTGTCACGGACGTGCAAGTGGTTCCATTCTGGGAAAGTGGCTGTATGTGTCCACGAAAATACATGCGCGCAACAAAGTGGCCAGTACAAGTAATGCAGAATGTTGAAGCCTCATGGACAGGTCAACGGTTAATGATCGGTTAACAAGGGTTGGCTATCGGAAGAAAAAAAAAAAATAAATAAAAAAAAAATAAATAAATAAATATATATATATATATATATATATATATATATATATATATATATATATATATATATATATATATATATATATATATATATATATATATATATATATAAATTAGTATCCGTAAAGGTTGACATTGGTATTTTTAAATGAAATATCTCAACAGTTATTGGATCTATTGCCATGAAACTTAATACAGACAAGGTCAAGGTCCTCACAGGATGAATTGTAATATCGTTGGTCATCTCTTCACTTTTCATCTAGTGCAGCCTTCGGCTCAAAATATAAATCTGTCTGGTATTTTTGTTTGTGCTAATTTGCATGTGTTGCATTAATAATCTAAACTAAAATGAAAAATGTGGTTGCACAATTGCACAATAAGGCTCCATAAAACACTTCAGATATTCTGAATCAGGATTATTGTGTCTGCATGTTAAGTTCCTGTAGTGGAAGAGGCCTAAATGTTTTAAAAAAAGAGAAGACGTTTCCTCCTATTCGTCTTGGAGAGATGCATGAAATATGGGCCAGAGTTGCTTCATTTAATGTCTCGTTTACTTTTAATTTAATGTAATTAACAGAGAGTAGAGAGCAGCAGTTGATTTGTTTAGGCTTCTTAAAGGGACATTTTGTCATCTCCCAACTGTATGGAACATATTTTCCATTCATTGCTGACTAATGTGAATACACATCTTTGTAATTGGTCGAGTTTGGAGCAACAACCTTGTAACCAGCAGTCGTGAGCCGGGAGGCAGTTTAATCCTCCAGGGCAAATGTTCACCGTCAATTTGCGTCCGCTGGGGGGGTCTGTTTTTGCCGCTAACAGGCTCAGATTGTTGTCCTGGGTGTCTGACGGCATTGTGGAGGGGATCCCTACAGAGATAGAGCTATTTTGGTATACTGGTAAATCATGTCAGCATTGTCATTAGCATTTAGCTCAAAGCTCCACTGTGCCTAAGTACAGCCTCACAGAGCAGCTAGCATGGCTGTAGCATCTTTTTGTTTGCTCCATATTAGAGCTAATACAATAAATTTACATTTTCTGTTCATGTTTTTGGAGGCAAAAGTGCCTTACTGTTATTTTTTTCAAATCAAGGAATTCAAGAATATGTCATATTGATTTCACCTCATATTATTTATAAAAAATTCTCAAGGTTTCAAGTTGATTTAAAGAGTACTGTATAGCAAGGTCTTCTTGGATGCAGCAATCAAAAACGTTAAAGTTTAAAGTTTTCACAGACATTCACAGAATGCGCCACTGCGCCAGTTGCATACGTTAGATACGTTCGCCATGCAGGCGAACGTATCTAATTTGCTGTGCCATAGTAGGAAAGTAGGCCAGGTGCTTTGGCTCAAACACACTTGCACACTCTCATTCACATCACATCACTCTCTTACACATTGTCATGTGTAAGAGAGTTTCACCACCTGCACCGGCTCCCGTGAAATAGCAGCACCTCTGGGAGCATCAGGCAAGCAGGCAAGTTACAGAGGATCAAGTGAACTGGCAATTGGGATCAAATGGCATGTAATGGTAGCAGCCATCCCTCCAAGGAGCAGAGGAGAGGAAAAGACATCTTCCTGTCTCCCTCTGTCAGAATCAGAGAGCAGATGAAAATGAAAGGCCGGTCCTGTGTTCAGGGACAGGGAGACAGTTTTATGTCTAAAGGAGGAGGGTAGAGGAGGGCTGATGCTATTTCTGCATGGCACGCCGCTGGTGATGACCAGTATGTGTGTTAGTGGGTAAGAGGAAAGGAGAAGTGAAAGGCAAGGAGAGAAAGGGTGAGAGACTTGACTATTGCCAGAGGCAATAGTCAAGATCACAGGGGCGGAAAAAACACAACACAACCATAATGATATGTCGTAGGTCTTAAAAATATGGGTAGGGGACCCTAAAATAGATCTGATGTATAGCCTATTGTTATATCCTTCAAATGACTTGGGTATCAGCAGTACAACAATAGGTTTACATGAGCTTATAGGCCCATAGGGGAAAGAATCTATCTCTCATTTGGCTCTGAAAATGTTAGCGGTAATGATATATAGTGGGGGAATGCTTACACCATCACCTTTGGTTTGATTGGACACGGTAGGGTTTACTCTGTCAGCACGTTTTGTTGGGAAGCTTAAGAACAATGCCATTTGAACTTTTATGACACCATAAAAATGAAGATCCAGGTTCTCCTCCTGAAAAACAGGGCTGTTCTTTAAAGGTGCTTGTACTAATCCAGAATAACAAGCTGACGTTAGCTACAACAAAACTCTTGCTCATATTTAGCTGTTTCTCTGTGTGCTCTTACCTAAATTACTATGAGTGCACAAAACCTGTTTATTAAGTCACAGGGACTGGGAAGCAGTTGATTTAACTGCTGTGTTACCTACAAGCTAGTGACACGAAAACAAATACAGGGAGGAGGGCATGACAATGAAGTTATGTTTAAGTGGCAAAATACAGTTTCTTACCTAATCAAAGGAAATAAATCACATTTGTTACATGCTAATCATTTCATGCTAGCCTTGGCCTGCAACATAATGAAGGTGAGGTATATCATGTTTAGCTAAAGTTATGGGGATTACAATGCACCTTGTTTTGACCCGCTGCGTTACCAAACGTTTGTCCAAAATTACAATTTTTCAATTAAATTTTATTTATAGTATCAAATTATAACAAGAGTTATCTCGAGACACTTTACAGATAGAGTAGGTCTAGACCACACCAAAACAAGCTACTCGCTACAAGCTAAAGGCTACTGCTAACTGACATTGTCAATGAAGATAATAGCTAGCTTAAAAAAACAAGCTCAACATACAAAAATACAACAAAAAAAAAAGATATGACATGCTAATTACTACATGCTAGGCTGGGTCTGCAACATGTGAGGTTGTGGTATAGCATGGTTCAGTCAGGAACACTCTCGTCATAGATGTAACCATTTATTGCAACAAATGGAAATACAGTTATACTTAGGCTCTGTTCTGATGATGCTCCCTGGATCAGCCAAACCGCATGCTAAGATGACACAGGGAGCACGCTGCTGAGACCCCCCTGTACACAAGAGTAGGCCCAATCCAAGACATAGTTATGATGACACCCAAAACAGGGAAGGTGGAGGCGGGGGTGGTGGAGGCAATCTTCGCCAGCAGCAGCGGTGTGAGGCAGCATTGGAGTAGCAGGAAGCAGAGAGGAATAGGGAGACACTTAAATGGACCGCCTGATGTGAAAATGGCTGTGATTGGTTGTGACTGGCTGGAATGATAATTCCATTAGTGGGCCTATGACTTCCATGTCCTGCATGAACTAACGCAATGCTTAATTTAGCTTAAGTTTTATCTAGTTGGTTTTAACTTGTAATAGTGGGTTACCAAACCTCTGTCCAATAACTAAAGTATTTGCTACGTGTGTTTTCTTTTCCTCTACATATATGTCTTAACTGACCAAAGGTAAGGAACCCAATGTGTGCTCACATGATAATGATTACACGTTAGCCTTGGTCAACACCATATTAAGGCTTGCTCACAAATCCATCAATTACTCCATCAATCAGTAATAGCTCCTATCTCTGACCACCTTAGAAAGAGGGGCCTGCTCCATGCCACTATAATCCACAGACCAGTCCAGGAAAAGGCATCACTTCCTGCTTCAAATCCACATTGCCGCGGCTCCACTGTGTGCACTCTGTAAGTCTGGTAGGCTACTTCACATTTAACTACATCATGTCCTCTATAGATGCACACAGGTCACATGTGAACATGTCCAACATTTCATTATTAGTGTGGCTAGTTTGTGGCTATGAATTTATGTTTTATACCCTTTCACTTTTGCCATCAGTTAAATTCGTAATGATTGAAATGCTATATACTAATGTTTCATTGGATTCAGTAGTGACCTTATCATGGTATTGATGAAAATTCAGCAAAGTTTAAAGAGATAAGATGATTTAGTTATGATTTAGAAAATTCCTGTAAGTATCACACCATCACACCATCACATAAGAGAATGCAGCAAAGCAAACATACCTCACACAAATAAGCACAGATATCCAATGGCTGCAGCAATTCAAAAACATACTTTTATGATGAGATTGACAATTTCTTAACACTAAAGAGAGAACTAAGAAGAAAATAAATGAAAAGGGTCTGCCTTTTTCATATTTTAAAGTTACGACATAATGAAAAGTATTTGTGTGTGTGTGTGTGTGTGTGTGTGTGTGTGTGTGTGTGTGTGTGTGTGTGTGTGTGTGTGTGTGTGTGTGTGTGTGTGTGTGTGTGTGTGTGTGTGTGTGTGTGTGTGTGTGTGTGTGTGTGTGTGTGTGTGTGTGTGCGCGCGCATTGCCTGTGCATTCCACAGAAGACCCCAGGACCAGGGGCCCATGAACCTTGCTGGAAGTTGGGTGATCGTGTGAACACAGAAGCCATAGACCCATCATTTAGCCTCTTCTTTCGCAACATTCTCTAGTGTGGACTGCGCCATCTCCCCATCCTGTCAGCTTGATGGCAGATCACGATCCTACCTTATTAATAAAAATAAAAGTAAAATTACGAATGTGCAAAAGAAAGAAATATTCCAGTCTCTTATTACTTGGACCAATGTTTATCTGCATGCCAGTGAGGGATTCTGTGGTCTGCCAAAGACATAATACACTGCATTTGTTGTGCTCAAATCGCTTTAGTGATGCCGGCCAGGGAAGCAGAATGATCTTATCTGCAACAAAGGGTAATTCATTCCACTTAACTACATGTTCCCGGAATTGCTCTCTCCCTTCATCTCTCCTCTCTCCTGCTCTTGCTCCTCTTTCCCTCTCTGTCAGCAGTCAGGCTGCTTTGCCTTCCTACTATGTCTGCCCTGCGATCCACTCAGGAGGAGGAATGCTGCTCAGCCATGCGTCACATGCACATAGCTTAGTGTGGCATGCTGCACCCTCAGATAACACATTCAGTACCAAGGCAGTGGCACACAATAAAACAGCTATTCTTATCGCTACCTACTCCGCATACTCATTCTTTTCACAAAACAAACAAACACGGCCAATAATGTAGGGACACAGAGAACAGCAGCGGTAGGAATCATCTCCGTGTGGAACATAATGAGGTGGTGTAGATTACAGTGCAACAGATGAAAGGTACAAAAACAAAGACAATGCAGATTTGCTATTTGTGTGATCCTGGACAGTGTGTCTTTTGTTATGTATTTACTCAGAGAAGGGGTGTGCTAAGCATGCATGCACTTTGTTTTCTATTCATAGATAGATAGATAGATAGAAACACGTGCCTAAGAGCAGCAGGATTTTGTGCCACAGCCAATTAGACAGTTGTTGATGGAGTGGAGACTTATATCCGTCCATTCTGCCCAGCCAGATTCTGTTATCAGAGGATAGAAATATGTTTAATGATAATTAGAGCCCACACAATCACCCATAGCAACAAATAATATAGCAAGGAGTCGTCATAATGCCATTAACAAACGATAGCACAGCTTCTTCATTGATCAGTGGAAACCAGTCACGTAACTTTTAACTTTGATGGATGATTCTTTTTAGATCATTTGGATGGAGACACTCAACTAATGTATCTACAAATTCCCTTCATCATCAGTGGAGCAGCGCGCTGTATCCTAGTCACATGTGTGACCTGTTTTCACTACAAACATAGCTCAACTCGCTTCCTCTTCTTGGCTGGATCATTAAAGCAGCACTAATCAACACTTTGACATGAACAATAGATCAAATGACCCGTCTGCAGTTTTCCTCACGCTCTATGGAGTATTTTAGTGTTTTTCATTGTTTAGCTCATTATCTTGTTTTCTTTAATCAAAAAGCTCTGATGAAACCAAATGTATGCTACCTGCCTACCAAACAGCAGATGCGCAAAATTTGCAAATAGCATTTGAGCATAGCATTTAGCAGCTAAAAAGACAGGTATTTCCCTCAGGAGTTGGTGAAGACCAAAACAAGAGCTGAATGGAGATTGAATAATGGACTTGTTGAGTGTTCAGGAACACAACTCCACATGAATGCTGATGTTGCTCCGTGTCTGCCGGATGCATAAATGAACAACTGTTTGCAAACATGCTTGACATATTAACTTGTGAAAATATGTCAGTGTTGTGTGTACAGCTTGTTCTGCTGCCCACAAGCAGCAGCCATAACAGTTGACGTAGCATAAAGCTCATACAGTAAACACAGTGAGACAAAGCGGGGCCATGTTTGTAGTGATGTTACTGCAACATTGGGTTAGATGCTGGTTTGAACTATGGAAAACACTGGCTCATTTTGGACAGACTGTATACATGCTGTCGGTACGCAATCTGTGCTGCCTGCATGATACGATATGCGCATGCAATACGTAGTAGAAAATATGACGGTTTCCCTACAGTATTTGTATCACGCATGTGTTGAGACACTTGATGGCCAGGTGGCATATAACATTTTATGTTATTCATTATGCAGTTCACGGCGGGTCTGTTTTATAAAGATATTTAAAGTAAGTACTTATTGTCACTGATCCAAAACCGCATAGCGACGTCCGTGTACTACGCCATGGTGTACTACGCCATGGTGATATTGTTATTTTTGTGACATGTAGTGTGGGGATGTTGTGATGTTTTTAAATGTAGCTTACGCTATGCATCACAAGGCGTTTACGTGGTTGCCAATCCAAAATAATAAAGGAGTTGTTACATGTTACATGAACATACACCATTTTGGTTACATGTGGAATGAATGAGTCTTTCTGTCACTGCAAAACTTCAGATTCCTCCACACTTCCACGGTGCAAAGGTGCGCAAGCGTGGAACAGATCGTCCAGTCGTAAAACAGGATTATCATCTGCGCATGCGCGGACATCTTGCGCATGCGCATGTCGGATCATGCAGGCAGCACAGATCGCGTACCCACGCATGCTGCTCAATAACAGGTGCCTCTTTTACACAGAGGTTTGAGTTGGGAAGCCATGTGACAGAATAGTGGAGTAATGAGGTCACAGGTGCTGCATTTTAGCTTTGAGCGAAGAGTTGTTCATAATATCCACAAAACATCTCAAACCACCTCCACTGGGTCAACATTCAGCTGATAAAGCAGCATCCCTAAAGCTGGTATGGACTGTTCTTGTTTCTTGCTCAATAGGGCTCTTCAGCAAAGGTGACGTAAAACATAGGCTGGACTACGAGTAGAAGCTCATTTCAATAACGCTTTGTTAGTTATAAGGGGATTTTGGAACTCGTGAGATACTGCACATATTGAGGTATTTACTCTTCCACACGCATTGACATCAGTGAAGTGTTTGGTTTGGTATAACAGTCAGGCGAGTCGTACCGACATTATCCCACCAGGCCACCACTCTGTTTTCCTTACGTTGCAGACACTTAAGAGCTTGAGGAAGTTCAAGAGCCGAGCTTTTATTCTCCCTGTCATTATTCTGAAGACAAAGGAGCCGGACACTTCCACCCAGAGAGGAAGGCACTTCTTATTAACACGGGGCTTTGCATGCAGCCTCTAGAGGGCTGGACATGTGTATCCACTTATTGTGAGGAAGACGCAATGAGAGAGATGTGTGTGTGTGTGTGTGTGTGTGTGTGTGTGTGTGTGTGTGTGTGTGTGTGTGTGTGTGTGTGTGTGTGTGTGTGTGTGTGTGTGTGTGTGTGTGTGTGTGTGTGTGTGTGTGTGTGTGTGTGCGTGCGTGTGTGTGTGTGTGCGTGTGTGTGTGTGTTCTTGTTTAACTACAGTTGTGGGGCCCAAAAACCGTGGAATACAGTATACTTGTGGGGTCCATACAGCCTTGTGGGGCCAAAATGCTGGACCCCACAAGGTTAAAGGGCTGTTTGAGGGTTAAGACTTGGTTTAAGGATTAGGGTTAGAATCAGGTTATGGTTAGGGTGAGGGTTAAGGTTAGGGTAAGGGTCTAGGGAATGCATTATGTCAATGACGGGTCCCCACAAAGATAGTGAAACGCACTGTGTGTGTGTGTGTGTGTGTGTGTGTGTGTGTGTGCGTATGTGTGTTTGTGTGTGTGTTTGTTTGTGTGGGATGAGCAGCCATTCTGTGGTCAAGGCACCAAGCCCCCAGTAATCTCCATCTCTCTCAACCCCGCAGTGCTCTTCCTCTATTCTCATCTCAGTGATCTCCACAGTCCAGCACTGATCTCTGACATATGCCTCATACTGACGACTTAACACCATCTATCTCCCACAGCCTGCCTCGACCACAGGCACGGCTAGGCACCTGCTCTTTCGCTGTCAATCAAACTCCCCCCTCGTAGACACACATTGCTTCGAATACGCACGTAGCCGCACAGTTAATGCGCTTATAATCCTTTGCTTTTTAAAAATGCATTTTCAAAAACTGACAAGTGCACGCATACACTCACTTCTTAAAGGGGCTAGTTACTACTACTACAAAACCTTCCTTTTTTGTATGGAAGAGGATTAGGGCCAATGTGAAAAATGTATTTGAGTTCTGAGTTTAAAGTCAGAATTCTGAGAAAAATAAAATCAGCATCCCCAAGGTTGACATTTGTATTTTTGAGTGTAATATTTTAACCATTTGTGAATCTATTGCCATGGAATTTAATACAGACATTCCCATTCCCAGGTTCCCACAGGATGAATGGTAATAACACGGAATCTGCAATCTGCGGACGCAGAATTCCGCAGAATCTTCCGCAGAATCTTCCGCAGAATCTTCCGCAGATTTCCTGCAAATTTTAAACAAATACAAAAAATGTAAATAAAACTCAGAATGTTAATACAGCTCCACCCCAAGCAGAAAAACAGTCCGCTAAATTCTTCAGACTTTCATTCTCTATATATAATCTATAATTTTTTTTTTGCAGATTTAATTTGGGTCAGGTCATTACTTGACTTTTCATCTAGTGCCACCTTCAGCTCAAGACTTACATTTGTCTGGTACTTTTCTCCGTGTTTTGTGCTAAACTGTGTTTTGTTGCATGCTAACAAGCTAAACTAAAACGTAGAATGTGGTGGACTTTATTCTCAGAATTCTGACTTTAAACTCAGAATTCAAATACATTTTTCACATGTGGCCCTAATCCTCTTCTATTTTTGCTATGAGTACTTAAAATGTAATAATTAAAACCTCTACTGAAAGATGAAAGTGGACCTTTAGCGTCAACATTCTGCAGCGAAAATGATCAGGATGGTACTCCACAAAGCCTACCACACACACACACACACACACACACACACACACACACACACACACACACACACACACACACACACACACACACACACACACACACACACACACAAAATCTTTTCATCTGTGGTAGTGTTTTATGTCAAGAGTCGTAAGAGGGCGGCTTAAGTGCGATTTAAGATGTGAGTTGTGCTGGCACAGTGGAATTATATAATTTAAAGGTCATGGGAACATCTGGTGTCAGGGCAGGTCGCACTGGCAGCCCAAATATTAACTTCAGTTCTTGGGACCAGCTTAATGAGATCTGGTCAACATTCAGGAAGCAGTGTAGCACATCAGTGGGGTCTGGAGTAAATATGTGTTTCTGGCAGCTTAGAACAGGAGCTACTGACCCTGCTACTCAGTGGTACAGCTGGGCCACAGTCAAAGACGTCCAACGCGGTCCAACATGCTGAGAAAATGTGACCCTGCTCCAGACCGCTGGAATTTCCTAAGAATGTGAGGTTACCCAAAAATACCCTTAATCCAATACTGGTGTGGGACAAATGCCATTATCAGTTGCTGAGTCCCAGCTGAAGGTTGCCAAACAAACAAACCCTCAAACAGAAAAGCCTTTGCCATTGACATTGTGCTGAGCTAAAATGGCCTCCCGGTATCACAGAAGCGGCCAAGCTGTCTCCCTTTCTCCCTCGTTGTATAACATGAGCACCTTGGAAGACTCCAGCCAGCAGAAAGAGGGTCAAATAAAGAGGTGACAGGTTTAGAGGTGCTGCTCCCTCGTGTCTCCTTTAAGTCCAGGTCACATTTACTCTCATCACCACATCCCAACACTAAGGGTGATGACTAACCAGCTGAAGAATTTAGCAGGCAGTGTGACACAGCAGGATGTTGACCAGGTATCCCTTTACCCCCCCTCAAGCTGCTGACAGATGCATGGGAGCAAGATTACGCTTCTATTAAATGACATTTAAAAGTTTAATCAGCTCCAATGAGCGACTGTTAGCGAACAAGGGGGTCATTGTTTGAGTGGGTAATGGTGCTGGCACCGTTGTGGTGTGTGTGTGTGTGTGTGTGTGTGTGTGTGTGTGTGTGTGTGTGTGTGTGTGTGTGTGTGTGTGTGTGTGTGTGTGTGTGTGTGTGTGTGTGTGTGTGTGTGTGTGTGTGTGTGTGAGGAAGCGGATCAGGAGCGCTGGAGGCCGATCAGGTGAGCTGGAATGATTGATGAAAGAGAACACACCGCCGGCCAAGCTGGCGTTTACGGTGGTGGTGTGGCAAGAATGTTTGAATAATTCAACACTTGTTTCAGATCATTAAACAGGGTTATCAGAGCTGCGTGTGGTTTGCACAGCAAACGACTGCATTTTGTTTTTGAAAGCGTACCTTTTGCCCTTATTTTCTGTTATTCACAGTTAGCTTAGCATAAAGACTCGCCTGGCTCTGACCAAAGGTAACAACCCCCCCCCCCCCTCCCCCCTACCAGCACATCTAAAGCTCCCTAAAGTAACATGTTATAAAACTATTTAATTTGTACAAAAAAATTGAAGTTCTAAACCAACAAGTTGTGGTTTCAAGCTTTTGGTAGATTTTGCTACCTTTGGACAGAGCCAGGCTAGCTGTTTTTCCGTTTGTGCTAAGCTAAGCTAACTGGCTGTAACTTTATATTTAATGTACATGAGCAAGGAAAAATGATTAGAAACTATTATTTTTCTCGATTAATCGATTAGTTGTGTGGTCTGTTGAACGTCAAACAATGGTAAAAAATCATCGATCAGTGTTAAGCCCAATATGACGTCCTTAAATGTCTCATTTTGTCCAAAGCTTACTGTCACAGAAGAGTGAAGAAACTAGAAAATATTCACATTTAAGAAGCTGAAATCAGAGACATTTTTACTTTATTCTCAAGATGTCAATATCAAAATAATTGTTGATTCATTTATTAGCTGATCTTGATTACTCAATTAATCTTTGCAGCTATAATTGTTTTTAAGAATTCCCACCAGTAAAAATGACAGGCATAGATTTTACTGTGTATTATAACCTGTATCGATTAAGGTGGACCAAATGTAGCCGTAAACATCGGCTAGGGGCGGTTGTGGCTCAGTGGTAGAGCAGTTGCCTGCTAATCAGAAGGTTAGTGGTGCGATCCCTGGTCCTGCAGTCCCATGTCAAAGTGTCCTTGGGAAAGACACTGAACCACAAGTTACCCCTGTGTGTGAATGTTTATCTGTTGAGCACGTATGGCAGCCTCGGCCAGTGTGTGAATGGCTCCTGTACTATGTAAAAGTGCTCTGAGTAGTCGGTAAGACTATAAGTGTGAAAAACATTTGACTTCAACTCATGTCAGATTATAATCTCTAGGTATTTACGCCTCACCTTTAGGCAACCCTTACAGCATTTTGAATACATTATTTTATCAAAATGTTCTTTGAACTCTGCTGGAACACATTTGCCCCTTGGCGATGAATTATGTATAGTTCTAGTGTACCCGTAATTTTATTTATACATGAGATTATGGAACCACATCTGATCCTCATAACCTCCATCACACCCCTCACCCATCCATGACTCTCTGGCCTCGTTTGGAAATCACAATGGTGGTTTATGGTTTCCTTCTTGGCGCCGTGCACCGACACCACCCAGCCCGTGCCCTCCATATGCCCCTGCAGGGTTGGCATCCACACGTACACCCCGCCGTGACCTGAATACCAGGCCCGCACACGCACACACACGCATGCATGCGCACTCGCACACACACACACACACACACACACACACACACACACACACACACCTCACTCATCATGGTCACCACCTTTGATTGTCAGTTGTTTGTTCATTATTGATGACTTTTGTCTCAATACGGCTGCAATTTATTTCATGATGCTGTGTATGGAGTAGGGCTGCAACTAACAATAATTTCCAGTTGTTTGTTTATTACTGTAAATGTCAGAAAAATGGTGAACAATTATGATCAGTGATCAGGACCAAAGCTCAACGTGACGTAGAAAATATTTACATTTTAGAAACTGGAATCAGATAATTGTTTCCTTTTTTCTCTCAAAAAATGACTCAAAACGATGAATCGATTATTAAAATAGTTGGTGATTAATCTAGTAGCTCTAGTACGGAGGTTATGTGTGTGTCTACGACAACCATAAATGTACAGTAAGTGAACACTTGACACCAGTTGCTCCCCACCACCCCATCCTCAAATATCCCACACACAGATGGTCTTAATGCTCAGGCGTAACCAGAGCACCACGCCTGGGTGCAATGACATCAAGTTGACGCAGACGCCAGTACATGACAAGACCTGCTCATTGATCCCAGGTGTATATACTGTACATATTTATGTGTGTGTGTGTGTGTGTGTGTGTAAGTGTGGTGACACTCGGCCCAGTGATTAGAGCTTCCTCTGCTTGTTGTCATTCTGAGAGTCTTTACAGCAGGACGCTCCCTCCATTTATCTGTCTTCTTTTACCAGAGCTGTCAAGACCATGGCACCATGGTGTGTGTGTATGTGTGCGTGTGTATGTGTGAGCACACCATGTAATATTTCACTTCTTACCTTCTAACAGGGACTAGACCATTCATCTCCTGAAGCCACTGTGTAGGTGTCACACACAGCGCTAATGAGGAGAGGATGGAACAAGGGAGAGCTGGCGAGCGAGGCAGGAAAAAGTAAAATTAGATTTTTTTCTCGGACCGCAGAAAAGAAGCGACAGTGATCAATAATTCCTACGCAAAAATCAAAGTATTGATGAATGGGGGATTTTCATGCCGGGAGCGAGGGGGACGTAGGCGATTGTGGAGTTTTAAGAAAAGACAGAGAAGGCCGAGATTAGTAGCTTGTAGCTCTGCAAGGAGGGAAAGGGTTAAGAAAGGGTTAAGTTTTTGCTGAGGGCAAAGGCAGTGACTCTTCCCATAACACAAATCAATTTACACCATCCTGAGACATTGATTATAGCTGGCTCACACCTCACATGGTAACAGCAGACATCAAACAGACACTGTCAAGCCTGTAACACCACACAACGGGGGCATTATCTGCCTCTCGCTGTGTGTGTGTGTGTATGTGTGTGTGTGTTGTTCAGCAGATATCTCTCTGCTTCCCCAGTTACTCAAACAAGGGGATGGCTGCTAGGCAACCAAGCCACATCACATCACATCAGCCAAGCTGGGAGAGAGCGAGACATAGAGAGAGAGAAGGAGAGAGAGAGACAGGAGGAGGAGGAGGAGGAGATGGGAGTTTGGAGGCAGAAAACTGTGCTGGCAGTATTACATAAGCCAGCAGCCCAGTCCCACTGCTCACATTAATGTGGTTAGGCACTCGGAAGTGATGTCCATTAGTCACAAGTGACAAGGCAGGTGAAGACACGGAATCCAGCTGTGATTTTTTATTTTTTTTTTAAAGCCATTGTTGTTTATAATGGAGAGCATTACGGACAGATGAGTCAAAAAAAACAAAACAACACACACATTATGAGCGGATGAGTCGCGTACTGTACCGTACCAACAGAAAAGAGACAGAGGGATGGTTTAAAACACACATGCATGAAGATACATAATACAAAGACATTCTGTATGAAGACACATGCATGCACATATACTGTTACACAAATACATAGTAATGATATATGGAATAATATGTAAGTTCCCTTTATAGAAAATATATGCGCTTTGAAGATGAGATGGTGCGGATGAACAACAGACCTGATGGACTCTAACAGGTGTGTGTGTGTGTGTGTGTGTGTGTGTGTGTGTGTGTGTGTGTGTGTGTGTGTGTGTGTGTGTGTGTGTGTCTGTCTGTCTGTGTATGTGTATACATGAAAGCTGCGCCAATCAACATGATCATCAAAAATACATCCAAGGCTAAAGTAAAGATAAAGTGGAGCTGCTGGTGTTACTGACATACAGCCTATACATAATCTATGTATCTGCATTTCCACATATAACACACCAACATACATTCTATCTCAAGATGTAACCAGCACATCTTTGTGATTTATGAACCATTAAAGTGATAGCCAATGATTCAGATTTGTTTTTTAATATAACTAATTTGTCACTAATTGCAAAAGAGCTATTACTTCTGTACTTATAACTCCATAGGAGATGCACATTGTTACAGTACAGTATTATAACATTATTCTCCCTATAAACTGCTCCGTTATATGCAATAATCTGAATGCCTCTGTTCCTTTTTTTGCACAAACAGCACTGATATCCAATATCAATGCCACTGTTTTCACGTAAATATGTAACATTGAGAAAAAAAAAACTTTTTTCTGCATTCTGATAACTTATCAAGAATGGATGCTAGGAATGCTCATATGTAATATTTGGACAATTGGATAATTAAGAGGGTGACAATGAAGGTCACTGAGATTGAGAACAATAGTTAAAGAAATACATGTTAAAGGAATATTTTAGATTTTAGGAAATACACTTGAATCGCTTTCTTGCTAGAAGTTAGATGAGAAGATTGATACCACATTCATATTAGCTTAGGTTATCTTATCTTAGCATAATGACAGGAGACAAGGGGGAAAAGCTAGCCTCCCTCTGTCTAAATATTACAAAAAAATCTGCCTACCATAAACTCTTTAGTCCACTTATTACATTCTACTTTGTTTAATTTGTCCAGTGTATAAAAAAACAAAACAATTGTAGTTGTACAGGGGGTTATGAGCTAGACTTTTTCTTAAGCTAAGCTAACCATCTCCTGGCTGAAGCTTCATATTTAATCAACAGATGAGTGGTATCAATCTTCCCATCACACACTTGGAAAGAAAGTGAAAAGGCCTATCTCCCAAAATGTCAAACTTCATTTAAGGTAGATTTTCAACCGAGCAGTGTTTTTTTTAGTGTATCTGTATCAGTGTATATATATATATGTATATATCAGTAACAGGCCACTTCCTTCACCCTAACCTAACCTAACCTCCACCCCAGCCCAGGCCCCTCAAAGCTCCCTGGGGATAATGGTGAAGGGCCGGATGGGGCAGGAAGCCTCCAGCTCCAGGGCTGTCAAGAAGCAGTCGGGAGCCTGGCTGGAGCCCCGCGACTGCAGGGCCTCGCCCAGGCCGCTCCACGCCTTGTGGGAGGTGCTGTGGACCTGAACCGCATCACGCAGGACCTTTTCCCCGAGGTGGACACGCCCGGTTTTCACCAGCAGACAGCCCTGGATGGACAGATGGATAAAAGAAAAGAGAAATATAAAAAAAATTCAGGTCTGCATTCATTTATTGTATAGTTAGGCTTATTCAGTGACAAACTGTGAGTCTTAAACCTTGGCCTTCTGACTGGGAAAATGGTCATTATGCAGAATTACAGTCAGTGTGCATAATGTGTAAAAATGTACAGAACAATACTCATGGCTTTGATCGTGAGCCAACAGGCTAGCTAGCTAGTTTACTGGCAGTGCTAGCTTGTGATTCATGTCCCTCACAGTGGGCGGAACTTGTCATAAAGTTAGCTATAGTCTATATCCACAACGTGCCAGAAATTCCGCCGGATTCATGTCAGCCGATGTCCTTTTCCTACCACTTTCTTTGTGTTGGAATTGTAACCTCTCTGGACTATGGTTAACTGCTCCTCAGATCTCTGCAGGGTGAATCCCGACACCTAGCTAGACTATCTGTGTGGACTAGAAAGACCCTCCTTCGCAGTGCTGTGGAGGAGGGTCTGGCACTGCGAGACTAAATTAGCTATAACCATAGACAGTAAAATTGGACAAAGCGACACTGTAGACTTGCAATGGAGAGCAGTGAAGTCTATTAGAAGCACTTTTCCGGTGACGGCTGAGCGTTACTGCACAGCCTCCAACTGAGCTGGACAACGTAAATGTGCCGTGAGCAACCTGTCTGAAAGTTGGAAGTCTTCTGGTAGCTGTGCCAAGAGAAATCTCAGTCATTCCAACTCTTGCAGAGACGGAGAGCGTGGGTATATGTTAGGAAATAACATAGGCACAGGCTAATTATTGCTAACTAAAATGCTAGTTAACATTAGTAATTAAACTAAAACAGCCTAAAAGTCGAAACTGCCTAAAAGTCGAGCTTCTCCTGTACTGTACGGTTATTTGTCTATTATGCGACAGAAAGTTACGTGGTTATGACACAGAGATACAAGGTAACGGAGCCTTTTATACATTGTCGTGTTTCTTTAGAAATAAACAAAGTGACGCCAAAATGAATGGCAGTCAATGGAATGCTAACGGCGAGTGATGGCTTATTAGCATCTATAACAAAGCCCGCCCATTTAGAGTGAAGATACGATTGGTCAATTTGTCATTTGAAATTAGTCTCTCATTGAAAACCATTGCTCGGCCCTCTGTAAATGTATAGCTGGACCACCAACCACAGAACTGAAAACGTAACATCTTGTTCCCAGCAACAGCAGAGGCAGCAAAATTCTGATAGGTTGAGAATTTATTTAACCCTTCACATTCCAACACAAACTCAATAAACAGGTTTGAAGGGTTTATTTCCTCAAAAACGTTTAGTTTAGATGTTGATTGTCAAATTCTGAATGGACACAATACAATTACGACTGATGACTTTAAAAAAAATATATTATTAGAGCCCCACTGGGCTCATTAGGTCATGTAAAGTATTTATAGAAAAGGATGATTCATGTAGTTCTTGAAAAGACTGGGTTTAAATGGAACAAAGTGTCAAATTAATAATTTGTTTTTAGAAACATGTACTTGCTGAATTAACCCAACTTCTGAGGTAAATTACAGACTAAAAGTTGACCTACTATTGCATGCTCTCATTTTCACTACACAAAATGGGGATATTACATTTAACTTCAGTATATTGTCCCTAATATTTTTTTTAATCCTAAATATCTACTATTAAAACATGGCATGGTAACATCAAGTAAGCAGATAGTGGCTTTTTACAAAAAAAAAAAAATCAAAATCTTGGATTATAATTCCTGCTGTCGTGTGGACTAGTTTAGTACGACAAAAAAACAGCAACAACAACCAACTGTACTACACTTTACTAGAGTCATTTTCAACAGGGATTGTACAATTGAAGGGAGAAAATCCACAAATCGTGAGATTAGGAGCAGTTCCCTGCTGTAAAATGATGCAGTATGTTTTGCGCAGATACACACAGTAAGACTAGTTGATGCTGTGTTTAACCTGCTCGGGTCAGAGGAGGGACTGCTAAAGGGACCATTTAAGTGTAATCATGTTTTTTTTCCTACCTTCAGACAACGGGAAAGGTTTTTGGTTTTAGGGGTCTCAGTTGATGTGAATTAAAAAGAGAATAAAAGTCAACTTTTAGCGACTTAAATCCTGTTAGGTTATTGCTAATAATATTACACTGCACTCTCTTTTTTATGTCAAAGTTCTTTTATTATTGCACTAATCTTGTTGGAAAAAGAGATTCAAAAACTAGCTGCAAGCAACAGTAGCAGAAAATCAGAAGACAAAAAAGCAAACGATGTCCTGAAACAGACATTCAGCTTCCTGCCGTTTGGGTTGTAATTTTACTGTTAGCCCTCTTTTTCTCTTCTAAATAAATTTTGCTAACCCGAAAGCTTGTTTTCACTCTGTAGGATCATCTCACTGCTCGCCAGGCTTGTTGCCCAACTGGACCTATCTTTAGCAATGTTGGCGCGTTACCAGAGCAAGGAATGAAAATGGTGAGTACAATGTTATCATAACCGATAGACCCCCAAACTACAAAAATAAAACCCAAGGGACAATTAAACAGTTTTACATTCAATTTGGTAAAGGAAAGTGTTGGGCCAGCTATTAGTCATTGAGAAAGTCAAAAGTAATTATCTACATTACATCACTCAGCCTAGCACCATCAAGGGTGCCGACACAAAGGCCTCCACACTCACTCACACATAATTTTATTTAACAGGTGTAAACAATAGAAAATTACACTGTGGTGTAAGCAGCCAGCTACATTTCAGCAATGGGCGTAACATTAGCCACAGTGACTGCACACAGCTCTGCAGGATCCCCATCCTCAAAGTGAACACGTAAGGTTCACACCTCCAACTGTGAACGAAACCAAGCGATTCCTAAACGTAGGCGTACCAGTGGCTTACGTCAGCAAGCCAGCTAAGAACACACAAACATGTAAATAAGACAACTTTGGAGTGACCGCAAGTTGAATTTCTCCTCAATAGTAGAGGCTAACTGTCCCTCTCCCCCAACTCCAGTCACTACACAAAGCTAACAAGTACCAGACCAGTCTGTCCACCGCAGAAAGACCAAACCGATATCCACCATTCATCAAACTCCCGGCAAGATAGTGAACAAGCTGATGCCCTAATTGTCGGAAGTCAAGGAGCGTTATGGGCAATACTAAATGTAATGTAATTACTGAATTTCAAATCGTAATCCATTACACTATTCATTACTGAAAAAAAAATAATCACATAACTTTTACAAGTTACTAACTAATGTGGTACTGCCCAACACCGCTCATCACCCATGTCAAGAAAGTTTCAAAACTGAAAATGTTTTTTGTTAAATATTAAAATGAATTACAGTAACTCAATAGCTATACTGGAAGGCAGAGAAATCCCCTAAAATTATATAAAGATGGTTGTTACTAATGAGTTTATACAGTTTGTGCTAAGTGTCGCAAAACATAAAAAAAAACATTGGTATGTTTCTTCAGAGAACATGTTATTCCAAAGTCTTCATTTGCAGTGGCGTGCTGGGCAACTAATGCCCAGGGCTCTGCCAGGAAGAGTGGTGGGTATGCATGCAATCTCAACACTCTCTGATTTTACTGTATGAACGTATATACTGCATATGTACTGTATGTGTGTGTGTGGCATAAAAAGCTGAGGAAGGAGGAAGGAATGAGAAGTATGTAACTGCCATTTCACGTACACTCTATAAATGTATGAATTGAATAAATGGTTGGTAAAGCTAATGTGTAGAAAAAATAAGTGTACGATGTCAGTGTATGTGTGTGTGTGTGTGTGTGTGTGTGTAAAAAAGTATACATCTGAGACAGAGAAGGATATTATGGATGATATGTGCTGTCACCATGTTAAAGGTCATGCAGAACTTTGCGTGAATATGTAAGCGTGTTCTGTCTCTTCGGAGCTCAGCTCAGTTGGGCTGCGGTGTGTTTGAGAGCCCAGCAGAAAAGGCTGTCACGCAACTGACCAACAGCATGGAGTCAAATCTGTCTCGCACACGAACATACTGCACACACACACACACACACATACACACGCACACACACACACACACACACACACACACACACACGCACACACACATATATACAAGCGACAGTGCATGCACACTCAAGGTGACAACAGGCAACCTCTCTTGCACAATATCATCCCCTTACTTTGACTACCTGTTACACACACACACACACACACACACACACACACACACACACACACACACACACACACACACACACACACACACACACACACACACACACTGAGCTAGCCTGAGGTCAGACAGACGAGTCTTGTTAGGCAGTCTCTGCTCACAAGCTCCAGATTAATTGGGCTGAAATTCACATAGCTGGCTAGGGGCTCTGATGCACTTCCAATAAAAGCACACACACACACACACACACACACACTCTCTCTCTCTCTCTCTCTCTCTTCCTCCCTTCCTCCCTTCCTCCGTTCTCCTTTTCCTCACTGCTGCTGTGAGGAAAACACAGAGGAAGATCAGAACTCTTGGGTATGGAGAAAACCTGAAACAGGATGTGCAAACAGACTTACAAGCTTGTGTGTGTGTGTGTGTCTATAATGACTGTGTGTATGCGTGCACAAGGTGTATGATATATTCCTTGCCACTAGTTTGACCACGAGCTTCCACATCTTACTCTCTGTGCTCTTACTGTCTCCACACTCACAGGGGTTATATTGTTCCAATGTTTCTAGCATAAACAAGTTGGCTACTGGGATAACACACACACACACACACACACAGACACACAGACACACACACACACACACACACACACACACACACACACACACACACACACACACACACACTTCCATCTGTGCCACATGTCAGTTATGCTGGTAACCATGGAAAAGTTGATCCTGACTACTGTATATACTGTGGTCTGATATAAAAACAGGAGAGGCGGAACAAGACAAGCTGACAGGAAAGCACACACACCACAACACACACACACACACACACACACACACACACACACACACACACACACACACACACACACACATTGGCTAACATTTTCTTTTTGAGAATAAGATGAGAAGAACGATAGCAATCTCACATCTGTGCATTACTGTAAGTACAGCTGGTTACGGGATGTGGTTAGCCTAGCTTAGCAGGGGGGAGACAGCTAGTCTGTCTCTTGTGTTAATTACACAAAGATACTGTAGATTTACAGGAACAAAGAATAACAATAAAAACTCTGACAATTTGTGATTTAAGGAAAGTTATGGGTTAAAGCTATTTCTTGACAAACAATAGTTTATCCATCTGCCCAGAAGACTAATATTGTGCAGTGTCTCTGGTTATAGTGTGGGTTGCCATTTAGGATGTAGAGGTTTTGGTTTTTGTAGGCATGATGGCACCAAACCTTACAACCCTAAGACCTAGTCACACCAGGCTATATTTAAAATGGCTATATTTGCGGTAGCATAATTCCAGGGAATCACTGCAATTATTGGATTCGCTCAGGATGAGGTTGAAGACGTTAACCAATAGCTAACCATTTTGACGGTGCTGACCTTTGAGGTAACAGAATGTCCCAGTGTCTGAAATGGAGGAAGCTGTCATAGCTCAGGTGTGTTGCACCATCCAGTTTTTTTTAACCTTCTCTGTCAAAGTATAAACTTCTCCACAAAAGAGACGTGGTTAACAGACAGTTAGGGGGCAGTAGTCAATGGTACAAACCAATTATGTCTTTTTGAATAAACTATGTTAACTTGTTGGCTATCATGCTAGCCCTTACGAAATTACGGTGACTGGTCACGTGACAGTTACAGCGACCGTCATGTCGTGACAGCGGTCAAGACAGTTAAGATTAGCCACAAAAACGTGACTATGAAACAGCAACCTAACAGTTAGGTTTAGGCCTCCTGCACACTGGCTGTGTGGCGTGAGCGTGTCAGCTGCGTGGCGTGTCCTTTTTTATTTTGGCTCCCATGTTAACAGGTTAGAGCTTGCACACTGCCTGCGTGACACGCACATCTCAAGCGCAGTTCGAGCTGCGCCAAAAACGCGTGCATGCTAGAAATAGGACCAACGCAAGCATGTTGGAAGCGTTTCCAGGCAAAAATGTAATTTAAAAAAAATAATAATAGTTATCGTTTTTCAAATATTGCACCTGTCAATACAAATATTCTGTAGCCTATTTTGCCGTCAATACTGCCGACGTTGTCTTTGCTGTAATCACACAAAAATATTGACAAAATAAAGTTGAAGAACACGCTATTATTTCATTTTATCAATGGGAAACATACATGTGTACAGACAAGGCTAGCAGCGGCAGCGCAGCGTCGGACACGTTTCTGGTGTGAAAAGACATAGAAAACGCCACGCAGCCGCCACGCAACTGACACGCAATAGAAACGCCACGCTCACGCCACGCAGGCAGTGTGCAGGAGGCCTTAGGCACCAAAACGATTAGTTAAGACTAGAAAAAGTTTTGTGGTTTGGGTTCAAACATTGGTACCCTAAGTAGTACTTCCAGGAGTCTTGTGTGGACACGAACTGTGCTCCCTCACTTGAAAGTGCTGTGTTTGGACTTCAGTCCTGAACACTGGACTTCACTGAGGAGACCATGTGTGAAACTATAAGTCAACTGTCACTTTTTTAATTAACCGAGTTTTACAGCCCTTAGTCCTTGACGCAATGGCTTCCATGACGTCACATTATGTCCCTATTATAGTAGTCTTGACTGACGCATGTTTAGCCAATCCTGAATGTTTTAGATTAGATTAGATTCAACTTTATTGTCATTGTGCAGAGTACAAGTACAAAGACAACGAAATGCAGTTTGCGTCCAACCTGAAGTGCAAAAGAGCAGAAAAAGTGCATATAGACAGGTGGTTCATAGTCAGGACAAGAAATATATTGCAGTGTTATAAGAGCAGAATAAATATGGCTATGTAATATGAACAGTGTATGAACAACATGTACAGATATGTGCAATGTAGTAGCAGTGACATTATACTAGTAGTAAGAATAATATAGATATATGCAGTGTATTAGCAGAATATATAATAAGAAAAACAGAATAAATATGGATATTATGATAAACCATATAGACAGATATGTAGAGTATGTACAGCTATGTGCAGTGTGGTAACATTATAAGAGTAGTAAGAATAAGTCTATGTGCAGGATGAATAGTATGAAGAGCAGCAGAATATGGCTATGTATAGGTGTAATTACAGTATGTACATTTGTAAATAAATAAATAGAACAGTATGGGTGGGGTAGGGTAGCAAGAGTTCAGTAGGGTGACACGCTCCACCTCAGTCCCATTGATGAGAATGGGGGTGTGTGTGCCAGCTTTAGACTTCCTGAAGTCCACAATTCACGAGTTCCGTTGGGTTCCATCTTAATTTCTATCATTTTACACGGCTCGGGCTTGTGCTCCGGGTTGCGCGGTAAATGAGCGGTCAGTTGATGCGTTTCAATTAGTGCGAAAATGGATGCTGAGGAGGTGAAACGGAGGCTGGCCTCTGGAGGACTTATTTTATTTCTTTGTTCCAACTTCCAAGTGGCCTATAGCCTACGTTAGTCAAGAATGTTAAAAAATGTACAAATGACTAATTCTTGACAAAAGGCAAAGAGCTGTGTGCGTGTGCACATTTGAATAATGTCAACCTGTAAATGGGTTCATCAATCAAAATGTACTTGTCAGGCTCGGGCCAAATTCTGTCGGGCTCGGGCCTTGTCGGGCCTAACTTTTAAGGCCCGATTACAGCTCTATCTTCCACCACCCTGACCTCCCTATCGCCGTCATATACTAAATGTAGTATGACCATTAGCAGTTGCTGCCTTAAAGCGGGGCTTACAGTAAAAATATGCAATCATTTTGCGAAAACATGCAGATTAATTTCACTGTGCCACTGTCTGGCGTGATCAGGCCTTCATATTGTGTTTGCACAGAAAGAAAAAGTTCTCCACACCAATTTTTTTCATTTTTGTTTGTGTATTGGATAAATAAACTAAATACAACATGTAAGTCAGCTTTAGAGGTTTTGATGAGTGTTTTTCTGATTTTGGACATAACCAGGTTAGTTGTTTCCTCTTGCCTCGAGTCTTAATGCTAAGCTAGGCTAGCAGCGTCCTGATTTTAGCTTGGTACTTAACTCACAGACATGAGATTGACATCAATCTTCATATCTAGAGTAAAAAAAGCAAAAGTTAATTTGCCAGAATGTCGAACTATTCCTTTAAGTTTAAGACAAAAAAAAGACCAATATGAGAACCAATATGAGAAAGAATGGTATGAGAACTGAAAATTAGTACGAATGACACAATAAGGAACGAAATGTCTGAGGGAGAAGGAGAGTGAGCAGAAAGGAAGTGAGTGAACAAATGTGTGCTCAGGAACATTTGCTACCGAGTGTTTCTGGCATTACACTGATAAAACTGGTATCGGTTTTGCTTTAATTACTCCCAGCCATCTGTCTCCAGTTTTACCTCAGCTGATCCCATGGTGCTTGGCAGCCCAGGTTTGTTTCTTGTCGTGCCTTTAAAGCACAACTGAACTGAGCTGAGTCAAACTGAGTGAGTGGGCAGTGGTGTTCTCATCCATCTTTCAAGTTAAATTTAAGCAAACTTTTGAAATGCTGCAAACAATACACAACGTTCAATCAAGCGTATTTCCATCAGCTGGATTGAAGAGACTGAGAAAAGCTTCCTGGATGTCACAAATAAACACACCCAACAGAGATTTGATTATGGAATTGATTAGCATTGGGGAAATTAGTTTTTGTTCTTCAGTGTCAGCAGATATTATTCATATGTTACACTGTGCAGAGACAAAAAGAGAACCTTGTAATATTCTTACGTACCAACTACATCTAAGCAGCCACCACAAAGATGTATTTATTATTATGGGAATAATATTTATTGGATAACTTCTTTATTACCAAAAACTTTTTCAGCTTCAAGCGAGCATTAGAACTTTTTATTAGGGCTGCACAATATCTAGTTTTTTTATCGTCATTGCAATATCAACTGATGCAATATACATTTCGTGAAAGACACACCGATTTTTCTATGTTAGTTCAAAGAAAATATCAGTAGGAAACGGTAAAAATGTAACTGTCATTCTTTTTTAGTGGTGCCTTTTATATTCAATTTGTTCAATAAAAGAACGTTGGAAACAATTTCCTTTCATTTGTTTTAAATTCAACAAGCAATTTGTTGTATTTTAGCAAAATACTGAAAGCAGCAGAACTGAGTTCACCTTAACATATATTTATTGGGCGCCCGGGGGGCTCCGTTGGTGGAGCGCGCGCCCACATGACGCAGAGGCCCAGGGTTCGGGTCCGACCTGCAGCGATTTCCTGCATGTCTTCCCCCTCTCTCTCCCCTTTCGTGTCTGGGTTGTCCCAGTGATTGAAGGTGGAAATGCCCAAAAAATAATCTTCAATATCTATTTATGTATCGCAAGTAATATATTGCAATATTCAACAACATTATCGCATATCGTTTCCTCAAATCGAGCAGCACTACTTTTTATTACGTCATAGTTTGCATATAAATACTAGGAAGCAAGTCTAGCTAATGTATCAAGCCACACACTAATTAAAAGCTACAGTATAGGCTTTAAACAAATGTGTGATTGGATGTTGATGCAAAGGGAACTAAGCAGATATTGACTAGACCGCTGGTTAGCTAGATACATACAAACACAAAATCAATCAGTGACAAAATGGTCATATGGATTAGTTCCCAGAAATGAATGTCTTCTAGACAGCGCAGAGACAGCTGAACTCTAAATTTAGACTTGCAATCTGCTGTTGTCAGCCATGCTGCCTACAGAGCTGAGGAGCTGTATGACCAGACAAAACGGAAAATAAGAATAAAGTTATAAATAATTAATTTGAGCTACCAAGTTAGAAATTCTAACGTACAGTAGTTCTAGTCTAAAGATTGTAAGTTGTGTGCATGGCATGGTTCAGGTCCATAAGGTTCATAATTATGCAATATGGAAGCCATAGGGCATGTTATGTCATCCGTCTGTTTAACCCCTGTAGGCCAACATCTACACACAAACACACAGTGTAACCCAGTGGCCTAATGCCCTGCTATTAAAAGAGTAATGGCGTTTTTCCATTACATACCTGCTCGACTCGCCTCGACTCTACTCGCCTTTTTTGGTTTTAAATTACGAAAAAAAGCCCCTGGTACCTGCCAACAGGTACTTTTTTTTTTAGTATCACCTCCGTCCAAGTTCCAAGTGAGCTAAGGTGATACCAAAAGGTGACGTGAAAACCTGCAGACTACTGATTGGTCAGAGAGAATCGTCACTAATCACTGCGACGGGGGTGTCCTGAACAAACCCGCCATTTTTAAATAGTTTAGCCAGCGGTGTTTTGTTTTTTTTGCTGTGCCCAGCTTCTTTTTTTCTTCTGGCTGTGGCAAATGTCACATGCCGAGAGTCAAAAACAACACACCTTCGACGTTCTGTGTGTGTTTGTCGCGTTAGGTCACGGCAGTTTCCTGTGGCGTCGCTACGACGACCAGCCACGCTCGCCTCAGGCATGAGGCGGTACTAAATCTGCAATGGAAAATGGAGGATGGGGCACCGCGGCCGAGTCGAGTCGAGCCGAGTAGAGTAGAGTAGAGCTGGTACTAGCAGTGGGTAAGCGCCATAAGAGTGGTGTGGTTAAGTCTGAGCTGGTGGGACAGGTGAACCAAGGCTGCTGTATTTACCTCGGCCATGTTGGCTTGGACTGTCTCTACTTACTCACTCCTTAAAATACAGTTTCCCTCTTTTATTATCCCTTAAAGTAATAGCTTGACATTTAAGAAAGTAGCCTATGCTAAGTCCTGTTGTTTCTCAACCCTTGTGTTTTCTTCTGTTCAAATTTGACCAGAAATATGGGTTTCTTTTTAACTACCTAATTTTAATTACCCCAAAATAACATGGATGATTCCATACAACGTGCTTCGCAAGTACAACAAAAGATCGGCTCTCTATTTTTATTGAATTTTTGGTGTTTTATTCAATTTTTTAGCATTTGAAAAATAAATTGAAATGTTTGGACACAGTATCCTCACTCAACGTTGACACGTAACCTCTCCTGAATAATTAATAATTTCTGCTTTTTTAACTTAAGGATTAGGTAGAATTTCCTATAAATGAAGTTTATTGACGATGAATTTCAAGAATTAGTGTAAAACTACTGGTAATAAATTGGTGTTTGTGGTCAAACGTAAAAAAAAAAAGCGGCAAAAACATTCAAAAAACCCGGGTGGACGACAAGTGCACGATCGAATGGAAGACAACACAAGGGTTAAAGTTAGATGGGAAGATCGATACAATACGAAAAGACAAGAACACACACAGTTAGCAACAATCACACATATAGTACAAAAGATTTAAGCACATCAACAGCCATGACAAAGATTTCATGATATCCTCGGATCCAGATCTTAATGGGCAGCACACTGAATGGGATTTAGCAACATCAGGATAGACTGATGTATAAAGGAGTTATTGACTGTCATATCTGTCATATGTTTCAATGCAGATTAAAGCTACTACTCAGCATCTGAGTAGCTTAGCCTAGCATAAAGACTGAGAGCAGGGAAACAGCTAGTCCAGCACAAGATACAATATGTTAAGTAGAGATCTTTAGAGCTGTTGGTAGGCATATTGATCTGGACAGAGCCAGGCTGATTGATTCATTTATTGATTTAATTGGACAATTCCTTTTCAAAAAACACCAGCTCAGCAAAGGCAGTGAGTGCTTACATAAAAGGAAGTCAGGATAACACAATGAAACCCTGAAGCTTATTTCCATCATGGCTCCCTTTGGGGAAGGGGGGTGTAAGAGTGAGGGGTCAAGACGGCAGGACTGACATGGCAAGAATGACACGAAAACAACAACAACAACAACAACAACAACAACAGTGCACACAATGCAATACAACCATCACCGGTGCCTACACTGTCATTCAGCAAGTCACTCACTGTATTCAATGTACATCAATACAGAACCAGAAAAATCAAATAAAGAAAAAACACCTTATTATCAGACGTATCCTACTGTGAATATCCTCTGTGCCAATTCTTAAGCGCCAGCTTGAAACCTCAGACGCTGCTTATGATTTTTGAGATTTCCTGGCAATCTATTCCACAGATTCACTGCTAGCTGCACCACGCTAAGCTAAGCTAAGCTAAGCTAACCTAACCTAACCTAACAGTCTTCCTGCTGTAGCGTTATATTCAGCGTACACACATGAGAGTGGTATCAATCTCTCCCAAATGTGAAACAATTTCTTAATATAGTATTGGAAAAAAAATTATGATTGTATTCCATCTGTGTGACAGTATCATATATATTCAGTTTTAGCTTGTTCCAACTCTTTATTGACGCTACACGATGTTTATCCTGAGGTAAATAGTCAAACCCCTGACTCCATGTTTTTTTATGGCTACATCATTCCAATTAAATGGGAATATTATGGTTACTTTGTGAATTTACATACATTCTCCTTAAATTAAACCTTACATATTTGGTATCTTTGGAAACATTTAGGACTTCCACTAGAATTCAAAATAAAGTCCTCTGGGTTAGAACAACGTTTGACTGCACAGCATGAGTATGTACTGAATGACCCACACGTCATAGTGAGATATATAGTAAGAAGGTACAACACTTTCACTGAGCCAACTGTGTACAGTATGTTTCATTTTTGTCAGAATTATATGATATTGACTAAGCTGACCTTGCATGGTAAATAGTCTGTGTATCTGTATATGTACCTATTCCTGTGGAGTATATAGAGAAGACCATGATGACGTTATTTTATCGTGCCTTTATTGAATCTATCGTATCTTTCTCCTTAGTGTCATGGTTTGGGTGTGTCTCAATTAAGCACAAGAATTGCCTAAATCAAATTGTTAGATGGTCAAGTAAGCTGACTGGTGGATCCCAGCTGCACCCCACATCCCTGTATGCTAAACAACTACAGCGGATAGCTATGGCCATCTTAGAAGATAGCCTACAGCCTTTGAATAGGGAATTCCAGTATCTCCCCTCTGGACAGAGGCTAAGAGTCCCTGGTTGTAGAACTACAAGATTTAAAAACAGTTTTGTCCCAGCAGCAATCACTCTGTTAAACAAACTGTAGATTTACTGCACACGACGCACAAGCATTTTGGTCATGTACTATCTGTAGAATTTCGGCATATAACTGTTTTGTACTGTTTTTTTATCCATGTTATACTGTCTGTTTTATATGTTTTAATGTTTTGTGTGTTGCATGTTATGTGGTGGTCTACTAAGTTTTAAGGATGTCCTGCCTCTTAGACTGTAAACCTAGTTTGCCTATGGGTACCAATAAAGTAACCTGAACCTGAACCTGGACCTGTATGTGTGTGTGAACATGTGAGGAGAAAAGAAATAGCACATACAGTGCTTCTAGAATAAATTCCTGCATTGCAAAGTTCATTCTTACCTCTCTACAGATAAGAGCAGATAAATAACATATATAACAGTATAAAAGTCAACATGGCACACACATCCTTTTCATGTATACGCTAACATGGGAATATAGCAACAGGAAGGAAAAGGAAGACGGAATGAAAGAAAGAGGTGATAGAGGAGCCACAGAGGAAAGGGAAAGGAAGAGACAAGGCAGAGAGTGTGAGTGAGCGAGAAAGAGCTAAACTGGGACCAATGAATAGAAAGAGAGAGGGGGATGGAGAGAAAAAAAAGATAGAGGTGTCAAAGAAAACGGAAAAAATAAGTGAGCCCAGATGAGCCATACATAGCAACGAAGGCACCAGCCAACTCCCAATCGTCTCTCTGTTTGCGCCCCCCCATGCCAATTTTTTTCTTCCTCTTTCTCTCTCACACACTCTCCTTTCCTCTCTCTCTCTCTCTCTCTCTCTCTCTCTCTCTCTCTCTCTCTCTCTCTCTCTCTCTCTTTTCTCTCTCTCTTTTTCTCTCTCTCTCTGTCTCTCTCTCTCTCCCTCTCCGTGGTTATCAGAGGTCTAGCTCAATAGAATATATTTCCCTGGTTGCTAGGCAATCCAATAAAGCAGGGAGAATGTGCAAAGTGTTATAAATAATGTATTTGCATTATCCAATCAGCTGACAACCACCCCCATCCACACAGAGGAGAGAGAGAGAGAGAGCGAGAGAGAGAGAGAGAGAGAGAGCGAGAGAGAGAGATAGAGAGAGAGAGAGAGAGTGAGAGAGAGAGAGATAGAGCGAGAGAGAGAGAGAGATAGAGAGAGACAGAGAGAGAGAGAGAGAGAGAGAGAGAGAGAGAGAGAGAGAGATGGGGGCATTTGATAATTAGAACGCGATTAATTTAATGAGCACAAGTCCTCGTCCTTGAGAGTATACATCCATATGTGAAGCAGTGTATGAATATGCTTCTGTTGGAGAAGAGGAAAAGTAAAGTGTGTTAGCCGTGTGTGTGTGTGTGTGTATGTGTGGCGCTGACTCAGAGCAGGCTCCGCTACAGAACAGGAGGGATGAGATGTGGAGGATGTTGGGAGTGGGTCAGATTCATTTCATGCCATCGCCGGAAGCAAGGCTGGGCCATGTTTCAGGATCAGCTACCCACCAGAACACACACATGCACCACATGCCACACATTCACACACGTCAACCAAACGCTTACCATAATGAGGTTAACAGCACAGACAGACAAATATGTAAAAGCTGACATTGCTAATAGTGTGATAGATGAACAAAATAGACACTTAGATTTACACTGTGGACTGCTAACCACACGCAAAGGAACACGCACACGCACGCACACACACACACACACACACACACACACACACACACACACACACACACACACACACACACACACACACACACACACACACACACACACACACACACACACACAGCATGCCAAAGTCCTATACTGGTTTCCCTCACTAGCACACCCTCATCCATCCAAAAATACTCTGAAACCAGCAGCTGACAGCAGAGCTGTGAGTCACTGTCTGATCACTGCATTTCTCCATCTCTTTCACACACGCACGCACGCACGCACGCACGCACGCACGCACACACACACACACACACACACACACACACACACACACACACACACACAAAACCGTTGTCCACACGGTTAAAGCTAATATGTAGAGGTAAAGTGAGTGAAGTGGTGTGTGGTGAATAAGGGAAGATGGTGCTGGTGTGTTATTATGAACCACACTGCAGGGCCTGCTGAGCCTATAGTTATAGTTTTACCTTACTCACATTTCCCTTTCCTCATCTGCTGTGGCTACAGTGGAGAAAATTACAACTTCACTCCACTCTGGTTGGCTTGGGTGAGGCTATGCAACGCTGTCTTACTGTAGACCTCAAAAAATGGATGGGTCCTAAAACATAGGACTTTCACCTGCGGTGTTCGTGTCCCGGAAGTACTACCTAGTGGGGGGCTGGTGTATTAACTGTAACCACAAAGTCGTTTTGGTGGCTAAACGTAAGTGTCACGACTGATGTTACAAGCGTCCCATCAGGGTGACTGGTGGTCGTTTCACAGTCACCTTTCGGAGGCGAAACTTAACTGTCACTAACGGTGAGTGGTTGCTGTAATTTCGTAAGATATCATACAAACTTGTTGATGTGAATATGTTGCAGTAAAACAACAAATTGCCAGGCCAGCTGTTTCCCAATACTTCCAGTCTTTATGCTATGCTAAGCTAATCGTCTCCCGGCTCTAGTTTACAGACATGAGTGGTAAGGATCTTTTCGTCCAACTCTAAGAAAGTTTCCCATCTATTGTAGAGAAAGCATTACAATAGTGTTGTGTTTCATGGACATTGTAATGTCTTCACAATGGCTTTAAAAAAAAAGTTGTTGAGTTGTCACTGTTAATACTGTCTCATACTATGTGTCCATGAGAAAATATTCAGGATGTCATTGTGAAGCCACAGTAGGATTACATCTTCTATTATGTGTAGCCTTCAAAAAAAGATCTTAAGGACATTCAAGGAAAGTACAGTATGTACTTTTGCAGAATAATAGCTCAAGTGTAAGAACATCAACTAAGAATACCATCAGTATTCCCCTTAAGGCAGAGCATAATAAATGGGCCACCGGCACACAAAGTGTCCACAGCAGATACAGTATAAAATGAAATGCCTGAAAGCCACAGAGTAGCAGCAACTGTAGGTTGTATTCTGGCAGGCTAATGCAAGCCAGAAATATAGATAGCGCTCCAAATAAAATGCCCCACACACTGTCCCACTTAGGCTCCATCACAATGCAAAGATGCAAGTATTTACCACACTGCTCCATTAGCATGTCTAATATCCACAACATCTAGATAGCAGAGTCTTTTGTATTTGGGTCTATTAGTGCCTACGACATGTTCTTTATAATGCCAAGTACATGCATACAAAAATGGTCCAAATAGTCCACATGTGCACCAAATCCATGGAGGAAGGCAAAAACACATGCACATGCACACTCACACTTTCACACTGAGAACACATCTGCCCTGTAAGAGACCTAGAGTAGACACTGCCAGCTGGCTTTGTTTCAAATCTTCACCCCCTGGGATTGGTTCTCCCACAGGCCAAATATGGAAGAGATGTGTACCTCTGTCTACCCCAATGGGACTGCAATTTTACACACACACACACACACACACACACACACACACACACACACACACACACACACACACACACACACACACACACACACACACAGTAGGAGACAAATCATTAGCCTTATGTGGTCACAAGGTGTCCAGTACTTGTCCAGGGGGGTTGGAGGAGAGAAAAAAAAGAGAGATTTTGAGAAAAAAAGATATTTCTATTAAATAACATATGAAAAACCTGTATAAACTGAACACCAAAGAACAGTATTAACTACGGAAATTATTAACAATATACCTACGTAAAATAAAAGCTATACCACTTCTGTTTTCTTTGTAACAAAATACTGTTGAAAAACAAACAGAACTAAACTCCATTGTGGAGATGATTCGAGCATGTTGAAAATTCTTTTTCAATCAAGTTCTCTGACATTTACAAAGTAAATGAACTGTTTCACAGTACTGTGCAGGGTCCGAAATTAACACTCGCCAGTCACCAAATGTGGGTTAGGGTTAACGCAACACAGGGTTAGGGTTAGGGTTAGACGCACAAACGCATAAACACTGACGCACGCACCAGACACCAGCCACTACCTTCTGTTTACTGATAGCTAGCGTTTAACTCAGGCTAATTAATAAGCTAGTAAGGTGCGATTTTTGGCAGCCAGCCTTCCAAAAGAAAGCACAGGAAATGGAGTCTCAGTTCACCCATCCGGGAGGCTCTGACACACTTTGCGCACTCGGTGTCTGCAGACAGCTGTAGGCTTGTGCCGGTGTTGATGTTTTGTGCATTGTCGGACACGTGCAGCCACTTTCCTGAAACCACTTGCGGGACTGACACAAGTCCACAGAGGCCCGCTGCGTGTATGTCCGAGACTGTCTCCACCGCCTCCACCTGCAGGTTGTCAGCTGTGTGTCTGCCTGGTACAGGCCTACTCTCGGACGGCCGATTTAACTCGCCGGTCCTCATCAATATAGTTTCATGTGTCACGTAGCTCTACAAGCAGAAAAAAGAGGAGCTTAAAACGCAACTTGCGATGTGATCTTGTGATCTGGACGGGAAGGATAACTCTGGGAGTTAGAAGGGGTGCGTCTACCTTCTCACAGCGCGACACAGGTTGTCGCAGAGTGTATTCCATACAGAGTGGCGCGCTTTCGGTTTCATATCGCATATCGTTACAGCCATAATCTATAGTCACTCTTGAGACCACAGACAATGGGTGTGTACTCCGTGTAAGTGTGAGCGTGTGTCGGGCAGTGTTGGATTTAGGAATATCCCCCTCTGGTCCCTTCACCATGACAACAGAGAAAGTTCAAAGGTCAAAGCAGCTGTGGATAATCCAGGGGATCATCTGGAAGACATACTGTGAGAGAGACTGAGCGAGGGAGTGGGTGTAAGTGGGCGAGAGAGGATCCTTCTACTGCGGAAGAGAGAGAGAGAGAGAGAGAGAGAGAGAGAAAGAGAAAGGATATGCTCGGATGAAAGAAATGTGGGGGTGATAGAAAGAAAGAGAGAAGGCGAGTCTTTGAGCAGTATTTGTCATTTGTTGGTCATGCACCAAGGCTTGTTTGTTTCTATTTTCTGAAATTTGAAGTTTGCCCACAACAAATAAACACATCTCAGAATGTGACTGAGTCATAACGTGATAATTAAGACTACAATAACTTCAATCCTGACACAGACACAGAACAGCACGGGGAAAAAAAGAGTAATGATTATGAGCAGCTGTCATTGCTACTTCTACTGCTACGACTGTCAAGCTTTCGTGCTTGGCACGTCCATTACAGTATGTATGCACCGGTGTCAGACATTCCCAAGGAGATAATTAGTAATTTTTGGCGAACAGGTGAAATATCTGACGACATAATATGCAACCGATGAGAGAATAATTTCATCAAAATTGAAGCTAAAGCCTATAGGTCATGCAATAATGTGAGCCACCTCATACGCTGACCATTCAAATGGGAAACACACAAATTGAGGAACAGCTATGTTCATGCACAGCAGGGTAAGTGACATTTGAAAATAATCTAATAATTATAATAATTATAAATCAAACAGCTTATCCATAAATCTTGTGGAATAAACACAAGACATTAGCTTCAACACTTTGCAATGATAACATTACCCTGCTTATATTTTAAGCGATTAACAAATGCTGAAATATATTTTAAAGTATGTCAGTGAGCCTCCGTCTTGCCTTTAATCATCTTAAGGATGGGTTAATAACAGATGTGTACCCACTCAATCGCTCTCGGGGACATGATTTCATGCTAATCAAATGTGTTTGGAGCTAAACAAGCTAGGGCGGACCGCTGATGAGCTTACAACGCTAGCTAGTATTTGGGGCAGAAAGACAGTAGCTCCCAAGACGGCGGCTGCCTGTATACGAGGACGCGACTGTCTTTATAATCTATCTTTTTAATAAACTGTCTGTGCACTTACAAAGTTCTCAATGCTTTGGGTAACCCTCATTATGCTACCGTTCAAGTTTGGTGATATTTTTAGCCTTTTTAGTGGTATAAATAGCGATTTGTTTTTACTTTCCCTGTGCCACGAATACTAGCATTGTAAGCTAATCAGCGGTCCGTGCTAGCTTGAAAACATGTCCCAGAGAGCGACAGAGTGGATACACATCTGTTATTTAACCCCTAGGTTCCTTTTGCGCCGGAATTGTCTTTATTTTACGTTCAACTATATGCATTATGAACAAAGAACCGTCATTATTTCCAAGCAATGCTGTGCTGAGTTAGCTAGCTAGCTAGATAACATTAGCGTGTTCTTGCCTTGGAGCAAACTTATGTGTTTTTGTTAATACTGTCGACATTTAGCTAGTTGTGAATGGGGCCTCCCACACTGCTTGTTCCACGCCCGGCCTTCACCCCTTGGGTTTTAGGTTTCGGGAAGGGAAAAATTCCACCACCCCGTCCAAACTTTTAGGATACCGGGTATCGGATTTGCACAAAGCTTCGGCGTACGGTGTTTCCCTCGCTCGAAAGCTTGACAGACCTCCCGCACCTAGTTACGGTTGCTAAGCCACAATTGGCCTGTGGCGGTTTTTGGGCGTGGCTTAGCGAAGGGTCTTAGATTAAACTGTCTCTCTATCTATATATTTTCAACATCTTCATTCAAAACCACTTGTCCTGTTTTTGGAGGGGGGGGGAGTTAGTTAGTTAGCCTTGTCTAAATTCTAATTTGATTTAGTAGATTTAAGAAAAAACTAGTGCTGTCAAACGATTAAAATATTTAATCGCGATTAATCGCATTAATGTCATAGTTAAATCGCACATTTTTATCTATTCTAAATGTCCCTAGATTTCTTTTTGTCCAATTATTTTTTCACATTTTAATGTTCTTATCAACATGGAAAAGTGGATCGGCTTGCTTTGTGCTTTTGTCGCCTGGCTTTGACGAGGGGGCGGAGAATTCGCATCAGCTTTGTGCTTAGCCATCAAGTGGTATTTCAGACTGGACGTGCTGCGATGATAGCTCAGTTCACAACGACAAAACACACAGATCACTTTGGTCTTGTCAATGGAACCATTTGGCAACTTTTTAAAAGTAAACTTTCCATTCCGAATTTTATTGGCATCCATTTCGGCGTCTCACGCTCGCCATCCACTCAAAACGTAACGGTAGCCTACTACTCTTTGGCCGGCTCGCAAGCCCAAACAAGTGTGTGCGGCGTGTCTGTTGTTTTGTTTCCGGTCTAGCTATATCCGGTGTGGTGTTGTAGTTTTTCTAACGTTACTAGTTGTTGCAACAGCATGTGAAAAAAACTACAAAGTTTGGTAGGCCAAAAAGAACGTTAATCTCGCGATAAAAGAATTGACGCCGTTGAAATGGGTTTGCATTAATGCCGTTAATAACGCGTTTAACTGACAGCACTAGAAAAAACATTTACATTTGTTTGCATTCCTACATCCCTGCGTCACATGCAGTGCAATGTAACTGAGTGAACTCAAGAAAAGCATTTAAAATGTGTGCATGGATGTGTGTATGCATGCAGTCATATGCTAGGTTGCGTTGTGTGTATGCACATGTTCGGCCTGCATCTTACATTAATGGTAATTTAATAAGATTCAAGTACAGGAATTAAAATGTATTAGTGTATCCATGCATGCTGTGTGTGTGTCTGTCAGCATACTGACCACTGAGCATAATGCTACATTAATTCTAATTTAGGAGCCTCTAAAGCTTTCACTGCCTCTCACCATGTGCACAAGTATGCGCTCTCCCGTGGGATGGATGGCCAGGGCCTCGTCATACAGGTTTTTGGCTTCGTCCAGTTTGCCCCTGAGCTCAGCCAGGTGGCCCTGCTGCAGCAGCACCGAGTGCGAGTTGGGGAAGAGCGCGCTGGCCTCGGCTATGCAGAACTGGGCCTCCTTTAGCCGACCATCCGCCATGAACAACTCCCCTGAAGGAGGAGATGGAGAAAGAGGAGGGAGGCAGAATGGTACGAATGGTGAGAGGGAGGAGGGGATGGGAGGTAGGGAGAAAAAGGTGATAAAAGATAGAAGGAAAAGAAAGGGGAGGTACAGGAGGGAGAAAGGAATAGAAAGTGATGCAGGGAGGATGGAGCAAAGGGAACAAGGATGATAAGGGGCAGAGAGCAAAGAAAGGGAGTTAAAGGAAAAGTTGATAAGAAAATGAGAGATGGACAGATGAAGAAAGGATAACAGGGAGAGAGAGAAAGGAGAGAAATGTATTAATCCCATCGGCAACGTGAGAATAACAGAGATGACTTAACTGTGAGTTCAGCAGCATTATGTTAAAATGTAAACTGTGCAGCGCTCAAATAATAACACAAAACACTATACTTGGATGAACCCCTCCAACCCACACGCATGCACGCACGCATGCACGCGCACCAGCACACACACACGTGCATGCACACACACACACACACACACACACACACACACACACACACACACACACACACACACAAACACACAAACAAAGACAGTGTGAAAGAGAGAGTGGAGTGGGAGCAATGAAGTGCCTGGGAAGTCATGAAAGTCTTGCCTAAATATGGCCATCGCATACTGAGGCTGCCTGCCTCCTTTCTTTGCTACTGCTGGGAAGATGAGGACAAACCCCAGACACACACACACACACACACCCACACAGTCAAGCCTACAAGCACGTCATTGTCCAATAAGACTTGTACACAGAGCTGACCAAAGGACCCGCCCCTGGGACTGGAGAAGACCAATATCTGGACGGGATGCTGACACAGGGAGCTGTCAGTCATTCACATGAGTGGATGCTGGGACAACCCCCAGAGAAACCCTGAGAAAGAAACTCTTCAGCTCTAAACACTGACAGCACTGTGTGTGTGTTACAGAGAGAGAGATCGAACTGTGTGCAAATATATTGTACACACGCCGTCTGCTCCTGAGTGCTGTGTGAACCCATGTGTGTGTTTGGTAGCTGATGTTTTGTTTGTTTACCTGTGTCTCATAGATGCACAGATGGGAAATACTTAGTGCATGCATGCTAGCTCTGCGAGATGAAAAAGAGCCATTTCCCAGCCGCGGGGTTCCTTTTCATAGCTGCACTTCGGGGAAAAAAGGATTCAGTGAATGCTCTCTGGTTATGTAAGGCCTTTTTCCGGCTCCTCACCTGAGCTCTCAGAATAATATTTATTTTATCAGTGCATGCATGTATACAGTCCATTTATATGTTTGCAGGTATGTGTGTGTGTGTGTGTGTGTGTGTGTGTTTGTAAGGTTAAATATCCATTTTAAAGAGCCCTGTGTGTGTTTTTTTCCACTGTGAGCCGATCAGGATGTGAGATTGAGAGAGGAAGTGACCGATGAAAAGAGGAATGCTGGGACACACCCTTGGTCTCACACACACACACACACACACACACACACACACACATATTTGAGTTGTGAGTTGAGAAATCAGCAGCGAGCACATTCTATTTTGACGGTTCTCAGCAGAGGAATAGCAGAGGTCAAAGGTTGGACGTAGAAAATAACCTTCGGATTACAGTAGGCCACAGGGGACGTGACCCCACGGCCCATCCACCCATCCCATCATGTACTGTAGCACACTGGTATGCACTGGTTGCATCACTGCCTTCACTCGGTTGCTGTACTGTATGGATTCCTGTTCCCGTTCTCATGCCTCATCCACTCCAGCTGAGTGGATGGATGGAGTGTTGTTTGTGCGGAGCATCTCTGTACTCCTCTCCCTTCACTTCCTGCTAATGGTCTGCTCTCCTGTAAACTTCAGCAAGCAGACTGAGGCTGAAGGGGTGGAAGTAATAGCGGTATGCATCACTGCCATTCTGCCCTTAATAGAACAGTGGCCACATGTATGCAGCAACAGCGCACACTCCTACATAAGGTATGCAGTCTTTAACAAGACTGAAATAGTTCTACCCACTAAATTGTTTTAAAAATGTCCTTGTATACGGCTGTTTGTGAAGGCAGAAAATGGCTGCAGTAATCACATTAAATTATGTTGTTTTACACAATAACAAGCTTACAAATATATCATCTCCGGTGGAAATTGTTTTGTCATATATCTACATCCCTTATGTCATTACACAGGGTTTTCCAGCCTATATGTGACCCGAAGTGAATTTCTGTGACTGCAGTGCTCAAAACGTGAAAAAAATGTGTGCTCACGTTGTACCAAGTGAATAAACGATATCTCACTCCCCAGAGGGATTGAAATTCAACTGAGCTTGTAAGCAGGTTAGTAAGCTGCGTTAAGACAGTCAGGCTGCACAGTGTTCAGCATCTGCACAGCACATTCAGTGTGTGAAGAAGATTCTTATTCAAAAGCTGCTATCAGATATTCTAATTTGTATTCTAGTTTGATCTGGATTTGATTAATGAGGTCGTCCCTAACATGGAGGGTCGAGATTTCCATCCCTACTGAAGCGATAACTGTCAGGATGGATTTGATTAATAAAGTATGCTTAACCTAGCCTTAGATTGCCAGACCAAATTGCAGATGCGAGTTAGTCTGGAACCTCTCAGTTCATTTTCGATTTCCAGGCGGCGTTATAAACAGCCATAGACAAAAATGCCTCTGGATGCAATTGGATAGACCTACAACCAATCAGACCCATGAAACATGTGATGTGTACACAGACAAAATAGTATTTTGCATAATGTGTCATCGTATCAAAACCCCAGAATTGATCCATGAGATACACCACATGTTTCCTCTCTAGTTGACGAGATGAAGTCACAGCTTTACTATTTGTCAAATAGGAGGAAAAGCAATCAAGACCAGTATGAACTAACTAACTAAAATGTCAATCTGGCACATGGACCCCAAAATTGGATTCTTTCAATTTTGTTTTAAGCATTTGGGGATGGCAATGTCTCCCTGTCAGTCGGTCAATCTGACCACTACTTTAGCCAAGACTGATACCTATGGCATCTTGTTTACACATTCACAGTCCCCCCTGAGTATTCTTCTAGCGCCATCACTTGGTCAATGTTTTCACTTATCAAGTGAAATATCTCTACATCAACCTTTTCGGCATTCATGGTTCCCAGAAGATATATCCTAATGACTTTGGAGATGCCCGTACTTTTCCTCTAGAGCCACCATGAGGTTGACATTTGTGGTTTTGAGAGAACTGTTCTGACAACTATTGAACTAATTCACATCCCTCTCATGATAAATTTGAATTACTTTGTTGATCCCCTGAGTTTTCACTAAGCGCCATCATCAGTTCAAAATGAACAAAAATTCAATACTTTGGTTTCTGAGCATATACCTGCAAGTCATTCCATCAGCCTCAGCTGCACTTGTTTGCATGTTATCATGCTAAACTAATATGGTTCAACATGGTTAACATTATAGCTGCTAAAAATGGTCATGTTAACATTTTAACTGTGAGCATGTTAGCATGCGGACATTAACATTCAGCTCAAAGCGTCACTGCGTTGTAACTAGTATGCCTGTGGATTCTTAGTCTTGGAGAACTGGAAAACTTTGATTGCCTGAAATCAATACCTTGTCCATTTTGCACTTGCCAATAGGATTATTATTCATAAAGCTTAATAGCAATGGGAAACACAAACCCATGGAATCGGATTACTGTCGATCACCAGTTTACAAAAAAACTTTTCTTCATGATCAACTTTTTGGCAATTGGCTGACCTGGAAATCCAGAGTTCTCGCAAGAGCACAATTTGAATTTGCTCAGCGAGTCACTCTGGCATTCAATAATGATGCTCATTACCTATGCCCTTGTAGCTGAGCTGCACCAATCACATCGGTTTATCTGATATAGGCGGGCCAGAGGCGAGCTAAACAGATGACGACAGCGCTGCGACGTCAAAGTCATAGTAAACATTGCAAGATGGCTACGGATGAACACCAGTTGTTTGAAACGGCTTTGGCCGTTACAATGAACTGAGTTAGACTTGGCTATTTATCTAAAAGAGGAACAGAAGACGGCGCTCGCAACGTTCCTTTGAAAGAAGGACTTTTTGCTGTTTTGCTGACCTGATACGGCAAGAGTTTAATCTACCAGTTAGCTCCGCTGGTAGCTAAGCGTATGGGGCTTAGCGAAAACCCACTGGTGGTGGTGGTCTCGCTGTTGATTGGTCGTAGTATTATCCAATTGCGTGAGGTGATATTTTCAAATGCATGCTTGGTGCTGCCCCTCGAGTTGGGCCATTTTCATTACTCATTGCCAGACCCTTACTCTTTTGGATTTAGGTGTGGATTTCCAGGCTAGACTTGCACCCAAACAAGAGTATAAAAGAGGTCCCCTGTTAAGGGACGGAACATAAAAATCTAATTTTCCAAGCAGTTTCAACCCCAAAGTTTGTTAAATTGTAAACGTTGTATGTGCTGTTGTCATACCAGCCTGCAGCCAAATGCGCTCCAGGGTGGCCCAGATGTAGGTGGGTCCTTGGCGACGGGAGGAGCTGAGGTCCGACACCTCAGAGAGCGCCGCTTCCAGACGAGACACTGCAACTGACGAAGGGCTCTGTGAACCTGTGAAGGGACGGAAAGGGATAAGAAATACCAACAGTTAGGGCTGAAAATGATTGTACCTTTTTAAGCGACAGTAACCCTGATTGGCAAAGTGACTACACTTTAACACAATTACTACTTTAATAGGTTACAGATACTGAATGACAAACACATGGAAAAGGAAATATCCCAAATATGTACATTCATGGTCAATTAAAACCCCTTCAACTATGACAGAAGAGAGCCATTCTGAGAAAAACAAACATTCATTCTCTGTTAATATCCAGAACATCAATAGATTTCCTGTGACTGAATGGCAAGTGAACAGACCCCCTGACCCCGCAGGAAACACAGGTGTGGAGGTGACTCACATCATTGATATTTAATGTTTCAGGCTACATAGTTTTAATCCACAATAGGTCAAATGCCGGGGGGATTCAATCTGACCTACACATTTGCCTTTCTCATTGGTATTTATACCAGATAAACAATGTTTAATTTAAAATAATCAATTCAGCATATTGCAATCCAAATATGTACAGTGGCAGTCCCCTATTAGAAATACTTTAAAGGTGCTCTAAGCGATGTTGGGTGACGGCACTTCTTGTTGACGTTCGAAGTATTTTCAAACAAAACGAGGCTAGCTCGCCCCTCCCTCCTCCTCATCCCATCCCATCTCCGTCCCTTCCGTGCTTCCGCGCACTAACCCCCTCCCACCCCCAAATCCTTCTTGTTGGTTATTGGCTGGAACGCTGGAAGACTGTTTGTTATGTTTGGTGGTGCAGGTTGGCACAGTTTGGTTTTGTTGGAGTTTGTGGAGCCTGGGCTGTCTACAGAGACCGCGTTTTTTTTTTTTTTTTTTTTACAGTGTGTTCAGGGGACAGGCAGATAGTGAGGAGATGTTTTCTGTATGTGACAAAAAATGTTGTAGCCTAAAAAACGCATGACATCGCTTAGAGCACCTTTAACCAGTGAGAGAGCAGACCTGTGGAGGCCTCCTGGAAGTCAGGCAGGGTGAGGTGGATGGAGGGTTTCCTGGCTCCAGAGCTGACCTCTGCCCTCTCAGCCATCGGTATACTGCTACTGTCATCTGTCTCACTGCAACACACATGTACACAGTACAGTACAGACATAATGAACAAACACACTCACAAGCACATATATGCAATTCGTATACTAAAGGTTCTGTAAATACTTCACATCAAACAATTCTTGGAAGTTATTAACATGTGTGGAGGTTTACTTACTGAGATTTATACAACAATGGTCATATCATTTGAGAAAATGTTATATCCCCAAAGCCCCCAAGCCATCAAGTTCTGCCTCTGTACTGTGACTGAGTTTAAAGACGAACTCCACATTAAAGAGGCTGTACTCGATATACAAAAAAAGAAAAAAGAAACTCACTGCTTTCTGTTATGCCGTAATAGATGGACAGCAAAACTACTTGGTGTATATTGTAGGTGTTATCTGCAAGCCTTCTGTTTTAAGAAAGCCTATATTATTATGTTGAAAGAGAACGTTACTGCATATATCTAAGATGAGTCAAATGTCAGATCACAGATAGAATCATGGCAATGATATATCAGAAATGCATTAGTGTATAAACACACACACACACACACACACACACACAATCAATACCACAGTAGCAAAAGATTCCCCCTCTCAGCTTCATCATGAATAGCAGTAAAGAGCGCTTGAGCAGTGAGGTATCACACCACATTTACAGTATACAGTACACGATAATCAAAGTAGCACAAACACACATCTTGCATACACACACTCACCTGGAGCGGCTGACATCATAGCGGCTCAGCCAGTGTTGCAGCATCTCTTCACAGGTCTGCAGGGCTGTGGCTGGGCCAAACAGGGCCTCTTCAAGCTTCACCTTTGTGAACAGCAGACTGGACCAGAAAACACACACACACACACACACACACACACACACACACACACACACACACACACACACACGCACACACACACACACACACACACACACACACACACACACATTACTCCTCTTAGTCTACAGTAATCTTATGCTGCTTTTTCATGTTTTATTACCACACCACATACTTGTGTACCCTTATTATACATTAAAGTGGACCAAAAACAGTATTTGCTGTTTTTGTACCCGTACAGATATCAAACTGTAAACTGAGTAGCCTGGAATAATGAATGTTTATGTGGGCCCAAACCCACTCTAACCTGTTCTTATTATCACTGATCACATTCACTACTGTATGAACACACAACATGATATTCAATTGTACTGCATGACTTAGGGCTTTCAATACTACTGAAAAAAAGCATCTGACCTACAAACTGCTCTGTGGAAAGCACTGGGAACTGCCAAGCAGCTGGCAGTTGCTGACTTGGTTATAAAAATAAAGAAGCATATACATATTCGTACATGAACACTTATGTCCATGCGTAAGGGTTTGAGCTTCTGAAGTATACCATCTCACTGATGCATGAGGACTGAGGCACACGAGGATCGATACAAACAGAATGGTGTTGAAGATAGTCATCAACAACAAGCTCTAAGCGTGTATGTACGTGTGTGTGTGTGTGTGTGTGTGTGTGTGTTTCTGTGTGTTGAGAGGTTGATGAGTAGGGGCTATAGACTGTTTCCGCTCGGCCCTTTTAGTTGAAGACAACTGGTTAAGTGATGCGGGAGTCTCTGATGTGAGCAAGTGTGTGTGTGTGTGTGTGTGTGTGTGTGTGTGAGAGAGTGTGTGTGTGTGTGTGTGTGTGTGTGTGTGTGGTAATTGCCAGAAGGGGCTCTCAGAGGATACAGTCTGTCATGGGCATCACTCATCCATGAGTGTGAGGAGAAAGAGATCGAGAGTGAGAGTGTCAGAGAGACGCCTGCCTGGCTAGCTGTCCACTGCCTCCCTGTTGTTGAAGGCTCCTCCAGTTCCAGGGGAGGTACAGGGAAGGAGAAAGGGAAGTTTGAAAAAATGGATGAAGGGATGGAGGGAGGATGAGGATCAATAGCAGAGCGATTGTGTCAGGGGAGAAAACTCTCGTTACTGACTCACGGTCCGGTGGACGATTGGGGGAAGGGTGTGTGTATGTGTGTTTGCGGAGGGATGTTGGAAAAGAAGAAAAAAAGTAAAGTGTACTCTCTGTGTGTGTGGGAGGAAAGGGGGTTGGATTTTCTGACGTGCGGATGACAAGTGCTGCTGAGGGACGGTGTGTTAAGGATACGCTTGCCAGTAGGGGTCCACTAGAGTGTGTGATTGTGTGTGTCTCTAGGCTACCCATTACCAGTGTGGCAAAGCATTTAGAAGAGTTGCGATGGTATAAACCCATCCTAGTGTTAAAATGTGACAAGGTGTATGTGTGTGGGT